>OZ017739.1:195479473-195486973 GCA_963969285.1 Odontomyia ornata
AACCTAAATAGTTTTGAGTGTATTTTCTTTTCAATTTACATGTGTACCTGTAGGAAGGAAAATCGAAACATATACACTTTTTCTGAAAAAACGTTACCATGATGAAATTTTTTAGTCTTTCATAAAGCTACTGTGATGCTGATGAATTTTCAATTTCTTAGTAGTATCTTATTGAAAGAAGTTTTTACCTTTTTACTAAACATTAAAATCAAACTTAATAAATGTTTTGGTTTCCATTTCAGTAACCAGATAAATTTTTCGGTTTGCTAGCGTTAAAAAATTTTAGTTTTAATAATGAATTTTATTTGTTCATAATGTGCATCGTTCGAGAAGCTTTATACTTATAGTTTCTTTTCAAGTTTAAATTGTATTTAAGGGATGGACAAATCTAAAAAGAGGAAATGTCACCTAAGCGAGCAGCTGAAAAAGGAATTTCCATTCCTCATATCGAGAAAAGATTCCATTGTTTTTTGCAATATTTGCAGAGCAGAATTTTTTATTGGAGTCGGGGGCAGATCAGCTATAACAAAGCACTTGACCACCAACAAACATAAGCAATCGGTTGATGTATTAGCTTTCAGTAGTAAACTAACAAGTTTTATGAAAACTTCGAATTATTCAGGATATGATAGACAGTTAGCTGCAATGGAAGGAACATTTATATTTCACACTATATTTCATAATCAAAGTTTTCGTAGTATGGATTGTACAACTAAATTATTGAAAAAGTTTCACAATGCTAAATTTTCATGTGCCAGGACAAAATGCGAAGCTATTTTAAAATCAGTATTTAAAAGTTACTGCGAGAAAACTCTTAAAGAAGACTTGGAGACTGCTGCATTCGTCACAATCTTATCTGATGCCTCAAACCACAATGAAATTGTATTGTATTCAATACTCGTGTGACATTTTAATGTAACAAAGGGCATTCAAGTGAAACTATTAAATTTAGAATCTATTGAGGGGGAAACCTCTGAAATTTTGTCAAACCATTTATACAGAGTTATAAATGAAAATAATTTGAAATCCAAAGTTATCGCACTATCAGCTGATATTACAAATACCAATTTTGGTGGACGAAAACGCAAAGGCGTGAATAACATATATGCAAAATTGCAAGCTATGCTCCAAAAGAAAATATTAGGAATAGGTTGTAATGCACATACCTTATCAAATGCAATCAACACAGCATCATGTGCGATGCCAGTTGATGTAAAAGTAATAATAAGTACAATTTATTTGTATTTTAGTCGGTTCACTGTTCGTGTAGCAAGTTTAAAACAATTTTGTGAAGAAGCAAATATCGAATATAAAAAACTTTTAGGATATTCAAAAGTAAGATGGCTTGCCCTTACATCTGCTTTAGAGCGTGTTCTAAAATTGTTTGAACATCCCCGTTCATATTTTTTAAGTTTAGAAAAATGTCCTAAGATCCTGGAACTATTTTTCAACAATGAAATATCTGAGATAATCATGTATTTTGTACATAGTCAAGCAAATATTTTTCACAAAGCAATTCAAAAGATTGGAAGTGAACACATTTCAAGTACAGAAGTTAGTCTTATTTTGAGTGATTTTGTCCTTCAATATAAATTACGATTAGAAGAAAAATTTCTTCCTTTATTTATAAAAAAAATTGTCGGAGTTGGAGGTATCAAATCCAGGCATAACGGAGAAGTTTATCAAAGATGTGCAGAAATTTTACCAAACATGTCTTGACTGTATCGAAGAATGGTCTGAAACAAACTTTTCAGTATAAAATAGGTTTCAATGGTGTTTTTTCCCTTCATCGCAAGTAAATTGGACAGATTTTGAATCTTGTGTTAAGCTTTTATCTGAAGAAATGCCAGATATTAAAATTGATGACAATTGCCTATTTGAAGAAATTAGAAGACTAAACCTATTTTTGAATCCTGAAAAATTAATACAATGGGAAAAGCAACACGTATATATTGATAAAAGATGGGTAGAAATATTCAGCCATTTTAAAAACGAACATATTCCATGTGAAAATTTATTTATTCTTGTTCAATTTACGCGCTGTGTTGTCATGGAACTAATGCAGCAGTTGAACGATTTTTTTCTCTTGCGAATGATTTTTGGACAAGTGAGAAATCTAGAATGAATGTTGATACTCTAGCTGCAGCACTTGCCGTTAAATTCAACTTAAAAGATATTTCTTGTTCACATATTACAAATATATTGTTAAACGATGATACATTGATAAAAAATATTCATTCAATTGATAAGTACTCATTTAAATAATTAATGAATACATGTTTAAGATTTTATCAACAATAATTCAACTTATATTATTTTATGTAGCTTTTGTTTACATTTATCATGTAGTGTATTATTTTTTCAGTGAAAAAATTGAGTTCTTTGTATTTCATGGTGTCCTCCTTTTCATTGTAAATAAGCTGGTCACCTTACAAAGTGGCATCACTACGGCCACTCAGATATGCTCGAATATTCCAGGTAGTTCTCGTCAGATGTACGAAAAATCGATTGAATGACTAGAGATCCTATATAAAGCCGAGCTGAATGAATGGGGGAATAGTAAAACCGCGATAGTAAAACTGCGATAGATTGGAGCGCGAAGTAAAGGCGATATTGATTAATAGCAAAGTGATTTTCGTGATAAAGACAGTTGGAATATAAGTTGATAGACAGTAAAAATTAAATCTAAATGAGATTTGTAAAATAGTGAAATCAATTATTGTGAATTCTTAGCAAATAAACTGTTTCAACTTAATTTAAAAGATATTTTTTCTACTTTCCCGGAACATTAAAATGATTGGCCGCGAACTATAACACGCGACAGTGGTGTCGAGAAGTGAAAAAGAAAACTTCTAAGGTGAAAACTTTTAAACATTTTTAAAGTCACAATAGTGAAATTTAACGTGTAAACAGGGGGAAAAAAACTAAAAGCCAAAATATTAAAAATGTCACGAAACTTCCATCTAAAAATTAATGAATTGACCATATCGGAGCTCAAGGAAGAGTTGGAACAGCGAAACCTGGCTACACAAGGTACAAAGGTCATACTGCTTGCATGCTTGCATGACGCGATCGAGTTGGTAGGTATGGATCTGGATTTGGGAGAGCCCTCAGATGCGGAAAAAGGTGCAATAGGTGGAGAAGTAGAAACATTAAAATCAAAGGAGCCAGAAAATGCGCTGCTGCAAATGTTGATGCTGCAAGAGCAGCGACAACAGTCATCCAATTTAACTGCAAAGCTAGACCAGAAAAACGACCAAAAAGCATTCGAAATCAAGGCAAACATCACACAGAAGCTGAGGAGCAATCAACAAAGCTAGACCAACAGGCAATCGAAATCAAGGCAGACTTGCAACAACAGTCAAACAAAATAAAAGCAGAGCTCGGTAGTCTGAACAAACAAATTAAATGTGTCGAGGAAAAGGTAGACCAGGTCGAGGAGAAGTTTAGCCAGGCCGAGGAGAGAATCAACCATGAGATGGAAAAAATGAGAAAGGATTTGGAAGCAGCGAAGACAGTAGTAACCACCTCCCCAGCCCCGCTGATAACTGCAGCGCAAAGCACATCCAGAAATGTGAAAGCACCAATATTCGACGGACAAACGGTCTGGAGTATTTACGAAACCCACTTTGAAGCCGCCACTAGGGCAAATCAATGGAATGAGCAGGAATGAGCAACTGCATTAATTCTTGCTCTAAGAGGCCCAGCTACCGAGCTTTTGCAGACTTTCCTCGATGAGTTTCATTCAAACTCGACTGCTATAATGAATGCGCTTGACATGCGTTATGGAGACGATCAGCTGAAGCAGATTTATTGGTCAAAGCTACGGCATCCAATGCAGAAGTCCGGCGAAACCCTACAGCACCTAGCCCAAGCCATTGAGTGACGGGCACTTTTAGCTTACCCAGCTTACGACCCAGAACATCAAGACGACGCAGCAACAGAAGCATTCATCAGCGCATTAAAGGACCAGGAATTGCAACAAGCCGTACGCTTAGCTCAAAAGCAAACGAAGGCAGTATGTTTGTGACATCGGTACAAAAGAAAGCTTCGAAGAAAGAGCTTATCTCAAATTTTGTTTTCAAATCTGTAAAACGTTTACTGAAACATTTGAATAGATGAAAAGCATTTATAGCGATGATTGTCTATCCCGCGCCAAAGTTAATGAGTGGTTTACATGTTTTAGAGATGGTCGTGAGGAGATAAATGACGATGAACATACGGGCCGCCCAAAATCAGTGATCACCGAAAATTCCATCAGAATTGTGCGTGAATTTATCAAAAATAAGCCAAAATCATCATTGAAATTCATGAAATCTGAGTTGTACAGCTTCAAAACATCGATTCATTGCATTTTAATCGATCATTTAGGCTTACGAAAGGTCTATGCACATATTGTTCTGAAATGAATGATACTTTTGCCATAAAAATCAAATCTTGTGACTGATTTTTTTGAGTAGAAATCACATTTTGTCTATTAATCACTCACTGTATTCACCGGATATGGCTCCCTATTCAGAAAACTACATTGGACCATAAAAGGAAAACGCATTGCGTCCGTACAGGCCATCCAAAAAACATATACGGATATCCTGAAGGACATTCTGGTCAATGACCTGAAACACTCTTTCAAAAAGCTTTTGGATTGCGCGAAACAGTGTATCGACTATTTTGAATGAATAAACTCCAATTTATCAGACAAAGCTCCTGTCGTTTCTATTTTAGCTCAGTCTCGTTTATTTTGGAAAACACCTTGTATATATATATATATATATATATATATATATATATATATATATATATATATGTTTATATATATATATATATATATATATATATATATATATATATATATATATATATATATATAGATATGTATGTATATATATATATATATATATATATATATATATATATATATATATATATATATATATGTATATATATATGTATATATATAAATATATATACATATATATATTTACATAGATACATATATATCTATATATGTATATATATATATATATATATATATATATATATATATATATATATATATATATATATATATATATATATATATATATATATATATATATATATATATATATATAAATGTATGTATAAATTTACTCGCACATATATTATATATATTTATACCTCTATATATATATATATATATATATATATATATATATATATATATATATATATATATATATATATATATATATATATATATATATATACTATATTTATATATACAGAGACTGTATAACAAGTAGCCGGACTGAGCCTGCCCCGCTCTGTCAAAGCGTCTGCTAACCGGTATCTGGTGCTGTAGTGGTGGTGGGGGTCTAGGTAAAGGAAACCAGGCTGCAGCAGTTGCCTCCAAGCGCTTGGAGAGATAGCATCGAGTGAGAGCGGAGTGCGTGTTCAGTTACGTCGTCGGAGTGAAAATGGAGCGTACGATCGAGCAACCAAACCAAAGTTTTTAACCACGTTATTACAGGGGACGAGATGTGGGGTTTCGAATACGATCCTGAGACGAAGCGGCAGAGTTCCGAGTGGCACACACCAGCGCCACCACGACCGAAAAAAGCGCGAATGAGCAAATCGAAGGTGAAGTTGATGCTCATTGCTTTCTTTGACGTGAAAGGCATTGTTCACAAAGAGTTTGTGCCACGGCCAGTACTACAGAGAGGTGCTCCGTCGACTAACCACCCGGCTTCACCGAGTCCGTTCGGAGATTGCCGATTCGTGGATCCTCCATCACGACAATGCTCGGTCTTACACCTGCCCGCTCGTCACCGAGCAGTTGGCCAAACAGTCGAGGGCAACGTTGCCACAGCCTCCTTGCAGCCCGGATATGGCACCAGCGGACTTCTATCTGTTCCCCAAGATCAAGAGATATCTTAAGGGGACGCGGTTCGGGGCTCTGGAAAACGTTCAACATGCTACGACGAGGGCTCTAGACAGCATCGAGGTAGCCAACTTCCAGGGAGCGTTCGAGGATTGAAAAATTCGGTATCAGCATGTTATCGACTCCAATGGGACTACTTTGGAGATTTCTTAAAAAAATTGTACATATTTTGCCAATAAAAAATTTCCTGAGGTCAGTCCCGTTACATATTATTCAGACCCTGTATATATATACATATATATATATATATATTTATATAATATATATATATATATATATATATATATATATATATATATATATATATATATATATATATATATATTGCTAAGTTGTTTTTTGTCATTTTTCGATTGAATATTTCTTTTATTTTAAAAAGATTTCATTGACGTATATATTGTCCTTTATTATCTATGATCTTTTGCCATTTTTCCGGTAGACCTATTATTTCATTCGTGTACAACTTTTGTGGTTTATCGGCGAAAAACTGGGCCAAGTGATTTTTCACAGTCCCTTTTTGAAGTGAGTTTCTTTTCATTAAGGAAGTTTTGCAGAGACCGAAGCAAATGGTGGTCTGATGGTGCAAGGTCTGAACTATACGATGGAAGCATCAAAACTTTCGAGCTATGCTCTGTCAATTGTTGCCGGGTCGTCAAAATGTGTGTTGTCTGGCATTGTCATGATGGAAGACAACTTTCTTTCTATTGATCAATTCTGTCCGGTTTTTTAGAATTGCTTGTTGTAGTCTGGCTTATTGCTGACAAAACAGAGCCAAATTGAGTGTTTGGCCACCTTGATCGTAGTGATATTCTAAAATATAACGAATTTTTTCGGAAATTTCACTCATTTTTAAATGAATACAACTTTGACACGAATGACGAAATACAAAACTTGCCGTATGAAAATTGTAGACTAGAATGTCACTTTTCAAATGCCTGTCAGTTTGATTCAATCTGATTAGTATTGCCCGATATATGACGACGAACACCATCTAGTGACAAAAAGGGTCAATATTTTTTAGACTATCCAATATATATGAAGATATATATATGCACATATATATATATATATATATATATATATATATATATATATATATATATATATATATATATATATATATATATATATATGTATATATATTTATATATATATATATATATATATATATATATATATATATATATATATATATATATATATATATATATATATATATATATATATATATATAATTATATATGTATGTGTGTATATATATATACATATATATGTAAAATATATATATATATATATATATATATATATATATATATATATATATATTTATAGCTCTTCTTCTACCTCTAAGCACTGCAGTTCCTATCGGGCCTTCGCTTCCTGCAAATCGCGCCTCCGACTCTCTCGATCCATTGATCGCGTCCTCCAATTCCGAAATACGAGCAGCAATGAACTGTCCTCGTCGGCCTAGTCAGATCAGCGTTTCCTCGGTTTCCCCACTGGTCTCCGGCCTTCAGTTCTTCCAACGAGTACCTTTTAGGTATCCGTTGTTCGTCCATACGATTCATGTGGCCATC
>OZ017739.1:195489473-195521973 GCA_963969285.1 Odontomyia ornata
TACTGTTACATGTACAAATAATTACATGTACAAATAATTCTGCGAGCTACTGTCGCAATTGTTTTCATAATCATTAAGAACGTCAATAACACGAATTTACTCGAACCCAACAAGCATGATCAACATCTGCAAGTGACGTCACTCCATTCATTAATTTGCTCGAACCTACCAGGTACCTCTCGGTAGAACATTCGCCAATGTACGAGAAATGGGTGAATAGGTAGAGACCCTATATAAAGGCGAGCTGAATGAATGGGGGCATGATCATTCATTCGACCGCGATAAAAACTTGCGATAGTGTGTGGAAAGCGAATTGAAAAGCGAACAAGTAATAGTGAGGTGATTTTGAGAAGACAATTGCGATATAAATTTATGGACAAGTGTAAAGTAGAATTTTAATAGTGACAATTAAAATTAGTGAAAGTGTTAACTGATTATTGTGGATTTTATTTAATTAAATAAACTCTTTTAACTCAAATTAAAAGACATTGCGTTTTCACTTCCCCGGAACGTTAAAATTATAGGCCGCGAACCAATAACACGCGACAATGGTGTCAAGAAGTGAGAAAGAAAAATTTTGGAAGTGAAAACGTTTAAACAACTTTAAAGTGCACAATTGTGAAAGTTAAAGTGGAAAAATAGCCGAAACAATAAAAATGCCAGGAAATTTAAATCTAAAAATTAATCAATTGAGCATATCGGAGCTCAAAGAGGAGTTGGAACAACGAAATCTGGCTACACAACGTACAAAGGCCATACTGATTGCACGCTTGCGTGATGAGATCGAGCCGGAAGGCGTGAATCTGGATTCGGGTGAGTTCTCAGCTGCAGAAAGAGGCGCAGAAGGTGGTGAAGCCGAAACACCAAAACCAAAGGAACCAGAAAATGCGCTGATGCAAATGTTGATGCTGATGCAGCAAGAGCAGCGACAACAGTCATCCAATTTAACAGCGAAGCTAAATGAACACTCAGCGAAGCTAGACCAACAAGCGTTCGAAATCAAGGCAGACATCGCACAGAAGCTGGAAAAACAGTCAACCGAAATAAAACCGGAGCTCAGTAGTCTCAACAGCAAAATTAAATGCGTCGAGGAGAAGGTATACAAGGTCGAGGAGAGAATCAACCTTGAGATCAGCCAGGTCAACCATGAGATGGAAAAAGTGAAAAAGGACTTGGAAGCAGCGAAGGCAGTAGTAACCGCCTCACCAGCCCCAATTATAACCGCAGCGCAAAGCTCATCTAGAAATGTGCAAGCACCAATATTCGATGGGCAAACGGTCTGGACTATTTACAAAATCCAGTTTGAAGCAGCCGCTAGGATAAATCACTGGAATGAGCAGGAACGAGCAACTGCGTTAATTCTTGCTCTAAGAGGCCCAGCTGCCGAGCTTTTGCAGACTATCCCCGTTGAGCTGCATTCAAACCCGGCTGCTATAATGAATGCGCTGGACATGCGTTATGGAGACGATCATCTGAAGCAGATTTACCGGGCACAGCTACGGCATCGGATGCAGAAGTCTGGCGAAACCTTGCAGCAGCTAGCGCAAGACATTGAGCGACTGGCACTTTTGGCTTACCCAGCGTACGACCCAGAACATCGAGATGACGTAGCAGCAGAAGCATTCATCAGCGCCTTAAAGGACAAGGAATTGCAACAAGCCGTGCGGTTAGCTCAAAAGCAAACAGTCAAGGATGCATTGGCGTATAGTTTAAATTTTGAGGCAGCTAAAAATGTGACCCGTACCACTGCCCGGGTTCGCGAGGTAGTGGCAGATAATTGCAGGTGTGAGCGCGTGGGAATTGAGCGAGAGCTGCAGGTGAATGGTGCGCCTAGATGCTGGAATTGCGGGGAAAAAGGGCACCTGCAAAGAGACTGCAAGAAGGGAAGAAGACCGAGCTATTGTCCAGGGTGGTGGAGATCCAGACCGTGTCAGGAGCCTAGAATGGAGGCCCATCAAACTGCAAGGGCCAACTTCGTGGGGCGAATGTTGGCTAGGAGTATCGACATCCCCAGCACCGTGCCAAGGCAACATCGTGGAGAAGCAGACAGATGCCTTCCTGGTCAAGTTGATGAAGAACATTGCACCCTAACAAACGACACTGGTGCAACCCGATCGACGATCCGACCAGACCTAGTGAGGCCCCAACTGCTTCACAAGGGCAGAGTTCATGGAATTGCTGACGCACTATCTCGTCATCCATGTCCAGCTAACTGCAAGCATTGCCGGCGGATTGAGGAAAAGGAGCCGCCCGTTGATCTGCGGGCCGAATTCGATGAAGGTTGGTCATCGGAGGAGATTCGAAATGCCCAGTTAGCCGATGAAGACATCGGACCATTGCTCGTATGGAAGGAGACAACTGGGCGACCGGAGTGGAAGGACGTTTCAACGCATGGCGCAACCCTGAAAAGCTATTGGGCACAATGGAACTCCCTTCAGGTAGAGGGTGGCGTACTCAAGCGGAAATGGGAAACGGCGGATGGTAGCTCCTATTGGATGCAAACTATACTACCTAAAAGCCGAATCCACGATGTGGTTAAGGAAATGCATGAAGGATCCTCGGGAGGCCACCTTGGTGTTAACAAGACCTTAGCGAAATTGCGGGAAAGGTTCTACTGGCTCTACGCTCGAGAAGACGTAGAGGACTGGTGTCGCAGATGCACAATTTGCGCTTCCCTCAAAGGCCCAAAGCGACGACTGAGAGGACAAATGCAAACCTATAACGTAGGCGTGCCATTCAAAAGGATTGCTGTTGACATCGCAGGACCCTTTCCTGTATCCGATTGGGGAAATCGATATACGCTGGTTGCAGCCGATTATTTCAGCAAGTGGCCCGAGGTCTACCCCATTCTCAACCAGGAAGCAACTACCGTAGCTGAACAGCTAGTGTTAAATTGGGTCAGTAGGTACGGCGTACCTTGCAAATTACATTCAGATCAAGGCCGAAACTTTGAGTCACTAGTTTTTGGCGAAATGTGTGAACTACTGGGAATATGGAAAACGAGGACAACACCGCTGCATCCCCAATCCGATGGAATGGTCGAACGGTTCAACGGCACGCTCAATAAACATCTGGCCAAGATGGTTGACGAGAACCAAAAGGACTGGGACCGACATATCCCACTATTTTTGATGGCGTACAGAGCTGCCGAACACGCATCCACGGGCCAAGCCCCCGCCAAAGTCATTTTTGGAAAGAGTATTCGTCTACCAGCCGATATAAAGTTCGGAACACCCCCGAGAAACCCCAAACGATCTCGGAGTACGCAAATGATCTAAGACAACGGTTGAACCAGATACATCGGACAGTGCGAAAACACCTCGAATCGGCTACTGACCGCATGAAGACCAGGTATGATCTAAAGGCTAGTTCTACTGGCTTCCAGCAAGATGACTTGGTGTGGCTTTATAACCCGCAACGGCGAAAGGGTAGGTCTCCAAAGTTGCAGCATAATTGGGAGGGACCATGCCGAGTTACAAAGCGAATCAACGACGTCGTATACCGAATACAGGAACATCGTAAGCCGAGAGCTAAAATGAAAATCGTGCATCTGGACCGGCTCGCCCCATATTACACCCAGGGAGAATTGACTACAAATAGCGACACATCTTTTCGGGGCGAAAAGAACTGAGGTGGGGGCAGTGTTACATGTACAAATAATTACATGTACAAATAATTCTGCGAGCTACTGTCGCAATTGTTTTCATAGTCATTAAGAACGTCAATAACACGAATTTACTCGAACCCACGAGAACCCAACAAGCATGATCAACATCTGCAAGTGACGTCACTCCATTCATTAATTTGCTCGAACCTACCAGGTACCTCTCGGTAGAAAATTCGCCAATGTACGAGAAATGGGTGAATAGGTAGAGACCCTATATAAAGGCGAGCTGAATGAATGGGGGCATGATCATTCATTCGACCGCGATAAAAACTTGCGATAGTGTGTGGAAAGCGAATTGAAAAGCGAACAAGTAATAGTGAGGTGATTTTGAGAAGACAATTGCGATATAAATTTATGGACAAGTGTAAAGTAGAATTTTAATAGTGACAATTAAAATTAGTGAAAGTGTTAACTGATTATTGTGCATTTTATTTAATTAAATAAACTCTTTTAACTCAAATTAAAAGACATTGCGTTTTCACTTCCCCGGAACGTTAAAATTATAGGCCGCGAACCAATAACACGCGACAATACATATAAATAGAAATATATATACATATAAATATATATATATATATATATATATATATATATATATATATATATATATATATGTATATATATATATATATATAGATAAATAGAAAAAATACAGATAAAACAGAGCGCAGTCGATATTTGGTTTTGAAAAATAATTAGAAACAGCAGTTGAAATTGGAAAGATTTCAAAGTAAGGAGCTTCAATTGTTTTCCATTTGATTCTCTATTTTGAAAAAAAAAACGAATATTTTGTCGAGTAGCCCTTATAAGCAATAATGCCTAAGAGGTGTTTTGCCATAGAAACTATTAAGTGCTGGCATCTATTCGGTGAGATGTTGGTCCAAGCTTGCTCTATGTTACTGAATAATTCAGCAGAATTTTTCGAAGTTTTTGTCTCCAAACTTCTCGCCACATCAGCCCATAAGTTTTTTATTGGATTGAAATTGGAGATTCGAACCAGCCAGCTTAGGGCATTTAGCTTGTAATGATTTTCGAAATGCCCGTGTAGGACACGGGTGCCGATGGTCTGACACAAGTTTCAGCGTGCCATAAACAATACCGAGCTCAGCTAACTAGCTTCGCTTAACGACAGCGTGCGTGTGCTTGACGACTAGCATTTGCGGGATCATATGAGGCGGGTTCTTGTCGAGCCATGAAACTACACTACAAAATACATTTCACGCGTACTCTACTCTACAAGACGTACCGATCAATTTTTATTATCTTTAGAAATGTTCTATTAGGTGTCAATTAAGTTATTCTACAGTTATTCAATTTTTTTTGCCTCGTTAAAGTTAGCGGACACGGAGGCTTGAGACAAATGCAAACATTACACAAAAAGCAACCGTTACTTTCTCCGAAGAAGGTCGTTGCATTACAAGGGGAATGTCAAACATAAAGATGTTAATGTGGCTGAAGTGAACCACTCATCTCTGCCTAAAGGATGGAAGCTTGACGGAGGTAGTTTACTTTACACAAGTAAAACAGCAAACTAAGCAGTTTCAACGGGGTGACCACCTTATCTCTTCAGGGGCAGCCACTCCTGATCACCACGGGGCTGCTCGACTGCTTATGCTTATTACAAGCTGTTCTCCAACCAACACTTCACTAGGCATGAAGTATGTTTAGGATCGTTGCCCCCTGGAAAATGTAGGAAGTCAGCGTATGGTCAAAAGCGTATAGCTCCAGAACATTATTCAATATGTTTTTATAGAAATACTGATCCATTCAACCATCAATCTGCACAAGGGGACCAATACCATGCCAGGAAAAGGCTTCCCATACCTTTATGTTTCAGCCTCGGTGCCTGATTGTTTTGATGGTGTACCTAGGATCAACCTCTTTGTTTTTTGGTTGCCTTACATATTTTCTTCCATCAGATCCAAATATATTAAATTTTTATTAATCACTCCAGAGACCCCCTTTTCAGAATGCAATGGGTTTTCCCCATGTTCTCTGGTAGTATTATACTAAAGATATAGTGGTTCTAACTCAATATTTGTATGGTGATTTGTTGTTGTAAAGTGATATTTGTATGGCGCTAGAACCACTATGGGTTTTTTAGCAGCGCTAGAACCGCTATTGGTTTTTCAGGGGTGGAAAAAAGATTGAATTTCAAGCTCGAACGAGCATTTGGTTGCGCTTTGATGTGATAAGGGGAGGCATATTTTCGCGTGAGTAGTTTGTGGGGTTTGGATTGTTAGTGTGATAAGAAGTTGAATGTGGTTATGGATGTTTTTGTTGTTGTTGGTAAGAGGGGATTCCGAGTGTGACGTAATGTTTAGGGATTCTGTTTGCTGATTGTAGATTTGGTATAGAGAATGTTGAAGAGGTCGTTGAGGTCGATCTAATTTTAATTTGTAGTACATTGATCAGGATAGCTGAAGTAGATAAGAAGTGATTGAGACACGATGTTTTGGATAGATCAGTTATCGCACAATTGTCAATATTGTATATGTGAAGCAATATGGCAGATTTTTAATATTATTAATGTCAGGATTGATTCGGCGTATTTAAAGGTTTATATGACACCTGAGAATGGGACGAAGTCGCTTGTATTAAGATGAAGGAATAGAGAGGATTGCAGTTCTTGGAATTTAGATACAACATTTGCATTTCAAAATTGGCACCATGTTAAGATTAAGGTGATAGGTGAGTGAAATGAGGGAAGTGATGAGCAGAATATTATTCTTTCAACACAATTTTGTTGCCAGGTTTCGTTGGAGCTAGAATGAAAAACCAATATCCCAGTGGTTGCCCGTTCGGTGAAATAGATGAATGGATTCGGGTGAGAAAATACGCAATAAATGACTTTTAAAAGGAAGAGGAGGAAGGATTGAAGGAGATTTTTTGCAGAAATGGAAGCCACCATGACCATTATAGAGAAGATGTTGATATCTTACGAGTTCATTGGGAGCTTGATCGATTGATTCGAAGGAAACAAAATAAAAAGTCTGTATCGAGTAAAATGATTGTGAAACAGGAGGAGGATGGGATGTTGAAGAAAATTTTCCGAATAAGGACTGATTTTCTAAAGGCTTTCGAAGAGGGCAATTCTGACGTCGACTCAACTGAAAGAGAACTTCAAATTGAAGATAGGCAATAATGTAAAAATGCTGAAAAAGATTGAACTGTGTGGAATTTCAATATAAAAATAATATAAATAAAGAAATGATATCAAACCTTTTTATTCTTTTTAAAGTGGACTTATGTTGGTTTTTTGAGAGTGTAAGTTTGATAAACTTTTACAGGTGGATACTTATAAAATACAGTATATACCGGTTTTGCACAAAACCATCGATTAGCTATTATAATTTGCTTTAATGTTCTTCCGCTTTTCGAGCTATTTACCCATCAAGGGAACCCTTTTGGATCCCTGCAGAGAAATTCGAGGTTTTCAAGTCGCATCCTATCCTTCAGAAACAGGAATTCCTCCCGACTAAAGTTTTTTGACGCCATCCACGCGGCTAAAGAAAAATGTAACAATGTCGGGACTTGATATTCCCGCTGTTCTTGTTGTTGTTGGTCGTCAGACATATTTATGTTCTAGAATAAGCTGAGATTTTCTTTTGAATTTAGATTTTCAGTATAGAAAATACAAGTGCACGCATTAAATTTTTTATCAGAAACAAAATTTATGTTGTGATATCTGCAGTTAACAATAACGGAAGTATTGAACCACAGGTATTTGTATTGTGTATTTGAAACTGATATTCATATAGAAGATTAATTTTAATAATCTACGGAATTGTTTTGAATTCCGAATTCTTCTTCATGCAACTGATGATAAGAATAGGTCAACCGCGTAATGTAACAACTGTTTCATGAAGGAAACTGAACCACAGTATCTTTTTCCTATTTTATTCCTGATGGAAAATGTGAAAAAGTACTTAACCACAAGTGAAAAATGAAATCATATAAATATGGGAGTTCTTCAAAAGACTTTATTAAAAGTAGAACGTTTGTATTCAGAGAGAGAATCTATTTTTTCTTTTTTACGTATTTTTTCTTTTAATCATACATTTAAGCATATAATTATCAAAATATATACATATAAATATTTAACAAATTTATAAAAAAGGAAACAAAATGAATATACACAAAAACTCATAAGCAAAGAAACTAGAAATTATATACATTAACAAGTTGAAGTGGCAGAAGAGTGCTCCTGCCAGAAAGGTTTTGTAAAACAATTAGTGAATCAAACAATATATTCTGCATATCAAAATTTGAGTTCAAAAAATTATTATGGTCATTATGTTTTTAAATCCGCCGCCATTTTGTTTCAAGTGTTTTGACCCCGTCACTTAGTTATTCATGATAATACATCAATATTACAAACTATTTCTAAAATTTTTATCAAAATTCCTACATACTTGAAGTGTCTAGGCCGTTGCAAACGTATATCTCCCTAGTATCACGTGTTAATATTGTAAAATATTCAATCGGCTGTACCTTAGCTGTTTATTGTTCAATTATTGTGAAATTTTCAGACTATATACAATTACTTTCAAAAACTTTAATTGTAGCTTTAGGGGAATTTAAGGGTCCCGTTTTCATTTTACAGGCCAAAATATAAAATTTATAAAATGTACTATTATTAATAAAGTTGATCAAATTTCGACTTCTGAGGTATTTGTTGTCCTTGTACTCTTTAAGTCTCAGTCAGTGATGGGGGGACACAAAATTTTGTACATTTCCCCTTCGCCTGCACCCATCAAAGCAAAATTTGGTATTTTGAGACCTGTTTTCAAAAGTTCTCATCAAGGCCTTTCATTTGATACCCATATTGCTTACATGCAATGAAATTTTTTTCCAGGGGCCACTTCCCTAGATGGAAAGACCCCCCTCAACCACCTTGCAAATTTCTTATTGTGGTGAAGCTTTGAAGAAGGCGTCTTTTTGCATCTACCCACAAAATCTTATGTTTCTAGCTTATGTAGTTTGCGAGACAAAGTAGTGTGACACACGGAGGGACTGACGGGCGGACAGATAAGACGCGATTTTAGTAAGGTTTTGTAAAATGATTTCAACAGAAGCTTAAAAATGATATGCAAAAAAAACTAAAAGAGTACTCACCCTACGTCTTCACCAGGCGCCCGATGAAAATGTGGATGATACTTGCAATTTTTCATAGAATATATAACATTATGCACACTAAAAATGATTAAATTCAAACACATACAAATATGCGCATTAGTCAGTTGGAATGATTAATTTGATGTTTTATTTCAGAGCTTTATGTAATTCAACTCATTTACATGCATGTTTTCATGCTGCTTCACTTCGTGGAACTCACCTAATAATGTATAACATTTATGTTTTCCTTTTTCTTAAAAAAAACCTTTCCACCTTCATCGCGTTAATACAAAACTGGTTTTGAATGTCATTTTTCATGTCTCTTAGTATTGTGGGCACTTGAACTCATTAGGATCGGTACGTATAGTTTCTTTAAACTTTTTGATGTTTGACAATATCTGCCACAATTCGGCTTCGGTGTGTAGGAGTTGGTGTTCTATCATCATTGCATTGACAATGCAATTGCTTTGCCCAACTTAATGTCTTGCCGCATATCTCACATTTACGTTTATCTGTATATAATACTTGATGTCTTCGCAAACCGTCTGTCCTAGCAAATGATTTGTCGCACTTCCGGCAATCATACAAGTTGCTGTCCGAATTAATAAGCATATGTCTTGTCAAAGCAGGTCTGTTCATATAGGATTTATAGCAAATTTCACATTTATATAAGCCATCCAAATGTATATTAGTATGTTCTTTGAATCCGTGAGAATCACTAGACAACTTATCACATATATCGGAAGAATATTCATTGGGATCAGAATGTAAAATCTGATGTTCTTTCAAAGTTCTTGTTCTTTTAAAACATCGATCCTTCCGCACTTTTGCATATGTTCAGATCAACATCATCCACAGTGTAGGAGTCTATATATCACACATCTAGGCTACTCAGCAGATTTCCAATGCATCCATCAACCGCTCAGCTCAAGCGTCAGATTTCTGCAATTTTTCCACGCGCCACCGCGCGTTCATTTGGCAGCAGGACACCGTAAAGACGGAAAAACGGCGAAATGGCAACAGATCGAAGGAATTATAGCAAAAAACGCGCAACAAGGGAGACCACACGTCAAATTTCGGAAAAACAAGTTGGGTAAATAGACCTACGGTCATGTCAGAAGGGTTTTGTACCCAACGTGCGAAATGCAATCACCAGCAACGAATAAAGGCAAGAAACTTGTCAAAGAGATGTGTACGTTTATAAGAAAATCCATTGCATGTGTAATTTCAACGGTCGTCATTTTGTTGCAAGCTAACAAAAATGATTCAAATCATGAACTCCCAAAAAAAATGTGTATTATTGATCATATTTGAATATTTCAAGAAGACCAATCAAAACTGCATTGTCAGATTCAATGGAAAGTCCGTAAAATATAAAAATCGTGCATTTTTGTTGTATTTGGAGAAATTTCAAATGGCTACAACTTCCGTGAATATGATTGAATTTTCATCAAACTTGCAGAGTATTAGCACCTTATGTAAAACTACTAGAATATTGGTTTTCATTGAATTTAAGGGTATCCATACGATTTTATTGGGGAAAATGTGAAATTCAATGCTCATACCATTATTAACAAAGTTGAGTGAACTTTGATTTCAAAAGTATTTGTTGTTGTTGTACTCATGAACATCTACCTCCATTTTTTTCAGATTTTTCAGATCACAGGTGTCCATTGGGGGGGGGGGGGGGGGTGTAGTGAAACAAATTTTTCGTGTATTTCCCTTTCCTGTGCGCCCCCTGTAGAGTAAAAATACCATTTTAAGTCGTGTTTTGAAAATCTCTCATTAAGACCTTTCATTTGATACACATATCGGCTACATTTGATGAAACTTTTTTTTGGGAGGCCACTCCCCTATATGAGGAGGACCCCTTAAGCACCTTGTAAATTTTTTTAGCGAAACTTTGAACAGGGCATCACTACACCCATATCCAAAATTTTATTTTTGTAGCTTATACGGTTTGCGAGAAAAAGTGCTGTGACATGCTGTGACAGACAGGCGTGATTTTAGTAGGGTTTTGTGAAATTATTTTACAAATAATTGTCATTTAATGATCATGACTATTCAAACATTTTAAAAGTAACAAGACTACCTACTTTAGAATGTAGTCGTACTTATCAAGATTTGCTATTTTTATATAAAGTAATAAACTCAGGAGTCGACTCCCCAGATTTACTAAGAAAGGTAAATTGGCATGTTCCGCCTAGATGTTTACGGCCAACTAATATAGTATTTTCTAAAGAATCGGAACCTATTAATACTTATCTATATAGAAATGTTATTATAAGAGCATCTAATATTGTTAATAGGAGACTTGGTAATATAGATTTTAAATTTTGCTACTGTTAATGAAATTAAAAGAATTTTGAGAGGAAAAATTCTGTTCAATGATGAGCAAATATCTATTATTGAAGAATAACATCTAATTATTTAGCTTCTTACTAACTAAGAGGTAATTTTACGATAATTTAAGCGCCACAAATTGTATTTTTATTTTATAATGGGCTATGCCCGTATATTTGAATAAATAAATAAATAAATAAACCCAAAAAACTGGTAAAGCGTCACGTCCTGATGCAATTCAAACGGTCGCGTACAAAATGAAGGAATTTTACGCGTTTTACATTCAATTCAACTTTTCATGATCTCTCCCGCTCGTTCCATCTGCCTTCTTTTGCTCGAACTGACTCCCTTTGGTTGTCAGTCTTCCCTTGATGTATCTGTCACAACGAGAATTCACCAATGTCACATTTGCCAATGCAATACGTGAATGTGCAGTGGGAAAAGGTGTTCTCATGTCCAAATTTTAATTGCAGGATTGAATTATTAAATTAATAAAAGATAATAATGTTGATATGTTTAAATAATAATAAAAAGAAAAATATCATAAAGAATATAAATACATAGAAAAATTTAAATTAAATGTAATGAAAATTTTTATGTGAAATGAAAAAAATTGTTATTAATTTATAAAACTATAAATTGTAATAATTAAATTTTTCAAATCTGCAATTAAAAATTCGGATCAGTGTTATGCCACTTTTTGAGCAGTTTGCTTAGCCAACTGCTCGATTAATACATTTGATTCGGTTCCTGGCGTAGTCTAGGGCCATCCGTGTTCTTAGCTCTTCTCCTAACTCAATTCCACCACCTTATCAATGCTTTGATATCGTCAGGGAGTTCATAAATATTTGGCACTATTTTCAGAGTTGTGACTTGGTTGTCCTCTTTTGCCTGCACTATTTTTTCTGTAACAATTCCTATCATTTTTTCAGTGTCGTTCGTCATTTCAGTTGTTTGAGTGATGGTTTCTTTAGTCAGTGAGACTTCGAAAGCTTGCCCATCAGTTTTCATCTTTATTTGTTGGGATTCGTCTATGTATATTCTTCCTATTAAGAAAAGCACCGGTTTGTGATCGGATGAAAGCTCAGGGAGGACTTGGATGTGTACACCATGACGTGAAATACCAATATCAAGAAAATAACAATTTCAGTAGCGTTAATATGTTGGCTCGTTAGGGATATGTAGGCTCAATGAACCAACTTAGCTCAGTTCCAGCACGGTTACTTCTCACAGCTCCCCAACTTTGGTGATACGCATTCAAGTCTCCAGCAGCATATTGATGTAAAAAATAATTAATTAGAAAAATTTGTGAATAGTTATTAATGGAAATTGGAAAATTTAAAAGCGTGTACTCATACCAAATTTTGAATGTGTTATCTCTTACATTATAAACATATCTCGACATCAATCTCTCATAAAGCAAATTTTAATTAAATCTTGATGCTAACAAATTAGAGATTAGTTTTCTAAACAAAAGCAACCCATTTAATTTTTATGCTTCTTTCAGGCCATTTTTACTTCTATATAATTTTTTTTGAGCATTTTGGGACCATATCAGTTTTAAGGTAGATTACTTTGTCAAATTTTTAGGTCAAATTTGGACTCAAAGTGCCTGCAAAATTATAATAAGGATCTATTTAAGCTCTGATAATTTTAGCTTGGGATTTTAAAGTATATTAAACAAATTCGCATTTTCAAAGATAATTCGAGTTCTTTCCGTTAAATTTGGACAATTTAGCAACCATTTGTCATAACACGTTTTTTGCAATACCTACAAATGGAAGAACCACCGTAAAAATTATAAACGCAGAAATTTTGTGCGATTGAATTTTTCTCGTATGGTCTCTTGGGTCAGCCGGACATCATGCGTTATGACGCGTCATAATGCATGATGATGGGCCATCATGCATACATGGCAATGGGTTAGGCTGGGTAGAAGGTTATCCTACATCTTCTGCCCGCCAAACAGCTTGGGAAGTAGGTCTGAAAGAGAAAGCTGTCTTGAATTTGCCAGGCAATTGGATTAATAGGCGAAAAACATATTGGTGTGAAGTTGACGTTGACCATTGTTCAACTGCTAAACAGACCACTCATGACCCTAACAAACTACTTAACTGATCGGTGATTGTGGATAACCCTCTTTGCATGATAAAGAAACCAGTGGATCATATAATACTAATACATCGATGCTTGTCAGCTATTATAATGTGCATCTCTAGAGGCATTTGGTCGTGATGTTTCATCACTTCACAGGTTGTGAGTAATGATAAAGCTTTAAGTCATCAAAAACATTCAAAACTCTTCTGAAAATTAATCAATGACAGATTTTTAGTTAGTTTATGGTACCAAATTTTACTCAATTGTTCAATGAGAGGGGAAAAATCGTTCCGGTCATAACATACTGATCTTCCTGCATATCCCGGATAAGCCAAAAGGGTTGATCATACATGAGAACACCAAGATGATTCAATATACTTCATAAGTTCCACTATAAGCCCTTAACACATCGACTAAACAACAGGCTAAATTAATTCATGTTAAGGCCCTAGCAATAGTTTGCATGAAGTAGAGATCTATTCAACAGGTTTGTGCTTTAAAAAATGATTCAAAAGGCTGATCCAAGGGATCATGTAGCAGCATGATTTCATTGCAGCGGAACATGATAGTGGACGGTAAGAGTCTCAAGCACTATTAACTTCAAAAACAATAACAGACCGCAAGTCCAATGAAGATATGAAAAGACTGGAAAAATGACCTCGAATTGCTGTAGAAAAGGGTTCCGATGGATTAGATAGACTGAAGTCAAGAGAAAAACTGATGCACATAAAAAAAGAGGTGTGCATTGACTCATATATCAGCATGAAAAACGATCAATTAATTCTTGAGTAACTAACAATGACTTCCTCCCAATCAAGATTTGTTTACCAGAACGGTAGCCTAGACGTAAATATTTTTGTCTAACCCATGTATGCCTACGAATAACTTGGAAGATGGTGACGATGTAGTCTTGGTAATCAGTAGACTTTATGTAAATTGTGACGAGCATATAAAATTTAAAGTAAAGTGTAAAAATGCTGACTTTAACTGTATGGAAAGTAATGAGAATTTTCTTATAAATAGATACTTACCAAGCAACAAATAAATTTAACGAATGAAAAATAGCACTTTGGGTCAAATGCTCAACTTACCAACTAAAGACAGCTCAGGAGATAGCATATCAGCGAAACAGACAGCATATCAGCTAAATGGACAGGGTATCAGCTAAAGAAGGCAGCTCAACAGAAAGCATGACATTGCAAATAAAAGCTATGTTACTAAACAAAGCAATTTATTGCCTAGTAATATTCGTGGTATAATTGCGGGTCCGTCAAACTGCGGCAAAACTAATGCCATGATTTCTCTGTTAAAACATCCAAATGGCGTTATATTTGAAAATATTTACATCTTCACAAAATATTTGAAGCAGGCTGTAAAGCCTATTTCCGGATTAGGCTTCTATATATTTTCAAACAACAGCGATGTGATTCCACCTGAAAAAGCCAAGTCTAACTCTGTTTTAATTTTCGATGATATTGCCAGCGAGAAACAAGATAATGTTCAATCATATTTCTATATAGGATGGCATCATAATATTGATAGTTTTTATCTATATTTATTGTATTGAAACAGGATGATATAAATTTAAGGCACATTTACAATGATCACGTAAACACTGACATGACTTTTGAACTGTTTAGAACCGTTTGCGTGGAGTGTTGGAAAGATAAATATGGGTTTGGTGTAATTGATAAAGACAGTCCTTTAGACAAGGGACGATACCGAAACGGATTTGATATATTTACAATATTATAAATAGACAAGATCTGTAAAAAGCACGCAAAAGCAGTTTGCAGGACCAGATTAGCAGTTGTAAGCAGTTCAATAGCAGTTCAAAGGATCACCTTAACAGTTCAAAACAGTTCAGCTGCAGTTTCTTAACAGTTAAAAGTAGTTCAGTTGCAGTTCAAACGATCAGTTTAACGCAGCTCGATAGCTGTTCAATACAGTTTGATAAAAGCTTAATACGGTTTGAGTGCAGGAACAGTGAACACACTTCCAAACAATTCGAAAAGAAAAAAAATCGATGTAAGTACTTGAAAAATTATTGCAAGATCAAATTAGAATCTATTGAAAGGATATTTCAAAATATTTTAGCTATTTTGCGAAACTTGTCCAATTGCTGCTGCTACTGTCCCCATAAACAATGAAAAGGATAATGCATGAAAAGAAGCTATTCAGTGATATTTTAAAGACAACCAATTCGATACGGAAAAAGTATCAACAGTTGAAAGCTAACAAAGCCGGACCAGACGTTCAGTTGGAGGAAACATTTAAGCTGATCACGAATCCTCTCAAAGAATTTGTTAAAAGAGCTAAATTATTGCAAGATCAAGCCTTAAAAAATGGAATTAAAGAAGAACCTTCATCATTTTGTGTTAAACGTGAAGAAGAAGAATTTAAGGAAGGAAGTGACTATGAAGAAGCAAAAGACAATTTTAAAACTCCCACGCCAAAATTTAAGCGAAAACTTAACCTCACCAACACTTCATCCAATTCTTCTACAAAAGCTGTTCGTGAATATGTTGCCACTCCGGAAGGGAAGCAAAACAATTTCTCAGATGTTTCTAAGCAATGTTTGGATATTTATATGAATCAGCCATCTGCAATTGACAGTGTTTATGGCGTATATAGGGCTGACGATGATGGATACCAGTGGAATATAGGTAACTCGAATTTCGCAATCGATGGTAATCATATACTTGCAAATAAAAAATCTTACATTAGAAGTCGAGGTTTATATGAACTGCTTTTTATGAAGTATCCAGATGAATCAATATATACCAACGAAGATTTAGAGAACTATAAGAGTATTCTTCTGCACACTGGTGCTCACAGACGTTCTTATGACAGTGGTAGCCAAATCAATGGAAATCGAAGCTTCAAGTATACAAAAATAATCTCTAAACTATTAAATAGCAAAGAAAGAAGAGGGCTAAAATCAACACCGGCTATTAAATACAAAAACTACAGTTTAATGCAAACATCTAACAAACAGAAAGACTATATATATATATATTGGTATGATCCGAATGAACTGATAAGTCGATTGCGGTTACTCATTGCATCACAGCAAGCAGGTCACAATAATCAAAGCAATGAAATTATGTCAATCATTGAAGAATTAAAAGTATCACAAATAAAAGAATAAACACGCTGATATCATCATCATCATCATCACCATCATCACTAATAATTTATAAACGGGTGTTGATAAATTTGGTCGATTTTCCAATGAAAGAGGAGGAAAACGTGGTTTTCAAGGACTTCAACGACCACCAGGTCCTCAAGGTCCTATAGGTCAGCAGAGTCCAGCAGGGCCTCAAGGACGTCGCTCTGGTAACGCTGGCCCAGAAGCTTTGCCTGGTACAGGATTCAATAAAACGAAAAGCTGTGATTATGTCCTTAATTTCAAACGATTTAAAAATCTTGGAATACCGATAGAAGATGATGATGCTTCTACAAAGAACTACGTTGATATTAACATTGAGAAACTTAAAAAATGCATAAGCCAACAAATTCAAATTCGCTGATGAGGATGATGACACTTTAAAGTGGTACATTATAATATACAAGTATCAAAAATATTACAAAATACGGTTCATTCTAAAATGAGCAAGCGAGAATTAGTAAACGAGTTACATACACCTGCTTGAAAAAAATTTACGCGACAGCAAGTTGTAACAAAAGGTTTAGATGATTTGTGACAGGCTGATTTAGTCGAGATGGGAGCATATGCTAACGAAAATACAGGATTCATTTTCTGCTTACAATCATCGACGCATTTTCTAAGGTTGCGTGGACAGCTTGTATCAAAACAAAGTCTGGCAAAGAAGTTGCTATGGCGATTGAACACATTTTTCAACAAGGGTGCGTTCCCAAAAGAAAAGGAAAAGAATTCTACAACAAACATTTTCAAAATGTTATGGAAGAATACCAGATTAACCATTTTTCTACATTTAGTCCTCTGAAGGCATCAATTGTTGAACGATTCAATCGTACCCCATAGAATATAATGTGGAAAGAGTTTTTTTTTCGTAGCACTACAACCCCTCTCGGACCTTTGCTTAAATTTAGTTAGAGTATCTCATTGTCACGATCGAATGTATCGCGGCACTCCACAAGGCAATATGATCATTATCACATTTTGGCCGTGTGTCCGTCCACCCAGCTGCGATACGTTCTGATTTTAAACCAGTGCGTATCATAACTGCAGTCTTATAGTCCGTCCGAAACTGAATCTCGTTCACGCCAACGAAACTCGAAACAGAGACCTTCGGCCTACGGGCTTAGTGCTCAAACCACTACACCACGCGAACTACTAAAAAGAGTTTAGTATGAATTAAAACTATATGTGGATCAATCAAGTTGATGATATAGTGAACGCGTATAATAACAAAAAAAACACTAACAATAAAAATGGCTCTGTCTGCTGTGAATAGTTCTAATGAAAAATTGGTTCTATCTACCGTTTATAACAACACTAAGGTGGGCCATAGAAATATAATATGGGTGATCATGTGCAAATCAGTAAGTACAAGCATATATTTGAAAAGAATTATACACCAAATTGGACCACAGAAGTCTTCAGGATCCATCAAATTCGTATAACCAATCCCTTTACATACCTCTAAAAAGATTATGAAGGAAACAAAATTGAAGGTGGTTTTTATGAGCTTGAACTACGAATATTGAAAGCTAAACATCCGTCACTTTATGTTGTGGTAAAAATATTAAAAAGGAATGGAAACCAAGCATTTGTGAAGTGGCTTTGATAGACCAAGCACATTGAATCCCAAGTAAATTGGTTTGTTATAGCAAATAAATACTCTATCCAATTGGATAGCTGCTATGTTGAGCGTAGAAATGGCTGCACTGTGAAAATTGGACTTAAATATAAGGGTTCGAGTGCCTGAATGCTTGCCACGACTTTCCAAGTCCGTTACAATTTTTACATTCTTCCTTTTGTCAACATTTTCCATCGTTTTGCGATAAACTGCATTGTTTAAGAGTTTGAAAAAAAAATTTCGAATGGATTTTTACTTATTTTTCGATAATGAGTATTTTTTTAGTCTATATACTGCTTGAGCCAACAGATTCGTTAAAATTGTTAAATCCTGTAGACGCGTGTCAGTTTTAAGTCATTTCGGATGCATTGCTGCAGATTCCTACAGTGAATAATATATTTTTGTTTGTCTGTCAAATCAATAATCGGTTTGGCAGTCATCGAACCATGTGGGACTTCATTGTCTGCACAGAAACGTTCCGATCTACTCATGCTAAAATTTTTAACTTCGAATCCTTATCTATTCTATTCAAAACATTATGCCTTTATTATTATTTCTTATCTTCAAAACATGCATGAAATTTCAATATAAGGCTCCTTTATCCAGGGTCAAAGTACTACAAATTAAAATTAGATCTACCTCAACGACTTCTTCAACATTCTCTATACCAAATCTACAATCAGCAAACAGAATCTCTAAACATTACGTCACACTCAGAATCCCCTCTCATCAACGACAACAACAACAACAAAAAAATCCATAACCACACTCAACTTCTTATCATACTAACAATCCAAATCCCAAAAACTACTCACGCAAAAATATGCCTTCCCTTATCACATCAAAGCGCAACCAAATGCTCGTTCGAGCTTGAAATCCAATCCATTTTTCCACCCCTGAAAAACGTATAGCGGTTCTAGCGCCACTTAAAAACCCCATAGCGATAGTAGTGCCATACCAATATCACTTTACAACAACAAATCACCATACAAATATTGAGTTAGAACCACTATATCTATACTGCAGGGTTTTCCTATAAGAGGTGTTATTTTAATATTACAAGAAAAATGCTATTTTTTAATATAAATGATCGAATGTTTGTTATAAAGAGAAAGGTATGCCGTTGATAATGAAAAATAACACCAGGCACATAATTACCACAATCACGCTTACAGGACCATATCCTTTTCATGAAATTTTCCATAACCAAATTGCAAAGTGGCTATCCTATGCCCTCGATAGCCTCACGAATTCCATCCTTGAGGTCTTGAATTGACGCTGGGCTGTTGGCGTAGACTTCTCTTTCACGTTGCCCCAATGGAAGAAGTCGAAAGGTTTTGAATCACGAGATCTATTCAAAATAACACCTCTTATTGGAAAACCCTATACTTCTGGTGAATTCCAATCGGCGTTTCAAAGTTCTTTTCAACACGTGTGTCTTTCGACGTGCAATACAACCTCTTAAACTATTTCCAATAATAATAATTTTATTTGTATATATATATGTGTATATATATATATATATATATATATATATATATATATATATATATATATATATATATATATATATATATGTATATATATATATATATATATATATATAAATATATATATATATATAAACATACATACATACATATATCTATACATATACAGATATATATATATATATATATATATATATATATATATATATATATATATATATATATATATATAAATATATATATATATATATATATATATATATATATATATATATAAACATACATACATACATATATCTATACATATACAGATATATATATATATATATATATATATATATATATATATATATATATATATATATATATATATATATATATATATATTGTAATAATCGGGCAGTTAAAGGGTTAAAGAAAAACTCAAAATGTCCCAGATCAATCGAAACGATCGAACTGGTACGATTGCAGATTGAATTGGAACAATTTCCGATTGACCTAGAACAATTTGCAATTGAACCGGTTTGAGATTGATCTGGTACTACGAAACACTTTTGACAGGGCAGTTGTCATTGAGCAGGAGACGTGTGAGGTAACTCACGTGGGAAAATTAGTGCCGATCGTTTCAATATCTCAGGTAATAATTTCCATAATTACACTAACGCTTACATTACTGCAACACCCTGTACAGGAAGATAGTTGCCGATAATCGAAGCAGTCATCCCAACGAAGCTAACCTCAACGGTCTCTTTCTGAAGACCCATTGCAGGAACAGCAAGAGTCCCGCAATTTATCGCTCAAGGCATGCAGTAGCAGTAGCAGTAGAAGCAAGTACCGTAAAAGAAAGAACGGTCCCTGGACTGCACTCGGCCAGAAGCTTTGGAAAAGTAAATGGACAGGAGTTTCCTTCCGGACGGAAAATCAGGTGGAAAATTCAAGAGGAAGTGTAAAGTTCTTGCACTGTTTAGTGTGATAAAGGTGTGAATAGTGGCGGAAGGTGTAGAAGAACTTTTTATTGTCTTTTTTATTCCTCAGCGCGCTGCTGTGGGTGAGCGTAGCGTCCACCGTCAAATATTGTGCAAAACGTCGCAAAATAGTCGTCCGCTCGATCGTGTGGAAAGCGCTGAAGAAAATCGTCAGTGAGTGTTTAGTGGGGGTGCGACTCCGGTCAGGATTTCGCACAATAGTTTCGACTTGGACTTGAACGGAATTTCAGAGCTATCTGGTTTGTGTTGGCGAAAGTGTCGCAAAGTGTAGAACCCCCCCCCCGAGCCAAGTCAACGAGTTCCAATAAGTGTCGGGAACTCAACTTCGAACTACGTTGAGTTGATTCAGGATTTGGTCGTCAGGTTCCCACTAGTTCCGGCTGCTGTTCGTGGTCGTCTCGATTGGCGAGAAGTGCGAAAAGTTAATCCGGGGACGCCTCCTGTGCGACTTGGAGTAGTAATCCGACTTTCTTTCAACTGTTGCAACGATATTCCGATCTTTTGTCGAATTGCGATTTTCTCGAGGAAAAACACTCAGCCGAGCCGAGCAATTGCTACCGTGCGAAAAATAAGAAGTGAACGCAGTCGAGTTGTAATATCGCTCTTCTAAACGACTCACTGCAGAGTTAGGAGTGAAAAATTATATTTATCAAAACCGCATTTGAAGATCCGATTCAGATTGGAGTTGAGCTTATTAAAAGGATTTATCAGGAAAATTCTCCTGCCACTAGATACGTACTCAGGTTTATACAGTACCAATCGTTTGCCGCGCTAACGTTGTGGACATAGTTTTTGCTTGCAGTTCTTTAATCGACGAATATTTTGTTGCTACTGCTGGAAGCTTTTCAATTGTTATCAACAAGCGATTCAACCATAAAGTTGATCGAGACTTGTTAATAGGAAAAATAGCTGAGTTAGTTACTGCTAAAAATTCTGCCTATAAGGTAGATTTGAAAATTCCGGATTTGTGTATTCTAGTAGAAGTGATAACAGGAATTTGTTGCCTCAGTGTTTTACCAGACTACTACAAGTATAAGAAGTACAATTTGATGGTTACAGAGTCGAAATTTCAGGACCATCTGCATCGTCGTCGAGCGCTCGGACGACCATGCAGGTGAGTACCCTTTTATGGTGTTATTTATACATATATTTTTTGCATGTTCAACTGCTACGATCGCGCTGATAAGATAAAGCATAAAAATAATGATAAATTGGATATATTTTTTTGGATACGAGTGCATTATTGTTTGTCAACTTGGTTTTTTTGTGGATGCAAGCCAAAAATAAAGAAAATAGCGAATGTAAAAATAGAAATTGTGGAAAAAAACCAGCTCATGTCCAAATAGTGATTCATACCACTTAAATTTTCCAACATTTCTAGATTACTGTGCATTTGAATTTGCCGGCTTTTATACATTAGTCATTATGTTGTTTGATACTGTTCAAAGGATTTTCAGTTTGAATTCCATATGTTGTGAATGTAGCTAGTTCGGTCAGTCCGCCAAAGCTCGTCGGGTAATGTTGAATACTAAAAAGACCACAGATAAAATATTTTTATAGATTAGCATATGCTAGAAAATTACAAACCTCGCTGGATTATATGTACTTTACGTAAAGATATTTATGTGCTTTAGTTTATATGCAAGCACATCCATTTACTTATGCTGCTCATTCACCTTTTTCCTATTTAAAGAAATTCGGACACAATGCACAATACGTCGCGATTAACAGACATAGAGATGAGTGTACATATGCATAAGAGAGAACTGATTTTCTAGATATTTTTATTATACACGAAGAGTTTGATAAACGTGTACGTTACGGACAAATATACTATTAAAGCGAAAGAAATTTTCATATTATTATCACGCCAAAATTAACTAGCTAAATCGCTAATCCAACAATATGCTATGTCCTCACGAAACTAGAAAACGATATTCCCTAATAATTGTTTACATACTGATAGTATCATTCCGCTTCAAAACGAACTAAATAAAAAAATCCATTACCACTCATATTTTCTCCTTCAAATTATCTTTTATGAATGATTGATCTTTTTGCTGATTTTGCAATTTTTGGTTTGATGTTTTTTGGTTTTTTTTATTAAACGCCAGTTACTGTACGTCTTGTGTTATTTCTCTAAGCAATAAGTGGAAACATTGTCATTCTTCGTATTATTTCCAAAGAAAAAAAAACACATCAGGCTCTTGCTTTAAAATAGGAAAACAAAGAAAAAACAAAATTTATTTACAATTCTAATAAATTTAATGCAATCAAGAAAATTGCCAAGGCGATGATAAATTATATCGAAAAAAAAAGACTAAATAAATTGTTAAGTATTTATTGCACGTTTACATCGTAGTTCTTGCATACAGAGTGCTTAACTCGTGAATAAATAGATCTGTATGCTTCATAATTATGATGTTTATGTTTAAACATATTTTGCGAAAGAATAAAATGAATCATCTTATGAAGTGCTAATTTTCCCAAAATCGGTCTTTCCTCTCTCCCGACTCTAACCGGGTATAGGACCCGGTACGGTGGCAGGCTTCCACCTCAAGACATGAGCCAGCCGCCGGGTACTTAAGCGATTCTTCTTTGTTTCAGGTGATATCGCGGGTTGAGTGGCCCAAGCAGAGTGCCTCCTTATGGCATAGCGTTATGCAATCAAATTGTATAATTCTATGGCATAAATTGGTCACCGGAGTACTCCCCTTCTGATGGGAAAGTTCATGCAATTCAAGTTGTATGAGTTTTCCACTGAGAAGAGGAATGCCTGGCCACTGCAGCAAAATATATATGGATTCATTCCGGTTGGGTGGGTGCAAAGGGGCTCCACCATCACCCGTTTGCCCCTCTTTCATTTGTGGGCCATGAACTTCGTCGGGTAATGACGAGGTTACCCCGAGTCCGCCTTTCTTTTCAGGTTCCACTTGTTCTCGGAACAAGTTCTATCTTCCTCTGTGTAGTTATCTACAATTTTTGCGACTTCGGTCGCCCCTTGATCGGCAATCAAATTCGTGAGTGCGAAATTTTTTGTAGTGGGTCCTCGTGCTGGGGAAATGAACCCGCCCCACGACACCGCAATGCTAGCCTGCCAGCGCATTCACGCGTCTCCAGACGAGGGCATTCTCGGCAGATACCGATACCTTCTTCTGCCGAGGCAGCAGACCATCGCTGCAGTCTTTTACGGACTTTTGAACATCGTAATTCACTACAAATGGCGCCCAACGTGGGGCCCCGAAACGCCCGGCTGTATCATCAGTCGTGAGCACGAGATAGTCCATCGTCTCTAGGTGTCCCCACAAGGTGTTAATATTATTGGCGGGTAGGTAACTCCCGAGGGTTTTTGCACTAATCGTGCCCCAGCAACTTAATAACTTTCGGACGTGTGTTGTCTTTGGACATCAATATCGTTTGGTCCTGCTTTTGAATTATACTTTGGTGGTTTACCACCATTGTATGACTAGTAAGGCCAAATGATATTAGAGTCCCTATTGTGTTCGGAAGTTATTATTTCAACATTCATTTTGCGGAGGATTCTGATCCGTTCCCCCAACCAGGGGTGCCTGGGTGTCTTAAATTACATGGATTTTTGATTTCATGTGATTGGCTGATTAGCTAATCCATGACTATCCATGACAAGACACGCGCTGCTTGTGGATCAGAATTCCACCCTGGACTGACAAGTGGTCACTTGAAAAACTTGCGGATGAGGGATCACTTCTGAACCCTGATTCTCATGGTGCCGCAAGATAGTTGTCCCTGAAACACTACAGAAGGAAGGTGCCATTGGTGTCCTTGCTTGGGAAGAAGGACAGAAAGGAAAGACCGATTATCTTGTTTGATAACTTTTGATAACGTAAAATTTGTTTTTCTGACATACTTTTTTTTGATAGATTGTGCTTCAGTTTGCCACTGACGGCCACTTGCATATTATATATTTTTCATCATTTTTTTCACATTTTCTTCATTACTTATATATATACTCATTTTGATAGGTTAAGTTAAATATTTGTAGTACTGAGTTTTTCCATACTAAAAATTTTATTTAGAATGCCCACCAAACGCACGCCCGAGAGGAGAAAGTTGAGGTCAGATGCCGGACCAGCGCTCTTGTGCTCCATATGCCATGAGGACATGGATGAACTCACCAGTCAGCGTTTGCAGTGTGGACACAGGCTACACCAGCTGTGTTTGGTCCAACTGCGGCAAACCTCATCCACGTGTCCGCTCTGTCGTCAGCCTCTAAAAACCGCCTAGCCAGCAACAGAACGACCTCAGTCCTCCAGCGCAAGTGGAACTGTGCCCAAAAGCGGACCCCTTCCATCCACGACAATGGGTGCACGAGAGGAAGACTTCCGAGCCGAAGCAGTGCCACCTGCGAAAGAGCTGAGACCCCCTGTGGCTGTGGAGGTGACAGTCCTACAGGATTTAATGGCGCTCATGCAGGACCTGACCACCCGGGTAGCCTCGCTGGAAAGCCAGAAGGAGAATCCAGTACCACCTCGGCCAAGAATGCCTCCGATGTGGGATTCGGACCCAAATCCGTGGGATTTTCCGATAGACTCGCGGCGCGATCACGAACGAATCCGGCCCGGTGTGGCAATGAATCCGTTGGCTCCAGTGTACCGGCCCCGACTGAGCCAAGCACCGCCACCAACTCAGGCTCCAGTGATTCCGCCGGACCAACGCATCCATCTACACGCTACGTATCGGCTGAAGCCGACGCAGATCCCCAGCATCATCCAGGGCTGGAATCTGCATTTCAGCGGGGAACCCAACACTATAACTGTGGAAGTTTTCATTGGGCAGGTGGAGTCGCTGATTGAGCAAATGCTAGCTGGAGATCACACGGCGCTCGCAGGATATTTGCCAATGCTGCTTAGGGGAGCAGCACTTGAGTCATATTGGCGAATACATTCGGCCCCACCATCAATACGCTGGTCACGGTTGAAGGAGGTACTCCGCATGGAATACCCTACGGTAGACATGGACGAATTAGTACTGGACAAGATGAATGCTAGATGGCAGCGTCCGGACGAGTCTTTCCATCAATATCGAGCCGATATTCTTCGGCTGAATGACCAGTTGTCAGAGCCGATGTCTTCTACCCAATTGCTAAAGCGTAATCTAAGACCGGAGCTCCGTCGCCATATCGTGAACTTCAATTCACAGAGTATGGAGGCACTGCTGAGAACGGTGCGTTGCCTAGAAGGATTTGAGGAAGACCTCCGGGACCGGCCCTACTTACTAGCTAGGACGGGTCCTCGACGAGGAATCGTGGAATTGGCCCCAGATTATACCACCATGGATCTGGAGGAAGATTTGGACCAGGACCAGCTTGCTGTAGCAGCAGTGGGAAGTCTTACGACCTGCTGGAATTGCAATCGAACCGGACACCGGTTCATTTCATGCCGAGCAGAGCGTAAGGTTTTCTGCTACGGTTGCGGCAAGCCGGATACATACTTCCCGGACTGCCCTGAATGTGCCGCGCAAAAAAACGGCTGAAAGAGTACCCGACCACGTCAGCGGTACTCGAAGCCCCCACAGTAGCTCCTCAGCCAGCTGCTCACGCCAACAAACCTGACGTTAACCCACCAGCCATGACCACTATGACTGCGGATGTTCACTCTCTTCCGGAGACCTCGCCAACGACAATAATGAAGCGACCACCGCAGTCACTGCCAGGAGAACCCCGGCAGCCTCAAATACGCACTCTAAAACCTTATCATGTTCGACTGCAGGAATATCGGGTGGCTCGAGAGCGAATATTTGCTTCCGAAGTAGTCACTTCCCGCCCGCGCACGACAAAATGGTCAAGCCGTCGTTGGCGGAATTGCCGCAAGAGAGTGCGCACCTGCCGTCAAACCTTAAACTCTTGTTACATCACGGAGGTTGCTGAGAATGAGATCAGACCTTATCATCCAATTAAAGTGTTGGGCGAAACCGTGTTTGCATTGATCGACACGGGTGCCAGTATCAGTTGTCTTGCCTCGAGCTTTGGCTCGAAGGTGCTCCAAGACTATCCGGACTTGATTAAATCCTGGCGCACTGAAATCAGTACAGCTGATGGCACCAAACACCCTATACGAGGTAAACTAACCACACCCGTGACGTTCAGGGGTCAGACGAAGGATATTACTTTCTACATTATCCCGTCTTTGACTCAGAATGTGTACCTTGGCGTCGATTTCGTAATTCGCTTTGGACTGGCCTCCGATTTATTCACAGATTTGACTTTAAATACCAGATATGTCAACGAAATCACTTCTATTCCCGATAGGCATGACCTGACGCCTAACCAACGGCAACGCCTGGAAGCATCCATCGCTGCTTTACCATCTTACGCTACCCAAGGTCTTGGCCGCACCACCCTAGTCTCACACGCCATCGACGTTGGCGATAGTAAACCGATTAAGCAGAGACACTATGCCATCTCACCGGCCATGGAGAAATTGGTGTATGCGGAGCTGGATAGGATGCTCGAGTTGGGGGTCATAGAGGAGTCCCAAAGTGCCTGGTCATCACCGGTAACCTTGGTGGTGAAGCCAGGTAAAGTCCACCTCTGTCTTGATGCCCATAAGGTAAACGCGGATACCATCAAGGACGCGTACCCTCTTCCACTCATCGATGGAATACTCGGGAGACTGCCGAAAGCCAATTATATCACCAGTCTCGACCTAAAAGACGCCTTCTGGCAAATTCCACTCGATGAGGGGTCGAGGGACAAAACCGCCTTCACAGTGCCTGGACGACCATTATATCGATTCATCACAATGCCCTTTGGCCTGTGTAACGCGCCGCAAACGATGACTCGGTTGATGGACAAGGTCATCCCACCTCACCTGAAACACCAAGTGTTCGTGTACCTGGATGATCTGTTACTCATCACGGAAACGTTCGATCAACATCTCCTACTCTTATAAGAAGTAGCCCTGCACATCAGTAAGGCGGGACTCACTATCAACGTACAGAAAAGTAAGTTTGTCATGAAAGAAGTCCGATACCTAGGACATGTCATCGGACATGGCACTATCAAAACGGATCCAGACAAAACTCGTGCGATTGATGAGTTCCCCTTACCAAAAACAGTTAAGCAGCTACGACGTTTCCTTGGTGTGTGTGGTTGGTACCGAAGGTTTGTTCGGAATTACGCAACAATTTCAGCGCCCCTGTCAGACATGCTGCGGAAAGGGAAGTTTATTTGGACCGAACTCAGTCGAAAGGCATTTGAAGAGCTAAAACAAGCCCTCACATCAGCTCCTGTCTTGCACAGCCCCGACTTCACGAAGCCCTTCTCCATTCATTGTGACGCAAGTCAACATGGAGTAGAAGCCGTGCTGGTGCAATTGACCGATGAGGGAGAGGAAGCTCCCATCGCCTACATGTCCAATAAGCTGAATTCGGCCCAAAGAAACTATACTGTGTCCGAGCAGGAATGTTTGGCAGCGGTAATGGCTGTGAAGAAATTCCGAGCATATATCGAGGGCCACCAATTCGAGATCATCACAGACCATGCTTCACAACAATGGTTGATGAACCAGGCAGATTTATATGGACGCCTAGCAAGATGGGCTCTTAAACTGCAAGGGTTCAAGTTTTCCATCAAACATCGGAAAGGGACCCAGAACATCGTACCCGACACTCTCACGAATGTTTTCCTCAGAGGGAGCCGAATTGACAATAAATTACGAGGACCCCATCGAAATAGATTTGGACAGCCCACATTTCGAATCAGACAGCTACAAAGAGTTGAGGCAAACCATCGCGACCCAACAATCGCAGCTGCCTGATTTGAAGGTAATAGACGGCTACGTGTATAGACGAAATGAATACGAAACTGGTGATCCATGGCAGGAAGAAGAGTCCTGGAAACTCTGGGTACCGGGGGAAATGACACAACATCTGATCCTCCGCGCACATGACCATCCTTTAAGTGCCCACGGAGGTTACGGTCGGACGCTACGGCGACTCAAGAAATACTTCTTTTGGCCTAAAATGGCATCGCAGGTCAAAGACTACGTGAGCGCCTGTGAGACCTGTAAAGGCACCAAAGCGCCCAACCAGCCTCTTCGACCTCCTATGGGTCAACTCAACGTCCCAGAACGCGTATTCCAACGTCTATACATCGATCAACTCGGTCCATATCCTCGGTCTTCCATGGGACACGTCGGAGCTATAGTTGTTCTAGACCAGCTTTCAAAATTCCCACTGGTGGAACCTATCCGTAAATTCACAACTCCATCGATCGTGAAATTCTTAGAGAACCGGGTATTCCATGTGTTCGGGGTTCCAGAGAGTGTGTACTCAAACAACGGAGTACAGTTCCGGTCTCGGCAGTTTAAGGGCCTACTTGAGCAGTATGGCGTTGAACACCAACTAACGCCCATATACTCTCCTCAGTCTAACGCCTCCGAACGGTGGAATCGCACCCTATTGGCCGCGATCCGTTTCTACGTCTACCCGTCTCAAAAGGATTGGGATCGGCGATTGTCTGCCATCACATGCGCCCTGCGATCCTCGTATCATTCCGTCACCGGTGTCGCCCCTTACTTTGCCGCCTTTTGACAGCACATGATTTGCCACGGTAAATCATACCGGCTATTACGGCAACTAAAGTGTTTGGGAGACCCCGTCGTTGCGCTGGAGCCCCACGAACGTCTAGGAGACCTCCGCCAACAAATCGGACGGAAGATTAAGGCCGCAGGAAGTGCAAATGAGGCGCAGTAAAATCTCAGGTCACGATCTGCTAATTTCAAAGAAGGAGATGAAGTTTTCCGGCGAAATTTCCGGCAAAGTGACGCCGCGGGGAATTACAACGCCAAGCTGGACAGGCGATTCTTGAAGAGCCGCATAAGGAAGGCAATGGGACCTAACCGTTACCTGATAACGGAAAAACTCAAAATGTCCCAGATCAATCGAAACGATTGAACCGGTACGATTGCAGATTGAATTGGAACAATTTCCGATTGACCTAGAACGATTTGCAATTGAACCGGTTTGAGATTGATCTGGTACTACGAAACACTTTTGACAGGGCAGTTGTCATTGAGCAGGAGACGTGTGAGGTAACTCACGTGGGAAAATTAGTGCCGATCGTTTCAATATCTCAGGTAATAATTTCCATAATTACACTAACGCTTACATTACTGCAACACCCTGTACAGGAAGATAGTTGCCGATAATCGAAGCAGTCATCCCAACGAAGCTAACCTCAACGGTCTCTTTCTGAAGACCCTTTGCAGGAACAGCAAGAGTCCCGCAATTTATCGCTCAAGGCATGCAGTAGCAGTAGCAGTAGAAGCAAGTACCGTAAAAGAAAGAACGGTCCCTGGACTGCACTCGGCCAGAAGCTTTGGAAAAGTAAATGGACAGGAGTTTCCTTCCGGACGGAAAATCAGGTGGAAAATTCAAGAGGAAGTGTAAAGTTCTTGCACTGTTTAGTGTGATAAAGGTGTGAATAGTGGCGGAAGGTGTAGAAGAACTTTTTATTGTCTTTTTTATTCCTCAGCGCGCTGCTGTGGGTGAGCGTAGCGTCCACCGTAAAATATTGTGCAAAACGTCGCAAAATAGTCGTCCGCTCGATCGTGTGGAAAGCGCTGAAGAAAATCGCCAGTGAGTGTTTAGTGGGGGTGCGACTCCGGTCAGGATTTCGCACAATAGTTTCGACTTGGACTTGAACGGAATTTCAGAGCTATCTGGTTTGTGTTGGCGAAAGTGTCGCAAAGTGTAGAACCCCCCCCCCGAGCCAAGTCAACGAGTTCCAATAAGTGTCGGGAACTCAACTTCGAACTACGTTGAGTTGATTCAGGATTTGGTCGTCAGGTTCCCACTAGTTCCGGCTGCTGTTCGTGGTCGTCTCGATTGGCGAGAAGTGCGAAAAGTTAATCCGGGGACGCCTCCTGTGCGACTTGGAGTAGTAATCCAACTTTCTTTCAACTGTTGCAACGATTTTCCGATCTTTTGTCGAATTGCGATTTTCTCGAGGAAAAACACTCAGCCGAGCCGAGCAATTGCTACCGTGCGAAAAATAAGAAGCGAACGCAGTCGAGTTGTAATATCGCTCTTCTGAACGACTCACTGCTGAGTTAGGAGTGAAAAATTATATTTATCAAAACCGCATTTGAAGATCCGATTCAGATTGGAGTTGAGCTTATTAAAAGGATTTATCAGGAAAATTCTCCTGCCACTAGATACGTACTCAGGTTTATACAGTACCAATCGTTTGCCGCACTAACGTTGTGGACATAGTTTTTGCTTGCAGTTCTTTAATCGACGAATATTTTGTTGCTACTGCTGGAAGCTTTTCAATTGTTATCAACAAGCGATTCAACCATAAAGTTGATCGAGACTTGTTAATAGGAAAAATAGCTGAGTTAGTTACTGCTAAAAATTCTGCCTATAAGGTAGATTTGAAAATTCCGGATTTGTGTATTCTAGTAGAAGTGATAACAGGAATTTGTTGCCTCAGTGTTTTACCAGACTACTACAAGTATAAGAAGTACAATTTGATGGTTACAGAGTCGAAATTTCAGGACCATCTGCATCGTCGTCGAGCGCTCGGACGACCATGCAGGTGAGTACCCTTTTATGGTGTTATTTATACATATATTTTTTGCATGTTCAACTGCTACGATCGCGCTGATAAGATAAAGCATAAAAATAATGATAAATTGGATATTTTTTTGGATACGAGTGCATTATTGTTTGTCAACTTGGTTTTTTTTGTGGATGCAAGCCAAAAATAAAGAAAATAGCGAATGTAAAAATAGAAATTGTGGAAAAAAACCAGCTCATGTCCAAATAGTGATTCATACCACTTAAATTTTCCAACATTTCTAGATTACTGTGCATTTGAATTTGCCGGCTTTTATACATTAGTCATTATGTTGTTTGATACTGTTCAAAGGATTTTCAGTTTGAATTCCATATGTTGTGAATGTAGCTAGTTCGGTCAGTCCGCCAAAGCTCGTCGGGTAATGTTGAATACTATAAAAGACCACAGATAAAATATTTTTATAGATTAGCATATGCTAGAAAATTACAAACCTCGCTGGATTATATGTACTTTACGTAAAGATATTTATGTGCTTTAGTTTATATGCAAGCACATCCATTTACTTATGCTGCTCATTCACCTTTTTCCTATTTAAAGAAATTCGGACACAATGCACAATACGTCGCGATTAACAGACATAGAGATGAGTGTACATATGCATAAGAGAGAACTGATTTTCTAGATATTTTTATTATACACGAAGAGTTTGATAAACGTGTACGTTACGGACAAATATACTATTAAAGCGAAAGAAATTTTCATATTATTATCACGCCAAAATTAACTAGCTAAATCGCTAATCCAACAATATGCTATGTCCTCACGAAACTAGAAAACGATATTCCCTAATAATTGTTTACATACTGATAGTATCATTCCGCTTCAAAACGAACTAAATAAAAAAATCCATTACCACTCATATTTTCTCTTTCAAATTATCTTTTATGAATGATTGATCTTTTTGCTGATTTTGCAATTTTTGGTTTGAGGTTTTTTGGTTTTTTTTATTAAACGCCAGTTACTGTACGTCTTGTGTTATTTCTCTAAGCAATAAGTGGAAACATTGTCATTCTTCGTATTATTTCCAAAGAAAAAAAACACATCAGGCTCTTGCTTTAAAATAGGAAAACAAAGAAAAAACAAAATTTATTTACAATTCTAATAAATTTAATGCAATCAAGAAAATTGCCAAGGCGATGATAAATTATATCGAAAAAAAAGACTAAATAAATTGTTAAGTATTTATTGCACGTTTACATCGTTAGTTCTTGCATACAGAGTGCTTAACTCGTGAATAAATAGATCTGTATGCTTCATAATTATGATGTTTATGTTTAAACATATTTTGCGAAAGAATAAAATGAATCATCTTATGAAGTGCTAATTTTCCCAAAATCGGTCTTTCCTTTCTCCCGACTCTAACCGGGTATAGGACCCGGTACGGTGGCAGG
>OZ017739.1:195524473-195526973 GCA_963969285.1 Odontomyia ornata
TAAATTTTGAGGCAGCCAAAAATGTGACCCGTACCACTGCCCGGGTTCGCGAGGTACTGGCAGATAATTGCAGGTGTGAGCGCGTGGGAATTGAGCGAGAGCTGCAGGTGAATGGTGCGCCTAGATGCTGGAATTGCGGGGAAAAAGGGCACCTGCAAAGAGACTGCAAGAAGGGAAGAAGACCGAGCTATTGTCCAGGGTGGTCGAGATCCAGACCGTGCCAGAAGCCTAGAATGGAGGCCCATCAAACTGCAAGGGCCAACTTCGTGGGGCGAACGTTGGCTAGGAGTATCGACATCCCCAGCACCGTGCCAAGGCAACATCGTGGAGAAGCAGACAGATGCCTTCCTGGTCAAGTTGGTGAAGAACATTGCACCCTAACAAACGACACTGGTGCAACCCGATCGACGATCCGACCAGACCTAGTGAGGCCCCAACTGCTTCACAAGGGCAGAGTTCATGGAATTGCTGACGCCCTATCTCGTCATCCATGTCCAGCTAACTGCAAGCATTGCCGACGGATTGAGGAAAAGGAACCGCCCGTTTATCTGCGACTGATAACGGCCGAATTCGATGAAGGTTGGTCATCGGAGGAGATTCGACATGCCCAGCTAGCCGATGAAGACATCGGACCATTGCTCGTATGGAAGGAGACAACTGGGCGACCGGAGTGGAAGGACGTTTCGATGCATGGCGCAACCCTGAAAAGCTATTGGGCACAATGGAACCCCCTACAGGTGGAGGGTGGCCTACTCAAGCAGAAATGGGAAACGGCGGATGGCAGCTCCTATAGGATGCAAACTATACTACCCAAAAGCCGAATCCACGATGTGGTAAAGGAAATGCATGAAGGATCCTCGGGAGGCCACCTTGGTGTTAACAAGACCTTAGCGAAATTGCGGGAAAGGTTCTACTGGCTCCACGCTCGAGAAGACGTAGAGGACTGGTGTTGCAGATGCACAATTTGCGCTTCCGTCAAAGGCCCAAAGCGACGACTGAGAGGACAAATGCAAACCTATAACGTGGGGGTACCGTTTGAAAGGATTGCTGTTGACATCGCAAGACCCTTTCCTGAATCTGAATGGGGAAATCGATACACGCTGGCTGTAGCCGATTATTTCAGCAAGTGGCCCGAGGTCTACCCCATTCCCAACCACGAAGCAACTACTGTAGCTGAACAGCTAGTGTTAAATTGGGTCAGTAGGTACGGCGTACCTGGCGAACTACATTCGGACCAAGGCCGAAACTTTGAGTCACTAGTTTTTGGCGAAATGTGCGAGCAGCTCGGAATACGGAAAACGAGGACAACACCGCTGCATCCCCAATCCGATGGAATGGTCGAACGTTTCAACGGCACGCTCAATAAACATCTGGCCAAGATGGTTGACGAGAACCAAAGGGACTGGGACCGACATATCCCACTATTTTTAATGGCGTATAGAGCCGCTGAACATGCATCGACGGGCCAAGCCCCAGCCAAAGTCATTTTTGGAAAGACTATTCGTTTGCCAGCCGATATGAAGTTCGGAACACCCCCTGAGAAACCCCAAACGGTCTCGGAGTACGCAAGTGATCTAAGACCAGATACATCGGACAGTGCGAAAACACCTCGAATCGGCCACTGACCGCATGAAGACCAGGTATGATCTAAAGGCTAATTCTACTGGCTTCCAGCAAGATGACTTGGTGTGGCTATATAACCCGCAACGGCGTAAGGGCAGGTCTCCAAAGTTGCAACATAATTGGGAGGGACCATACCGAGTTACAAAGCGAATCAACGACGTCGTATACCGAATACAGGAACATCGTAAGCCGAGAGCTAAAATGAAAATCGTGCATCTGCACCGTCTTGCCCCATATTACACCCAGGGAGAATTGACAACAAATAGCGACACATCTTTTCGGGGCGAAAAGAACTGAGGTGGGGGCAGTGTTACATGTACAAATAATTACATGTACAAATAATTCTGCGAGCTGCTGTCGCAATTGTATTCATAATCAACGTCAACAAATGAATTTACTCGAACCCACGTGAACCCAACAAGCATGATCAACATCTGCAAGTGACGTCACTCCATTCATTAATTTGTACGAATCTACCAGGTACCTCTCGGTAGAACATTCGATAATGTACGAGAAATGGGTGAATAGGTAGGTATATATATATAAAGGCGAGCTGAACGAATGGGCGGGTTCATTTATTACAACCGCGATAGAAAACTGCGATATAGTGGAACACGAAGTAAAGACGATTGATTGTTTGAGTGCGAAGTGATTTAGAAGACAATTGCGATAACAAATTTATGGACAAGTGTTAGATTTTTTTTCATAGTGAAAATTAAAATTGGTGAAAATGTTAAATTGTTAAATTGTTTATTGTGCATTTTTGTAATTAAATAAATTCTTTTAACTTAAATTAAAAGACATTGCGTTTTCACTTTCCCGGAACATTAAAATTATTGGCCGCGAATCAAAACACGCGACAATATATATATCTATA
>OZ017739.1:195531973-195591973 GCA_963969285.1 Odontomyia ornata
TCTGGTGGGTCCAATAGAAAGTGCGATTATGAGTAATAAATTAGAGGCGCGCGTTGGCACCAGATCCAACGAGATTTATGTAAGATACGAAACCTTTGCAAATTGATATGATAATAGTTTATACTGTGCCGTTTGAGGAAAGTTGGACGAATACACGAACAAAAGCACAAGAAGAATGACCCGTAACATAGGGGAGCGTACCGTAGTTCCGCATCGAGATGGAGAACATATCTCGTAAGCATGCGAATTTCTTGCAGCGGTCCCTGCCGTGGTAATTTGACTTGCTTTGGTTCCAAAGCGTATCGTATTGACGCATGGCTGCGGATGGGGATCAATCGGTGCATCAATCGGTGACTAATTGAGTTACTTATGGAGCTGGAAGGTCCGACTAGCATCTATTCGCCGCTGATTAGCTCGTTGCCCCTCCCATCGTGCGTCGCCGGTAGCGATGCCATTCATAGTTTGATGACTGAAGAAGTGATCAGAATTACCGGAAAAGGTAAACTTATCTAAAGAAGCATCAGCGTGCAACTGTAATCCGTGCTAGAGAGAAACTGGGGATGCATTGTTATTTTGTCAGGTGTGTTTGAGATGCTCCTCTTGGTCTTCCCGCCGTAATCTTCCCGCATCCTCAAGTGCAAAGCGGGGCCAAATCTTTTGGAATTTTGTTTTTATTTTCTTCGAAAATATTTTCTTTTCGTATGAGAAAGGTAAACAACAAAAGAAATTCCTCTGCAAAGACTGTTCGGAGAACGCTGAAGGTGGGGACTATATGTTGGATTTATGGATTATGACTTCCCTGTTTTGCATTTGCAAGTCTTTAAAAACACATTCACGCTGATGAAAAGTTGTCACAGCATTTCGTTCCAAACGGATGGTCACTTCGTGGAGCCCAGGAATAATAATTCATATTTGTCGCCGACGTTCTCTATAGTTCAAAATAATCAGTGAAAATGAAAGTGCTTATACCGTGCATCTGTTTAATCGCTACAATCGCGACACTCAAAGCTGAAGAGGTTTCACCGATTCAAGAATGCTTTGAAAAAGACTCGATCTCATGTGTGCAATTAATGGTAGGATATTGTTCCAACAGTGCAATCACTCATAGCAGTGAACAATTTGTGGATTACCAGTGCTAAAAATTTCAGAAAAATCTCGTTCTTGTTCGCTTGATACGAGCACGAAAGAACGAGATTATGATTTTTAATAGTATTTTATGAATTAAAAATTCTAATGATAAAGTGAGTGATTATGGACGTTTCTATGTATATTTTCAGTTCTTCCGGCAAGCTAAATCGTTTTTCGAGAAACCAACTATTGAAATTATTGACGGCGTGTCTTTAACGAAGTCATCAGAAAGCCGCCAAGGAAAAGCCCTGGAAGATGGTGCTTTTGCTGTTGAGACCGCAAAGTCAGTTGAAGATAGAAGCTCCCATATCCAATCCTACATCACGAATCAACTCCAGAACTTCGTACAGGAAAGGTCATTCAACTTCAATTTTGCGAACGCTGCTAGAGGCATCTCGAATGCTATACCAGATGAAGTAAAGGCTGAATTACGAGGACTAGTCGAAGAAGGTCGTCTTAAGAAGAAGAAGCTTCTGAAGAAACTCGCACCACTCTTGTTGGGTCTTAAAGTTAAGTTCCTCGCCCTCGGTGTCTTCACTCTGTTCGGATTATTATTCCTGGCCAAGAAAGCCCTTGTCGTTTCATTCCTTGCTTTGGCATTGAGTTTGTTCTCTGGGCTCTCGGGCCTTGCTTCAAAGGCTGGTTCAGGAATTGGCGGTGGTTTGTTTAGCGGCTTAGGATCACTTTTTGGTGGAGGAGCAAGCGGAATTGGCGGTTACTCAGCCGGCGGTGCTGGGTGGGCAGGAAACAACGCAGGCTGGTCGTCTGGTGGTGGCTGGTCTGGTGGCAGCAATGGCTGGGATTCACATGGGTCTTACTCCTCTCCTGTTGCCCAAAGTGTAGCTTACTCAGGACATAAGCCAACCGCAAGATAAAATCTACACCCAAAGCCATAACGTTAAATTATTTATTTAAATTATTAAATACCAAGCTAGTGCGTGATTTACAAGATTATTTAGTAATTAATTAAAACTTGCTACAGAAAACCAACAGGTTCAACGTTGAATAGTAAAATATTAGCACGATATTTTGGAATATGTTTGCATACGAGTTCAAAGATAAATAAATTACTACCATTTAGAAAAGCATTGATAATTATTTCAAGGATAATAATCCATCGCACAACACTCCAAATTCGAACTTTGGCGTTGAAATTTATTGTTAAGGTATCTCATTCATGACCGGAATTCGAGATGATATGGTCACTTTAAAGATCACTTAAGTAGAAATACTCTTGCATGATTTGTATTTGTCACGAATAAAACTCACGTTTCTCGCTGTCATACTCAGCGCCTAATTAAGCTGCTAATAGTGAGGAATCAGAGAATAGGTAGGTTGACTACCGTACGAATCGCTTGATTTCTATCCAAAAGCTTCGATTATTCTAAAACCATCCAAAATTCATTGGCCAGAAATATTACCTCGATTTACATATATATCTATTTATATACACAATATATATATACGAGTATATATATATATATATATATATATATATATATATATATATATATATATATATATATATATATATATATATATATATATATATATATATATATATATATATATATGTATATATATATATTATAAATACATATCTATAAATATATATACATATGTATGTATGTATATATATATATATATATATATATATATATATATATATATCTACACACACACACACACACATATATATATATATATATATATATATATATATATAATTTAAATTTCCCCCCATTCTATAAGGTTTCGAGAGGTCGCGATTCGCGTACAAATAGTTTAACACATGTGTTGAACATTCATAACCTCGAAAAAGTCGCAATGTTGAAGCCAATTGCAGAGTATGATCGAAGAGCCGCGATTATTGAAAGTGTTCGCGCTGGGCGCTCAACCACAGAAATCATTCGATTCTTCGGCTACCCTAGATCGACTGTGTATGAAGTTATTGCGAAATATAATGAATCGGAGAAGTCAGACAAAGCTTCCGCGACATCAGCAAGGAAACGCCACTCCAAAGAACGCGTTGTCAGGACCCTCGAAATCATAAAATGGGCTCAGGCATTGATTTCGGAGGCTCCGAGCCAGTCAATCCAAAAATTGTCGTCGGTTGTCAGTGTAAATGAGAAAACTATGCGTCAAATCATGGAAGAGGACCTCCACTACAAGTCTTATACAATTAAAATGAGACAGATGCTTTCTAAAGCTGCAAGGACAACATGCGTTGAACGCTGTAACTTGCTTTCGTGATCTTTACGAAACAAGGCTGCCGACCGCCTCAGGTTTTGGCCTTCTTTTGGCCTCCTAACTGCCCAGACTTGAATCTTCTGGATAACCATGTATGGATAGTGGTTGAATGGGACACTAACAAGTACAGACATCCAAACGTTGCTTCATTGAGAGCCGCTATAGAAAAAGTATTCGCCGAAATGGATCGCGCCGCATTAAAACGGGCCTGCGAACGCTTCAGACCGAGGATAGAGGCGGTTATCGAAGCACAAGGGGGTTATATAGAGTGAATGTGTTTTTTTATGTTTAACAAACAATTTAGTAAAAGAAACAATTATAAACTTTCCCATTTTTACAATAAAAATTATTTTTCAATACAATGTTTAACTTGTCTGGATTTTGGCGCTGCACCCTGTGTATACATTTCCATCTTTTTGGTAGTTGTTCTTGGGCGTTTGCTTCCCGCAAAAAGCGCCTCCAACTGTCTCAGTCCATTAACCGTGTCCTCCAATTTCGAAATTCAAGCTGCAATGAACTGTCTTCGTCGACCAAGTCAACCTAGCGTTTCCTCGGTTTCCCAACTGGTCTCCTGCCTTCAGTTCTCCTAGCGAATACCTTTTTGGGTATCCGTTGTTCATCTATACGATTCATGTTTCCATCCCATTGCAGCTTCCTTAGTCTTATAATCGTTGAGACCTTCGGTTCGTCAAAAATTTCATATAACTTATGGTTGTATCGGATTCGCCATTGGTCCCCGTCTAGCTTCGCTCAAATTATTCGCCTCAGGACCCGTCGCTCAAGGCGTTGAATATATTTGGGTTAGGTGCCATGTTACACACCCACAGCTCAACACATGTCTTATCACAGATTTGTATACTTGGAGCTTTGTTTTCCTGTGTATGCAGCTGGTCTTCAAGATCGTCAAAACTGAATAAAATATTTTATTTGCAAGCTGTATTCTTCGGGGAATTGTTTCTCTTTTGTTACCGGTTCTCTTTATTTTGGCGCCTTAATGCACAAATCCACTAACATTTTCGATATTGTACTAGCCAAGTGTAATATTTTGTGGCCCTACTAGCTTTGCTTCGCTGTCGAGTTTCAGGAAAAGTTCTTTGAAAGTTGTTAATGACCATGTTGAAATGTTGATGTCATCCGCATAGTTGTGTAGTAATGTGCCTCGTGAATCGACAGGTAGCTTCCTTATGATGTACTTCAGAGCCAAATTGAATAGCGATGGGACCAGTCCATCTCCTTGCTTTAGTCTGATATTTGTTTCAAAGGCATCGGTGAGTTGTTTATTGATGCGGACTTGTCATTGTCATTTTGGTAAGATGGACTAATTTGGCGGGGATGCCAAAGCAAAGCATTATTTGGTACAGTGCGTTACGATCAATACTGTTGTATGTTTGCTTAAAGTTAACGAAAATTTGGTGTAAGTCTATATTGAACTGCTAGCATTTTTCAAGTATCTACGTGATAACAATTGGTCTATTGTCGATCTATTTGCTCTAAAATCACCATCATTCAGGAGTATCAAACTCCCCGATTCAGTTTTATTTCTTAGATCTTTGAAAATATTTTGTACGCCGTAAGCAGTGATATGCCTCTATAATTTTCGCACAACACTGCAGCCACCTTATGTGATGAGCTACGCTGGAATCTCGTCGATACCCGGCGCTTTATTATCCTTTTGGGCTTCTATGGTAGAAAAAATTTCATCAAGAGTTGGTGGTGCCAATGGAAGTCCTCCAGATATATCTGTAGACTTTGATGCTCTCGAGCTGTGCGGAGGATTAGAGACGTTCTTAAAATATGATGTTTATCTTTCCTCATTCTTGGTTTCATCTGCAGTGATACTGTCGATATCATCACGACAAAGCGTGATTTTGGACTGATAACCACGTTTCGGGTTTTTCACTCCTTTGTATGCTTGTCTAGTGTTATACATATAATAGGGGTACCGGTTAATTCGTGCGGTTTTCTAACAGATGGCGTAACTTGATTTTTATTCCAGTGATTCACCTTTCCAAATATGTGTTGGAAAGCTACTGTTATATAGTTTCAAAATCAGTATGTGTCATGTAGCTGAATTGTAAACAACAATACTTTTTTTTACTCTGGAAATGTCGAATTTTGTGCCGAATAAAGTGTTTTTGCGGGGAGTACTTCTTCATTATTTCAATATGAAGAAAAAGGCTGCCGAAAGTCATCTTATTTTGGTGGAAGTGTATGGTGTGCATACTCTGGCTGTGGTTTGCACGGTTTAAAAGTAGCAATTTTGACTTGGAGGATGATGAACGGCCCGGACAGCCAAAAAAGTTTGAAGATCATGAATTGGAGACAATGCTCGACTAAGATCCAACCCAAACACAAGAAGATCTTGCGAAATCGTTTGGTGTCGCTCAACAAACCATTTCCGATCGTCTAAAGACAATGAAAATGATCCGGAAGGTAGGCCATTGGATGCCGTATGAGTTGAAACCAAGAGACGTCGAACGCCGATTTTTCACATGTGAACAACTGCTTCAACGGCACAAAAAAAAGTCGTTTGCATCGAATTGTGACTGGCGATGAAAAGTGGATCCATTACGATAATCCAAAATGTCGGACAACGTATGGATACCCCGGCTATGCATTATTATCGACGGCCGTTCAGAATATTCATCGCCTGAAGATTATGCTGTGTATTTGGTGGGACCAGCTGGGTGTGATCTATTATGAGCTGTTGATACCATATGAAACAATCACAAGGGAAGTCTACCGCAACGATTGATGCGTTTGACCCCAGCACTACACGAAAAACGCCCGGAATATGAACAGAGACGCGGCAAGGTAATTTTGCAACATGACAATGCTCGGCCAAATGCTACACAGGTCGTCAAAACCTACCTTGAAACGCTCAAATCGTATGTCTCCAATTATGAAGAAGTCGAAAATCGGATTGATTCGTGGATAGCAGAGAAGCCGGCCAAATTTTTCAGAGAGGGGATTCGTGAATTGCCAGAAAAATGGAAAAAAGTTATAGCTAGCGATGGACAATACTTTGAATATTAAATTTGTAACCATTTTTAGGGTTTTGTACTAAAATACAAAACCCTATTGCAATCACGACCTGTGTCCGTCTGTCCGTCCGTCCGTCCGTCCGTCCGTCCGTCCGTCCGTCCGTCTGTATGTCACAGCACTTTTTCTCCGAAACTATAAAGGCTACAGCCATGAAACTTTGTGGAAAGGTCAGAAGTGGTGACCTCTTGAAAGTTCAAGGGTGGAAAAATTTTTCAAAGGGGTTTAAGGGGGGTCTCCCCGTATAGGGAGGTGACCCCTCAAAAAATTTTTTTCACCATTGGTAGTCGAGTAGGGTGTCATTGGAAAGGTCTTAATGAGATCTTTTCAAAACAAGTCTTAAAATTGCCTTTTGAGTACCGAGAGGGGCAGGGGAAGGGGAAATGTACGAACTTTTCGCGTACCCCCCCTCGCGATTGGACACCTTCCATCCGAAAAATCTGAAAAAAATCAAGAATGTAGGCCTTAATGAGTACAACAACAACAAATACATGAGAAGTCGAAATTCACTCAACTTTGTTAGTAATAGTATGATTTATCGATTTTATATTTCCTTGAATAAAATCCAAACGGTACCCTTAAATTCAATAAAATTTGGCAAACAGATGACTTTTTACAAGATTGATCTTTTCTGAAAGTTTCATAAAGATCGAATAGTATTTAATGAAGTTATAGCGATTTGAATTTTCCTGTATTACTATGGAACAATATGCCCTATATTACTATGGAAACATATGGCTACGGAGCCATATGCGCTTTTTATCGATTTAGACACTACAGCTTTGCTAGGATTTGCATGAAAATTTCAGGAATGATGGGTATCATGAAAATGAGTACATAAATTTGAAACAAGTCGAAGAGGCAGGAGAGAGCTCCTAGCAAAAGGGCTTTGTAACCATTCTAGGATTCGAAAAAATAGGCCATGAATCGATGATCACAGTACAGAGGAGTGGGCCCTGAAAAAAATTTCATGAAAGGTAGCCGATATGAATATCAACTGAAAGTTCGCTATGAGAGCTTTTCAAAACAGTTCTTAAACTGACAGTTTTTGCTTCAGTGGGGGCCAAGGGGGGGGGTAAATACATGAAAAATGTGTTTCTAAAAAATCTGGAAAAATTATCAAGGGAGATATCTATGGGTATAAGTAAAACAAATACCTCAGAAGTCACAATTCGTTCAACTTTGTTAATAATAGTATGATCCTCGAATTTCACATTTTCTCCAATAAAATCGTCTTTGACATGTTTCTTGATTTTATTCGTTGCTGGTTACTGCATTTTGTAAGTTGAGTACAAAACCCTTCTGACATGAGCATAGGTCTGTCTACCCAACTTGTTTCACAATAAAACTTCAATTTTCGAAAAAAAACCGCACGAATTAAGCGGTACCCTTCATTTATATATATATACATATATATAGATATATATATATATATATATATATATATATATATATATATATATATATATATATATATATATATATATATATATATATATATATATATATATATATATATATATATATATGTACATTTATGTGTATATATATATCTATATATATATATATATATATATATATATATATATATGTATATATATATATACTCGTATATATATATATATATATATATATATATATATATATATATATACATATATATTGTCGCGTATTATTGGTTCGCGGCCTATAATTTTAATGTTCCGGGAAAGTGAAAACGCAATATCTTTTAATTTAAGTCTAAAAGAGTTTATTTGATCACAAATATGCACAATAATCAGTTTAACACTTGCACTAATTTTAATTTTAAATATTAAAAAAAATCTAACACTTGTCCATAAATTTCTTATCGCAGTTGTCTTCTAAATCACTTCACTATTACGAAAATCACTTTCCACACACTATCGCAGTTCTTATCGCGGTCGAATGAATCCCACCATTCATTCAGCTCGCCTTTATATAGGGTCTCTAATCATTCATTTCAGTTCTCGTGAATAAGTGGGAACATTCCAGCATGAATGGGCAGTGACTCACTTTCAGATGTCGATAATGCTTGTTGGGTTCTCGTGGGTTCGAGTAAATTCATTTGTTGACGTTCTTAATGATTGTGAAAACAATTGCGACAGTAGCTCGCAGAATTATTGGTACATGTAATCATTTGTACATGTAACACTGCCCCCACCTCATTTCTTTTCGCCCCGAAAAGATGTGTCGCTATTTGTAGTCAATTCTCTCTGGGTGTAATATGGGGCAAGACGGTCCAGATGCACAATTTTCATTTTAGCTCTCGGCTTACGATGTTCCTGTACTCGGTATACGACGTCGTTAATTCGCTTTGCAAATCGGTATGGTCCCTCCCAATTATGTTGCAACTTTGGAGACCTGCCCTTTCGCCGTTGCGGGTTATAAAGCCACACTAAGTCATCTTGCTGGAAGCCAGTAGAATTTGCCTTTAGATCATACCTGGTCTTCATGCGGTCAGTAACCGATTCGAGGTGTTTTCGTACTGTCCGATGTATCTGGTTCAACCGTTGTCTTAGATCACTTGCGTACTCCGAGACCGTTTGGGGTTTCTCAGGGGGTGTTCCGAACTTCATATCGGCTGGCAAACGAATAGTCTTTCCAAAAATGACTTTGGCTGGGGCTTGGCCCGTCGATGCATGTTCAGCAGCTCTACATGCCATTAAAAATAGAGGAATGTGTTGGTCCCAGTCCCTTTGGTTCTCGTCAACCATTTTGGCCAGGTGTTTATTGAGCGTGCCGTTGAAACGTTCGACCATTCCATCGGATTGGGGATGCAGCGGTGTTGTCCTCGTTTTCCATATTCCGAGCAGCTCGCACATTTCGCCAAAAACTAGTGACCCAAAGTTTCGGCCTTGATCCGAATGTAGTTCGCCAGGTACGCCGTACCTACTGACCCAATTTAACACTGGCTGTTCGGCTACAGTAGTTGCTTCCTGGTTGGGAATGGGGTAGACCTCGGGCTATTTGCTGAAATAATCGGCGACAACCAGTGTGTATCGATTTCTCCATTCAGATTCAGGAAAGGGTCCTGCGATGTCAACAGCAATCCTTTCAAATGGCACGCCTACGTTAGAGGTTTGCATTTGTCCTCTCAGTCGTCGCTTTGGACCTTTGACGGAAGCGCAAACTGTGCATCTCCGACACCAGTCCTCTACGTCTTCTCGAGCGTGGAGCCAGTAGAACCTTTCCCGCAATTTCGCTAAGGTCTTGTTAACACCAAGGTGGCCTCCCGAGGATCCTTCATGCATTTCCTTAACCACATCGTGGATTCGGCTTTTGGGTAGTAAAGTTTGCATCCTATAAGAGCTGCCATCCGCCGTTTCCCATTTCCGCTTGAGTACGCCACCCTCCACCTGAAGGGAGTTCCATTGTGCCCAATAGCTTTTCAGGGTTGCGCCATGCGTTGAAACGTCCTTCCACTCAAGTCGCCCAGTTGTCTCCTTCCATACGAGCAATGGTCCGATGTCTTCATCGGCTAACTGGGCATTTCGAATCTCCTCCGGTGACCAACCTTCATCGAATTCGGCCGTTATCAGTCGCAGATAAACGGGCGGTTCCTTTCCCTCAATCCGTCGGCAATGCTTGCAGTTAGCTGGACATGGGCGACGAGATAGGGCGTCCGCAGTTCCATGAACTCCGCCCTTTCGATGAACAATTTTGTAGTCGTATGACTGCAATCTTTCGATCCATCTCGCAACTTGTCCCTCGGGGTTTTTGAAATTAAGTAGCCATCTCAGCGATGCATAGTCTGTTCGAAGAACAAATTTCTGGCCATATAGGTACTTGTGGAACTGCTTGGTGGCCTCTATTATAGCCAATAGCTTCCTGGTCACACAGTAGTTCCTCTCACTTTTTGAAAGAACTTGACTGTAATACGAGAGGACTCTTTCTTCGCCATTGATCTGCTGGGAGAGTACAGCTCCAATACCGCCGTTGCTTGCATCGGTGTCAACTACAAACATTTTTCCGGGTTTCGGGTACGCCAGTACGGGTAATTCACATAGCTTTTCCTTCAGGGTCTCAAAGGCTGTCTGGCATTGTTCATTTCAGACATACGGACGATTTTTCTCGGTTAGCTGATGGAGACACTTAGCTATTTTGGCAAAGTCTTTGACGAATCTTCGATAGTAGATTGCCAGACCCAGGAAACTTCGTAGTTGGCGCTTGTTGTTTGGTGTTGGCCAGCTTTTCACGGCTTCAATTTTCTCAGGGTCTGTTTTGACCCCTTCTGCTGAAACGACGTGTCCCAGGTATTTTACTTCAGCTGCGAGATCCAGACCGAGTCAGGAGCCCAGAATGGAAGCCCTTCAAACAGAGGGGTCGGGAAACATGTAAGAGCCAACTTCGTGGGGCAGAGGTTTGCTAGGAGGATCGACGTCCCCAGCACCACCATCGTCGTGTCAAGACTACATCGTGGAGAAGCGGACTTATGCCTTCCGGGTCAAGTTGACGGAGAACACTGCACCATAACAATCGACACTGGTGCAACCCGATCGATTATCCGACCAGACCTAGTTAGACAGCAACAACTTCACAAGGGCAGAATTTTCTCACTACGGACAGCTACGGGAGAAACTGCACCTGTTCATGGAGAGGTCAACCTCCAGATACAGTTGGGAGACCTTGTGTTCCGACATAATTTTCTGGTCGCGAACATTATGGATGACTGCATTCTCGGACATGGAAAAACAAGGCATTATTGAACCTTCTGTAAGTCCATGGGCCGCGCCTGTAGTTCTAGTAAAAAAAAAGGATGGTAGCACTCGCTTTTGCGTCGACTATAGGCAGCTTAACGACGTCACTAAGAAAGATAGTTACCCGCTCCCACGCATCGATGACATCATGGACACTTTAGCCGACGCAAAATGGTTTTCTACACTCGATCTCAAGAGTGGCTACTGGCAGGTAGAAATTGACAAGAAGGACCGAGAGAAGACCGCATTTTCAGTTGGAACCGGATTGTGGCAATTTGTGGTGATGCCGTTTGGGCTTTGCAATGCTCCAGCCACTTTCGAACGCTTGATGGAATACGTGCTACGTGGTCTAACCTGGAAAACCTGCTTGGTGTACCTAGATGGCATCATCGTCATCGAGAAAACGTTCAAAGAGCATGTGCGGAACTTAGAAGAGGTTTTCTCCCGATTGCGACTGGCAAATTTGAAACTTAGTCCCGACAAGTGTACAGAAGGGGTCAAAACAGACCCTGAGAAAATTGACGCCGTGAAAAGCTGGCCAACACCAAACAACAAGCGCCAACTACGAAGTTTCCTGGGTCTGTCAACCTACTATCGAAGATTCGTCAAAGACTTTGCCAAAATAGCTAAGTGTCTCCATCAGCTAACCGAGAAAAATCGTCCGTATGTCTGGAATGAACAATGCCAGACAGCCTTTGAGACCCTGAAGGAAAAGCTATGTGAATCACCCGTACTGGCGTACTCGAAACCCGGAAAAATGTTTGTAGTTGACACCGATGCAAGCAACGGCGGTATTGGAGCTGTACTCTCCCAGCAGATCAATGGCGAAGAAAGAGTCCTCTCGTATTACAGTCAAGTTCTTTCAAAAAGTGAGAGGAACTACTGTGTGACCAGGAAGGAGCTATTGGCTATAATAGAGGCCACCAAGCAGTTCCACAAGTACCTATATGGCCAGAAATTTGTTATCGCAATTGTTTTCTAAATCACTTCACTATTACGAAAATCACATCCCACACACAATCGCAGTTCTTATCGCGGTCGAATGAATTCCACCATTCATTCAGCTCGCCTTTATAAAGGGTCTCTAATCATTCAACTCAGTTCTCGTGAATAAGCGGGAACATTCCAGCATGAATGGGCAGTGACTCACTTTCAGATGTTGATAATGCTTGTTGGGTTCTCGTGGGTTCGAGTAAATTCATTTGTTGACGTTCTTAATGATTGTGAAAACAATTGCGACAGTAGCTCGCAGAATTATTTGTACATGTAATTATTTGTACATGTAACAATATATATAGATATATATGTACATTTATGTATATATATATATATATATATATATATATATATATGTACATTTATGTATATATATATATATATATATATATATATATATATATATATATATATATGTATGTACATATACATATATATGTACATAAAGGGTGGCCCAAGCATAATGCACGATGCTGATTGTGTCACACCTTAACGTCTAGTTTTTCGCAAAACTTATTTTGACATTTCTTCGTTTCAGTATTTGACAAATTCAACCATTGAGTGGTACACAATTGAACAGCACGTTAAGTTTGTTAAAGCCTTTTACGAAAATGGGCGTTCAAATCAAAATGAATTTTGTGCACTTCGTGATTTTTTTTGGTCAGCTTAATCGACTAAATGTGTCCACAATCGGAAGAACCGTGCGCGTATTACAGCAAACCGGGTCTGTAGGAAGTGTGAAATCACCTCTGCATGCTCGCGCAGTTCGTTTGGTGGAAAACATTGCTGTTGTTCGCGAAAGTGTGGCAGAAGAGCCGTCGTGTCCAACAATTGAACATCTCACGAACATCACTGATGCGAATTTTGAATAAAGATTTGAACTTACACGCTTACAAGTTTCAATTGACACAAGAGCTGAAGCGTATTGACCATTTCAAGCGTCAACAAAACGCCGAATGGTTGGTTGAACAGACAGAAGGGAATAGTGACTTTACAAAGAAGATCATTTTCAGCGACGAGGCACACTTTCACCTCAGTGGATTCGTTAACAAGCAGAATTGCCACATTTGGGCAAATGAGAATCCACTAGTGATTGTTGAAAAGCCGATGCATCGACAAAGAGTGACTGTTTGGTGCGGTTTATGGGCTGGCGGCGACATCGGGCAGTACTTCTTCGAAAATGAGTACAGCCAAGCAGTTACCGTTAATGGTGCTCGCTATGCGTGATGATAACGGACTTCTTGAGGATAAAAATTGAGGTTATTGACCTAGAAAATATGTGGTTCCAACAGTATGGTCTCACTTAACAGACAGCCAACAAAACAATGGCTCTTTTGCGCGATATATTCAATGGCCGTGTTATCTCATGTTGTGGCGATGTTAATAACCCACCACGATCATGTGATTTGACATCGTTGGATTTCTTTCTCTGGGGATATTTAAAAGAAAAAGTGTACTTCTATAAGTTAAGAACGATTCAAGAGGTATATAATGAGATAATTCAGTATATTAACGACACTAAACCTCAATTATGTCTTAGAGTCATAGAAAATATGGACCATCGGATAGAAGTTTGCCGCCATAGACGTGGCGAGCATTTGGGCGATATTTTATTTTACACATAATTATTATTGATCTTTTCTTATAATAAAAGATATTAACATACTTCTCTGAAAGCGTTTTGTTTTATTTACAATTAACATCGTGCATTTTGGATGCACCACTATTTAGATATATAGATGCATTTATCTATTTAAATATATATATGTTTATATATATATATATATATATATATATATATATATATATATATATATATATATATATGTAAATATAAATATTTATATATATATATATATATATATATATATATATATATATATATATATATATATATATATATATATATATATATATATGTATATATATATATATAAATATATATATAAATATATATATTGGTAAGTCTAAAAAGTATTGAGCCTTTTTTTGTCATTTTTCAATTGAATATTTCTTTTATTTAAAATGGATTTGATTTACGTACAAATTGTCCATCATTATCTATGACCTTTTGCTATTTTTTGGGTAGAACTTCCGTTGTTTATCGGCCAAAAACTTGGCCAAGTGATTTTCACAGTCTCTTTTTGAAGAGAATTTCTTTTCAATTAATGAAGTTTTGCAGCAACCGAAACAATAGTAGTCTGATGGTGCAAGGTCTGGACTATACGATGGATGCATCGAAACATCCCAGCCAAGCTCTGTCAATTTTTGCTGGGTCATTTAAAATGTATATGGTCTAGCATTGTCATTACGGAAGACAACGCCCTTTCTTTTGATCAATTCTGGCTGATTTTTTTGAATTGCTTGTCGCAATCTGGTTCATTGCTGACAGTACAGAGCTAAATTGAGTGTTTGGCCAGGTTCTAGCAGCTCATGATGAGCTTTTCCCTTCCAATCCCACCATACACACAGCATAACCTCATTTGGTGTCATTTCTGGCTCAGACGTCGTTTGTGATGATTCACCTTTTTTGACCATGATCATTTTCGAACGACATTCTCGTATCTTGACCGTTTTTTATTGCCCGTAATGATTTGCTTCAAAAATTTCTCGATTCGTTTCGTTGTATTAACATTTCCATCCGTCCATCAAATTTTTTTGTATTAATTCATCCGGCACCCAAATGTCGAGCTTCTTTGTGTATCCAGTCTAAAGCAAATGGTTCAAAACTTTGTAGTGATGGATATTCAGTTCCTTAGCAACGGCATGGCTGCTTATGTGTTAGTCTTTTTCAAGTTTTTGTAAGATTTCATCGACATTTTCAGTGATTGGTCAACCTGAGCGAAGTGCATCTTTGACATCTGAATTTCCAGAACGACAGCGAGCGAACCATATCTTGGCTGTGGCTTTTGACAGCGTATTTTTACCGTAGACACCACAAATTTTTTCACGAGCCTGCAATGCATTCTCACCTTGATCATAGTGACATTGTAATATATAACAAATTTTTCAGAAATTTCACTCATTTTAACTGGATGCAACCTTTGACACGAATGACGAAATACAAAACTGTCCGGATGATAGTTGTATACTAGAATGACACCTTTCAAACGTATGTCAGTTTGAATCAATCTGATTAGTTTTGCCCGATATACGACAACGAACACCATCAAGTAACAAAAAGGCCCAATTCTTTTTAGACTATCCAATGTAAATATATTTATGTATGTATATATATACATATATATATATATATATATATATATATATATATATATATATATATATATATATATATATATATATATACAGGGTCTGAATAATAAGTAACGGGGCTGACCACAGGAAATTTTCTATTGGCAAAATATGTACCATTTTTTTTTAGAAATCTTCAAAGCAGTCCCCATTGGAGTCGATAACATGCTGATACCGGATTTTCCAATCCCAGAACGCTCCCTAGAAGTCGGCAACCTCGATGCTGTCTAGAGCCCTCGTTAACAAATATGTGTATAAATGTATACATATATATATATATATATATATATATATATATATATATATATATATATATATATATATATATATATACATATATATATATATATATATATATATATATACAAATATAAATATATATATACATGTAATATGTTAACATATATGTGTATATATATGTATACATATATATGTTTATATATATATATATATATATATATATATATATATATATATATATATATATATATATATATATATATATATATATATATATATATATATATATATTCATATATATGTATATACTTGCCAGAAAAAGTATCCGTGCAACATCAAATGAAAGCAACCTGTTAGGTAGTTCATGCCAAAAAAAGCTGCTACATTTAAATACAATATTTTAGCAACAAAATTTAGTCCTTAATGAAACTATCTTTTCTATAAATTTTTCCTGTAGTTTTCCCTTAAAAGCTAGATTTCACAAGATCAAAAAAAAGCCTCATTTAAACGAACCAGAAAAAGTATACTACATGACAATATTAATTTAAAATATTCCAATATTTAATTACATTTTAGGGCTTAATAACTTGTCGGATAACCTTTTCCCTTAAAGACCTCCTTAAGTCGATTTGGCATGGAGTGACCCAATTTGGCTGCCCGGTAATTTTGCCCCATTCATCTAAGGTGACGTTTTTCAGCATTTCCTTCGAAGTTATGTTGTGCTGACGGATCCTGCGCTCCAACAAGTCCCAAAAACGCTCGATGGAATTAAGGTCTGGAGATTGGGGCGGCATACACAGTTGATGTTTTGTGTTGTTGAGCTATCAAAGCTTCACACTGTGTGCTGTATGCTTCGGATCATTATCTTGCTGGAATCAGAAATTGTCACCAAGCCTCAACTGCTGAACGTTTTGCATAACCGTACTGATTCATAATCGATTTTATAACCGGAATTTGGCCAACTCCTTCTGCCAGCATGCACCCCCAGATCATCACATCATCTCCACCATGTTTCACAGTCAGCACGGAATCTTCTTTTTCGAGGGCGGTCCCGCTCTTCCGCCACACTGACTTTCTTCCTTTAATGCCAAATATGCAAAATTTGCTTTCGTGAGAGGATAGGACCTGTTCCCAAAACTCTGGTGGCATGTTTATATATTTTGTTGCGTATAGTATCTTCGTAGAGAACCCTGCCAAAGAGTCTATTATATTGTAGTAATCGAGCAGTTGCCTAAGCAAACTGCTCGAAAGCCTTCATAACACTTATTCGAAATTTTAATTGTAGATTTGAAAAATTTAATTGTTTCCATTTATAGTTATAAATCATAAAATATAGATTTTTTTAATCTGATTAAATATAAACTTTGTATCATTTTTTTCCCTCATATTAAATTTAAACTTTTCTTTACAAATGTATTCTTTATGATATTTATCTTTATCTATTATTATTTAAATTTTTCTATGATATTATATTTCATTGATTTAATGATTCAAATCTGCAATTGAAATGCGGACATGGTAATACCTTTTTACGTTGCACATGCACGTATTGCATTGGCGAAGGCAAGTGTGGAGCGGAATGCGTCGAGTCCTGTTGGAACATCTAGCAAGTGGACGATTGATAACCAAAAGGGGAGTCTGCTTGAGATCGCCAACAAGCATGGAAGCCGCGAGAAATAGAGGGGTCGAAATTGAGATGCATGATGGAATAGTTAGGCTAGCATGCGATCAAAGATAGATTTTCGTTTTTAATAACTTTAAATTGTGTGCGATTGGCTTCACTACTGTATCTTTGTGTTACATCTAAACAAAATCCTACAATCGATTTCTGACAAAATAATTGATCAGGCCGGCTGTTTCTCGAATTACTTGAATTTAATATTGATCGATGCAGAAAGTTATCAATAAAAGCAGTGTTGTTTTAATAAACAGTTATACGCAACTGCAATCGTAAACACCATGAAAGAAACTTATTTTAAAAAAGATAGGAAAATTTCTCCATAGTGCTGCGGCTCACAAACCACGATGAAATTCGTTTGCACGAGATATTGCCATCCTTGAATTCTTAGTGGCTTACATCCTCTTCACATCAACAAGAGCCTTTGCATTTACTTGCACTCTTGCCTTTTCAAGCATGCAAATATCAAATGGTATACCAATAGATGACCAATATTCGGCAAATTTTTCGATCGTGTGGAGCATTGAAAGGAGAGATCAGTGAAGTGACCGCTCGGTTCTCGTCAGTGTTCAGTGTTTAAGAAAACTGCACTCACTTTTAAACATATCACAACTTAAGGTGAAATTATTATCGAACATAAAAACAGTAATATGCATCTCCATACGCCATCGCGTAACACGGGGAATCCCCCGGTTTAATCTGTAGGGATACCTTTTCTGGTCTATTGTGTTGCCTAAAATTGATTTCGTTTGAATTTCAAGCCTTTTTAAATAGCAAATATCATGAAACATACTGGGAATCATACATAAAAAACTTTTAGAAAAAAAAAAGAGAACCGACTTCGGAATGCCCTAAAAAGGATGAAATATATTTTATGGAAGCGATGCCATATCATTATTTCCCCCATTCTTTTGTGATGTTGGAAGCATCGATGTTGGAAGCATCGATGTTGAAATGGGGAAATTGATTTAGCAGCGCTTCCATAAAATTTATTTCATCCTTTTTAGGGCATTCCGAAGTCGGTTCTCTTTTTTTTTTCTAAAAGTTTTTTATTTCACCCTATTTAGTGGCAAATTTTTTCATTTCAAACCTTTTAAAACTCTATCATGTACTCGTATATTAAAATATATTTTTTTACTGAAATGCGAAAACCACTACGGCTAAAATCTGCAGCGTTCATAGGAATCGAATTTAATTCTGGTACATTTTATACATAATCTCATTAACCTCTACTTTGATTTGAGATTTCATAAAAATCCAGTAAGGATTGTAGCTTTAAGAAATTTTCGAATTTCGAACTTTGCCTTGCCGCCATTTTTATTTTCTAACCTGACCCTGAAGTGTTTTTTTACCGTTCAACTTTTTTCGACCTTTGAGCGGCCGCCATTTTGTTTCAAATTGTTCCACTGTGGATTTTTATTGTGAGCTGTATCACACAATTGAATAAATTTTTGTACCAGTTTTGGTACAAACCGGGGCCATACTATGGTCAGAATAGAAATATTGCTGAAAATTTGGCGAAAATCGAAGCAAAGCTGAAAGCTCCAGGCACAAATTTTTTTATATCCTATCTACATACAACCAACCATGCAAGCAACCATACACACACACACACACACACACACACACACACACACACACACACACATATATATATATATATATATATATATATATATATATATATATATATATATATATATATATATATATATATATATATATATATATATATATATATATATATATATATATATGAATATATACAAAAATACATATGTATATATGTATATATCTATATATATATATATATATATATATATATATATATATATATATATATATATATATATATATATATATATGTGTGTGTGTGTGTGTGTGTGTGTGCATCTATACAAATCTATTATATACATATATACAATCTATGTTCATACATCTATATATATATATATATATATATATATATATATATATATATACATATATATATATATATATATATATATATATACATTTATTCATACATATATGTATATATATATGTATATATATATATATATATATATATATATATTTATATATATATATGTTTATATATATATATATATATATATATATATATATATATATATATATATATATATATGTATATATATATATATATATATATATATATATATATATATATACATATGTTTGTGTGTGTAGGTGTGTATAGACATATGTATTTATATATGTAAACATAAAGTTTAATCCGCAATAAATCTCAAGAAATTTACTTAAGAAGATCGTTCTTAGCCGTATCACTCTTTCACGTTTATTCGATACCCATCGCCTTCGTTTTCAAATAGCTATAGCACCTAATTTTCATGAAAGTTTCCAAATTATTATACTCCATAGTTCAATGAAAACTCGGCTATGCATTTTCATCTTCATCTGTAGAGTTATGATCAGTTATAGAAGGAAAAGTATCTCTTTTTAGGTTGCGGTTCTCGCCGGTCTTTAATATGGAAATTACTAATTTTAGATTTCTGGGCATATGTTATAATGTATAATATTAACTGGAAAGTAACGAATCAACTCTATAATTTGCAATCACTCAGTCCTTATTATTTCTTCGGGGAATTTTATAAATCCTATGTGCATCGTTTACATCTAAGGATGTACGAAGGATCCTTTACTAAGCTCATCGGTAAGTAAAGAATGATTTCGGAAGAGAATAGCATCCTGAAATGATCCCTCCAACTATTAATGAATTGTATTTATTCCACATTTAGAAGTAATTTATTGGTTATTTCCGGTAAAAATTATTGACTAAAATATACTGTTTATGCAGTAAATTAAAGATACTGATCATTTTTATCATTCGTCACCAGAGGACTCGGTATCTCCATCAAATCCTTGAGGAGTGCTATCCAATTGGCACTTTTCGTGCGAAAGATTATTTAAATTCAATTTCTCGACATCAATATATTATATTGAACTGTTAATATCTGCAGAGTCCTTGGAAGGACTACAATTCTGTTCCGATACATTTTAGATCAATATGTTGTCCTTCATTTGAAATATCTACAATTAAAATCCTTACACCCGTGAAACAGTTATGCTGAAAAATCCGGGCGAAAGTCGAAATTTTCTTAGTTTTAACGGTAAAAGTCCTTTACCGTTAGTTGAATTTCTTATCCTTTAAACGGGACCTAACTGGAAGAAAGACGCATCATTTGCCAAAAATAGTAATCTTCTACCTATCTCCGTTTAAAAGTTATGCGTGAACATACAAAAAAAAATAAAAAAGAAATATACGCGATGAATTGATAACCTTCTTTCTTTTAGAAGTCGGTTAAAAAGTGTAGATATTATGATATGATTAAAGAAAGCATTCAAATTAAGTGGACACATGCTTTTTAATATAACGATAACTTTGTTACTTCCATTTACGTATACTTTTTCTGGCAAGTATATATATATATATATATATATATATATATATATATATATATATATATATATATGTATATATATATATAGATATACAATATATTGTATATAGATATTAATAGAGGGATATACAAGTCTATAATATACATAGATATATATATATATATATATATATATATATATATATATATATATATATATATATATATATGTATATATATATATATATATATATATATATATATATATTTATATATATATATATATATATATATATATATATATATATATATATATATATATATATATATATATCTATGTATATTATAGACTTGTATATCCCTCTATTAATATCTATATACAATGTTTATTGTATATCTATATATATATATACATATATATATATATATATATATATATATATATATATATATATATATATATATATATACATATATAGATATATTTATAGAAATAAATATATGTATATATAAGTGTATATATAAGTGTATATATATATATATATATATATATATATATATATATATATATATATATATACAGGATATACATGTATATATATCGCAGTACATATATACATATATTTATAGATATAAATATACGTATATATATATATATATATATATATATATATATATATATATATATATATATATATATATATATATATATGCATATAAATATGTATATGTATATATATATGTATATATATAAATATATATGTATATATATATATATATATATATATATATATATATATATATATATATATATATGTATATATATAAATATATATATATAAACATATATATACATATATATATATATATATATATATATATATATATATATATATATATATATATATATATATATGTATATATATAAATATATATATATAAACATATATATACATATATATATATATATATATATATATATATATATATATATATATATAGTGGATAGTCTAAAAAGTAATGAGCCTTTTTGTCGCTCAATGGTGTTCGTTGTGATATATCGGGCAATACTAATCAGATTGAATCAAACATGCGTTTGAAAGGTGATATTCCGACTTCAAAGCCAGGATTGACACCAAATAAGGTTATGCTGTGTGTATAGTGGGATTGGAAGGGAATTGTTTATCATGAGGTGCTAGAACCAGGCCAAAGACTCAATTCGGCTCTGTTTTGTCAGCGATTAATCAGATTGCAACAAGCAATTCAAAACAAGTTGGGTAGACAGACCTATACTCATGTCAGAAGGGTTTTGTACTCAACTTACAAAATGCAGTAACCAGCAACGTATACCTGTAAAACCAAGAAACACGTGATGTTCGAGGATCATACTATTATTAACAAAGTTGAAGAATTTTGACTTCTGAGGTATTTGTTAAAGTTATATCCGTAAATTCCTCGCCTGATAATTTTTTCAGATTTTTTAGATCACGGGTGTCCATTCGCGAGGGAGGAAACACATTTTTCATGTATTTTCCCCCTGTGCCCCCACTGAAGCACAACTGTCAGTTTAAGAACTGTTTTGAAAAGCTCTCATAGAGAACTTTCATTTGATACTCATATTGGCTACCTTTCATGAAATTTTTTTTCAGGGGCCACTCCTCTGTACTGTAATCATCGATTCATGGCCTATTTTTTCGAATCCTAGAATGGTTACAAAGCCCTTTTGCTAGGAGCTCTCTCCTGCCTCTTCGACTTGTTTCAATTGTATTTACTAATCTTCATGACACCTATTATTCCTGAAATTTTCATGCAAATCCTAGCAAAGCTGTAGTGTCTAAGTTGGTATAAAGCGCATATGGCTCCATAGCCATATGTTTCCATAGTAATACAGGGCACATTGCTCCAACGTAATACAGGAAAATTCAAATCGCTATTACTTCATTAAATACTATTCGATCTTTATGAAACTTTCAGAAAAGATCAATCTTATAAATAGTCATCTGTTTGCCAAATTTTATTGAATTTAATGGTACCGGTTAGATTTTATACAAGAAAACATAAAATCGATAAATCATACTATTAGTAACAAAGTTGAGTGAATTTTAACTTCTCATGTATTTGTTGTTGTTGTACTCATGAAGGCCTACATTCATGATTTTTTTCAGATTTTTTGGATGGAAGGTGTTCAATCGCGAGGGGGGGGTACGCGAAAAGTTCGAACATTTCCCCTTCCCCTGCCCCGCTCGGTACCCATAAGGTAATTTTAAGACTTGTTTCGAAAATATCTCATTGAGACCTTTCCAATGACACCCTACTCGACTTCCAATGGTGAAAATTTTTTTTTGAGGGGTCGCCTCCCCATATGGGGAGACCCCCCTTAAACCCCTTTGAAAAATTTTTCCACCCTTGAAATTTCAAGAAGTCACCACTTCTGACCTTTCCACAAAGTTTCATTGCTGTAGCCTCTATAGTTTCGGAGAAAAAGTGCTGTGACATACAGACGGACGGACGGACGGACGGACGGACGGACAGACGGACACAGGTCGTGATTGCAATAGCGTTTTGTATTTTAGTTCAAAACCCTAAAAACCGGCCAGAATTGATCAATAGAAAGGAAAGGAAGGTCTTCCATCATGACAATGCCAGACCACACACATCTTTGATGACCCGGCAAAAATTGACAGAGCATGGCTGGGAAGTTTTGATGTATCTACCGTATCCTCCAGACTTTGCGCCATCAGACTACCATTCGTTTTGGTCGCTGCAAAACTTCCTTAATGAAAAGAAATTTACTTCACAAAGGGACTGAGAAAATCACTTGGCAAACTTTTGGCCGATAAACCACCGAAGTTCTACAGAGATGGAATAATGGACACAGGAAAAATGGCAAAATGTCATAGATAATAATGTACAATGTGTACTTAAATAAAATCCATTTCAAATAAAAGGAATATTCAATCGAAAAATGACAACAAAAGGCTTACTAATATGTTGCATATACATTGTGACAAAAAAGTACCCGGAAATTGCAAATAAAACGCAAAATATTTGATTTTTGATCAATATTTATTTTGTTGTATATATATACGAGTATATATATATATATACATACATATATATATATATATATATATATATATATATATATATATATATATATATATATATGTGACCATTTACTACCCGAAGAACGAGAGGTTGCCGTGTGTAAAGGAATTATATTATGGAGGACTGAGTAAAACATCTGAACAGCACCATTTGGATCAGTATGGTCCAGAACTGCGTACCAGTTCACGGCCACAAGTTCAGATGCTAAGCCTTCGTAACTAGCTTTAAAGAAATTAAAGCGAGATGGGTTTGCTCGTTTCTTTGTACGTGGCAATTCTATTAATAGACGTAATTCTAAAGGTGGATGGTGGGGATCAGGGGTAACATAAGGGGAAGAAGTGGGGAAGACAGGGTCTGCAGTATGGGGATTACTCGAAAGAATCAGATCCAAAATACGGTTGGAAGTGTTCTTTATAGTATTTAATTGGCAGAGGGAGCAAAGAGACAGAAATGCGGAAATGGCAATAGAGAAGTCATTGCAAGATGATGGAGTGCCAGTCTCAATATTCCAGTGGACAGAGGGCATATTGAAGTCTCCGCAGATGAGAAACTGGGCGGAAGATTTGGCGTTGTTTATAAAGTTACTTAATTTGCTCAAAAGGATTTGAAAAGTTGTTAAGGGAGAGTTGCAGGGAACGTAAATGCTTACAATAAAAAGTGGAAAGTTTTGAAGGTAAATGCGGACTGCCACGCCTTCAACCGGCGGTGACAAGGATAATTCCGTGCAGAAGATACCATTCAATAGAGGAATTACGGCAATGAGCACACCACCACCATCAGATTTACCGGTAGTGATCCGATCTCGGTCCTTCCTAAATACAGTATGGTGAGAGAAGATTTCATTGTCCGCAATATCGTCGGTAAGCCAGCTTTCAGTCAAGCATATTACATCACCGTTGGCACGAACAGAAGCAAGTTTTATGGATTTCAGCTTGGTCCTCAGACCACGGACGTTTTGATAGTATACGTTCATAGCGCTGCTTTTACATTTTTGTTTCAAATTCTTGGTTGTGATCTGCTGGCTGTACGAAAATTTTTACGCGATGAACGGGCGAAACGTTTACAATAATACCTTACGGCCAAAATTCTGGTTTAAGCATAAGCTGCAACTCCGCCGGGATTGTAATTTCAAACGAGGCAATTACTCGGTTCAGTTGATTTTCGCGCGTTAGTTTAATGCAATCTATTAGCTGCGGAGTGTAGCCCAGCTTAGGTATAATGCATTTTTTCAGCTTATCAGTAGGCGTGTCAAACGCAAGACGGGAAACCAGTAGTTGAAGCAATGAAGTCGCAACCAACGAGCACTTTGCCCTCTGCGTTCGACAGAGCGCCTTCCAGAGCATAAAGCTTGGCTTGGAAAGATTGTATCGATTCGTTTTCGTTAGGTACACACTAAAGAACCGAACCCACATGAAGCCAACCCCCGTCCACAATTCTCCGCTTCGAAATCACTGTTCCGAATCCAGATGGCGGCAGTACCAGTTTCGTCAGAATACCACTCAGCAGCAAGAAGTCGGCTTTCATGCCTCCGCAAACTGCTCAAGCAGATTTTGGGCAGTTGAACTAAGGGTGTAGGTTTAGCTGCAAGATGCGGGTCATCAAAGTTCTGATTTTGCCTTCGCTAGAGCTTTCTGGAACACCCGGTATTTTTCTGATCCTAAGACGTGTCCAAAATCAGGTCTTAGATCAGCATCCTTGCAGAGAATACAGTGTGCCTCCTTTGTACACTTTCTTCTTTTATGTCCCATTTCATCGCATTTGTAACATTGGGACTTCCTATCGGGTTCATTGCATACTTGTACGGTGTGACCATAGTCAAGGCATTTTAAACGTTGAAGAGGCGTTATGCTTCGCCGTATCCTACAGACAACGCACCCTATTCTTACTTTGCCCTTGTTCAGAACTTGTTTGGCGTCCTTTTCGGTCAAGTCAACTATGGCCATGCGTTGTCCCCTGTTATTTCCTGGTGTCAGTCTCACTTTGATCCTTCCCACGCTAGGGAACTGCCTTTTGATGGCCTCTTCTACCTCGGCCAGATCCGTCACGCAGTCAATGTATCTTATTTCGATCGTTGCCATCGGGTCGACTGGGGCTATAGGTGCGCGATTGCTGAGGACTTTCTTTACTACGTCGCAAAATGCTTCCTTATTGCCGGCATCTGCTCCGAATTCGACCAGTATGAGGCCCGACTGCATTATTCGTACTATTTTAATGGTAGTGTTGGTGTCTTCAGGCCTTACGTTTCCCCTGATGTCCTGCAGTACCAGTATGAGGCCCGACCGTGTTATTCGTACTATTTTAATGGTAGTGTTGGTGTCTTTAGGCCTTACGTTTCCCCTGATGTCCTGCAGTACCTCCGCATAGGATCGGCCATCTTGGGGCTTTAAGAGCAGTGCCTGCTGCCGGGGTTTTTGTCGGGGCTTCTGTCTCTCCTATTTTGCATCAGTTCCTTTTTCTTGGTGGGCGTCCGCGCAAACTTTACTTTCTGACGCTTTTTGAAGGAGTTTTTTTGCGACTTACTTCGCTCTTTTTGTAAGCACTATCTGAAACCCGTGATTTGGTGCTGCACGCACATCAAGTGCCTCTTCTTTCCTTCTTTTACCCCGATCTTCTTCGATTGGGCTAAGCGCCATTCTTTTATTGATTTTTAATGTTGGAGCTATCTGCATGTGGCCTTTAGATTTCACCCCCAGCGCTTCTTTAGCCTTCTGCTCGTCTTCGGCCTTTAACCAGCTCCTCCAATAGTGCCCTATGCGATCTTGGAGCTCATCTAGTTCAAGGAGCCCAACCTTTACTGCCTTGCTGATTTTTGGGGAGTCGCATGCAGATTGTATACTTTTCAGAACATCTCCCGCTTTTCAGAATAGCTATTCTAAAAAACAGGAGAGGTTATCGCTTTCCATTTCCGAGTGCAGTATTTCCGCCACATTTTCGACGTTGGCGGTGCAATCACATAACGTCACTTTATTTATCTGGTCACTCGTTTCTTTTCGTGCCGTAATCTCTTCGTTGGTTTTGGGATGTTTCTTTACTTTATCGGGATTTGCGACCCTTGCATCGGTCGCTTCGGTAACGATCGCAGCAGTGACCATCGAATTCTCGATGCTCTTTATATTATCTTCCACCTCTCGAACACATGAAGCGTCCTGCAGAGTTTTCCACTTTTCCTCAATAGGACGCTCTGGCGTTCGCATCATTTTTTGCTGCGCCCGAACGCCACAGGAATCTCTGTCTGAACCGGATTGTCTACTAATGCACGCTTTTCATCCGTCTTCACTGTCATTGTATTTCCCGTCGTTTTTGTCATCGTGAGTACCGCTCTTGTCGTGGCTGCAACCGCTGGTTGCGTCGTCGTTGTTATTATGTTTTATTTCTTTTTTTGGATTTTTTTGATCTTTTTTATATGCTTTTGGTTGCTCCAGTTTTATTGGGTCCCCCCTTGGAGCCACTATTTTCGTTCGTGTGTATAGTCGCCTTTTTGGTCCCATGGTTATCTTTGCAGAGCAGGGAGGCCATGCGAGGGTTGGCACAGGCCCTTATGGGGACAAGTGCTCAGAGCCAGACCAGTGCTAATCGGTAGGCCGTCTCGACCGAACCTACACTACCAACCCAACGGTGTGAACTTCGAACGTACTCCGAGGCCTGCCAAGGTTTTACCGGGACCAAGACAGTATGATGGTTGAATTGGAGCCGTTCACACACAAAATGTCACTTCAGCGCTACTGTGCAAAGCAACTAGGTCCAAGGTCCAGCCTCAAGCATCAATTCCGATTCTTTGTCCAAAGCAAAGTCCAGATCCAATCAGAGTCATCCCAGGAGGGAACCTCAGGGTGCCCCCCATATTCTCGGGTCCGTAGGGGCGGCGCTCCCAAAAGAATAATGAACTCCAAGAGTGCTCTTGTCGACCGGCTTTCCCCCTGCGGGGATTTCCTCGGGTACGTAGGGGTGGAACTCCCCAAAGAATGCTAGCCTCCAAGAGTATTCCCCCTGCACTCCATTGCGGATCAAACCAATGCCAGATGGAATGGCACTTCGTTGAAAAATATTGTGATAGTGTTCCTTCCGCATTATTTCATCGATCCTGACCAACTTTCCAACACCGTCGTAGCTAAAACACTTCCAGACCATCGTGGAGCCACCGCCATGTTTAACTGTTGGCGCAATATATTGAGGATTATGCTGCTTATCATTATTTTGACGAGCATCGTCGGTCTATAACACATACTCCCACTGATCTGCTGACCAATCTTTATATTTTCGAGCAAAGAATAATCTATTCCACTTGTTTTGTGGTCATAAAAGTAGTTTTTTACAACCGCGTGACCAAAATATCCCTCCTTTCGCAAACAACTTCAGAGTTTGTTGATTTTGGCATGAATTTCTGGTGCTGTTTTGAACCAATTTTACTTGCTCATCAATAAAATGTGTCAATCATCAGCTTTAGTCATTTTTTTGGTCTGCCAGAGAATTTTCGATTAATATTTGTGTTGGTTTCGGCAAACAACATCAAAATGGTTTCAAATCCACACTTTGAAACACCAACATTTTTTGCTCAAAATGAGTATTTGCGTACATTTTTCGAGTAAAAAATATGTTTTCCGAGCCATTTTCAGCAATCACAATCGGTTTTGCGCATGTTAATATTGACAGGAATGAATTTAACAGTTCGAATGCACATAGAAAACAGCGGAGGGAGCAAAGAACCGTTGTTTTTCTGAAATGCACTCAAAAAATCCATAATAACTGTTTAAAACATTCGTAACCATATTGGAACAGTTTAAAATAAAAACAATAATTATTATATTTAAATGACAGAGCAACAAGCATGATACTTAAAATTAAGAATTTTTATTCCGTCATAACTCCATCATTTAGACTCATAATAATTAGCAAATATAAAGCAAACGTATGTATTTTCCAGTCTATTTTCCTGTTTATGTGCAAGATTTAACCCTAAAATGCTGTTGACTCCGATAAAAACAATCACAAACTTAAAAAAGTTGGGTAAACAGACCTACGCTCATATCAGAAGGGATTTGTACCCAATTTCTCAGAAATGCAGCCACCAACAATGAATAACGTCAAGAAATTTGTCAAAGAGATGTGCACGTTCAAAGGAAAATCCATTGTATTTTAACTTTCAACGGTCACCATTTTGTTGCAAACCGACAAAAATCACTCAAATCATAAATTCTCAAAATTATTAATGTTATTGACCTTATTAGAAAATTTCACGGATCAAGTCAAAACTGCAGTGACTGATTCGATGGAAAGTCCATAAAATACCAAAATCATGTGTTATTGTTGTTGTAATTGGAGAAATTTCAAACGGCTATAGCTTCCGTGTATATCATTCGATTTTCATCAAACTTACAAAGTTTATGAACCCTTAGTAGGACTACGTAAATACTGAATTTCGTTCAGTTTAAGGGTAGCGATGCGATTTTATTGGGGAAAATGTGAAATTCGAATATCATACTATTATTAACAAAGTTGAGTGAATTTCGACTTCTAAGGTATTTGTTGTTGTTGTACTCTTAATCACAAACCTCTATGATTTTTTTCAGATTTTTCGGATCACAGGTGTCCAATCGCAAGGGGGGACACACATTTTTCGTGTATTTCACCTCCCTGCGCGTCCCTCGAAGCAAAAATCAAATTAAGACCTGCTTTGAAAAGTTCTCATCACGACCTTTCATTTGATACCCAAATCGGCTACTTTTGATGAAATTTTTCTTTCGGGGGCCACTTCCCTATATGGGGAGACCCCCCCTTAAATACCTTATAAAAATTTTTGTAGTTGAACTTTGAAGAGAGCACCGCTTTACACCTGCATACAAAATTCTTTCTAGCTTAAGTAGATTGCGAGAAAAAGTGTTTGTGACACACGGACGGACGGACGGACGAACGGACGGATGGACAGATGGACAGACGGACAGACAGGTCACAAAACTAATCGATTCTTCCCATAATTTCCTTATACTTTTGCACGGTAGTGCATAAATAAACACATATATATATATGCATATATATATATATATATATATATATATATATATATATATATATATATATATATATATATATATATATATATATAAATATATATATATATATATATATATATATATATTTATATATAAATATATATATAAATCTATATATATATATATATATATATATATATATATATATATATATATATATATATATATATATATAAATATATATATATATATATATATATATATATATATATATATTATATATATATATATATATATATATATATATATATATATATATTTATATATGCATATATATATATATATATTGTTACATGTACAAATAATTACATGTACAAATAATTCTGCGAGCTACTGTCGCAATTGTTTTCACAACAATGAAGAACACGAATTCACTCGAAACTACGAGAACCCAACAAGCATGATCAACATCTGCAAGTGACGTCACTCCATTGATGAATTTGCTCGAATCTACCAGGTAGAACGTTCGCCAATGTGCGAGAAATGGGTGAATAGGTAGAGACCCTATATATAGGCGAGCTGAATGAATGGGGGGAATCATTCATTCGACCGCGATAAGAACTGCGTTTGTGTGTGGGAAGCGAAATTATTCGAGTAGTAGAAAAGTGATTTTTGTAATAGTGAAGTGATTTAGAAGACAATTGCGATAATAAATTTATGGACAAGTGTTAGAAAATTTTAATAGTGACAATTAAAATTAGTGAAAAGTGTTAACTGATTATTGTGCTTTTTATTTAATTAAATAAACACTTTTAACTTAAATTAAAAGACATTGCGTTTTCACTTTCCCGGAACATTAAAATTATTGGCCGCGAACCAAATAACACGCGACAGTGGTGTCAAGAAGTGCGAAAGAAAAATTTTGAAAGTGAAAATTTGAACATTTTTATAGTGCACAATAGTAAAATTTAAAGAAACATTAAAAATGCCACGAAGCTTAAACTTAAAAATAAATGAATTGACCATATCGGAGCTCAAGGAGGAGTTGGAACAGCGGAATCTGGCCACACAAGGTACAAAGGCCATACTGATTGCACGCTTGCGTGACGCGATCGAGTCGGAAGGCGTGAATCTGGATTCGGGTGAGCTCTCAGATGCGGAAAAAGGCGCAGAAGGTGGAGAAGTGGACACACCAAAATCAAAGGAGTCAGAAAATGCGCTGATGCAAATGTTGATGCTAATGTCATCCAGTCTGACTGCGAAGCTTGATGAACAATCAGCGAAGTTAAATGAACAATCAGTGAAGCTGGACCAACAAGCGTTCGAAATCAAGGCAGACATCACACAGAAGCTGGAGAAACAGTCAACCGAAATAAAAGCGGAGCTCGGCCATCTGAACAAACAAATAAAAGGCGTCGAGGAAAAGGTTGACCAGGTCGCGGAAAAGGTTTACCAGGTCGAGGAAAAGGTCAGCCAGGTCGAGGGAAAGGTCAGCCAGGTCGAAGAGAGAATAAACCATGAGATGGAAAAAGTGAAAAAAGAATTAGAAGCAGCGAAGGCAGTAGTAACCGCCTCACCAGCCCCAATTATAACCGCAGCGCAAAGCTCATCCAGAAATGTGCAAGCACCAATATTCGATGGGCAAACGGTCTGGACTATTTACAAAACCCAGTTCGAAGCAGCCGCTCGCATAAATCACTGGAATGAGCAGGAACGAGCAACTGCATTGATTCTTGCTCTAAGAGGCCCAGCTGCCGAGCTGTTGCAGACGATCCCCGTTGAATTGCACTCAAACCCGAATGCTATAATGAATGCGCTCGACATGCGTTATGGAGACGATCATCTAAAGCAGATTTATCGGTCACAGCTAAGGCATCGAATGCAGAAGTCTGGTGAAACCCTACAGCAGCTAGCCCAAGACATTGAGCGACTGGCACTTTTGGCTTACCCAGCCTACGACCCAGAACATCGAGATGATGCAGCGACAGAAGCATTCATCAGCGCACTAAAGGACCCGGAATTGCAACAAGCCGTGCGTTTAGCTCAAAAGCAAACGGTTAAGGACGCATTGGCTTATAGTCTGAACTTTGAGGCAGCGAAAAATGTGACTCGTACCACTGCCCGGGTTCGTGAGGTAGTGACAGACGAGTGCAGGTGCGAGCGCGTGCAAATTGAGCGAGACCCGCATGTAAATGGTGCGCCTAGATGCTGGAATTGTGGAGAGAAGGGGCACCTACAAAGGGACTGCAAGAAGCGAAGAAAACCGAGCTATTGTCCAGGGTGTGCAGCTAGGAGGAGATCCAGACCGAGTCAGGAGCCCAGAATGGAAGCCCTTCAAACAGAGGGGTCGGGAAACATGTAAGAGCCAACTTCGTGGGGCAGAGGTTGGCTAGGAGGATCGACGTCCCCAGCACCACCATCACCGTGTCAAGACTACATCGTGGAGAAGCGGACTTATGTCTTCCGGGTCAAATTGACGGAGAACACTGCACCATAACAATCGACACTGGTGCAACCCGATCGATTATCCGACCAGACCTAGTTAGACAGCAACAACTTCACAAGGGCAGAATTTTCTCACTACGGACAGCTACGGGAGAAACTGCACCTGTTCATGGAGAGGTCAACCTCCAGATACAGCTGGGAGACCTTGTGTTCCGACATAATTTTCTGGTCGCGAACATTATGGATGACTGCATTCTCGGAATGGATTTTCTGCGACCACATGGAATCACGTTGGACTTGGGCCAACGTGTATTGAAATGGCAGAATGTCGAAGTACTGATGGAGGATCCCAGCGTCCAAGTCCCCAAGATGAATGTAGTGGTATGTACTGACACTGATGTACCGAATTCTTCCGAAAGCATTGTATGGGCCAAGCTTGATGGTGATTCTGGAGACCACCGATCTTATCTGATAGAGCCAACGAAGACATCTGCATTGCGCAGTTTGATTGTAGGACGAAGCCTTGTAAGTTCTTTAAGGAACGGATATGTGCCGGTTAGAGTCCTTAACACCGCAGACTCAACCACCAGCATCAAAGCGGGAGAACTCATCGGCAGCTGCCAGCCTGTTTCCACCATCACCTCTTTGGAAGCTACTCACGGCCATCATTGGAAAAGGAGGCAAGACACAGACAAAGCCCGGGAATCCACGTCTGCAATATTGAAGCAAGCCAAATTGCCGGTGCAGCTATTCAAGCGAGCCTCTGATCTGGTCACCAAGTACAGTGACATCTTCTCAACAAGCCCGGATGACCAAGGCCGAACGAGTTTGGTAACTCACGTCATAGATACACAGGGAGCCAAGCCGATTCGACAAGCACCAAGACGTCTCCCTATAGCTAAACAGGGAGAAGTGAGCGCGCTGATCTCGAACATGGAAAAACAAGGCATTATTGAACCTTCTGTAAGTCCATGGGCCGCGCCTGTAGTTCTAGTAAAGAAAAAGGATGGTAGCACTCGCTTTTGTGTCGACTATAGGCAGCTTAACGACGTCACTAAGAAAGATAGTTACCCGCTCCCACGCATCGATGACATCATGGACACTTTAGCCGACGCAAAATGGTTTTCTACACTCGATCTCAAGAGTGGCTACTGGCAGGTAGAAATTGACAAGAAGGACCGAGAGAAGACCGCATTTTCAGTTGGGACCGGATTGGGGCAGTTTGTGGTGATGCCGTTTGGGCTTTGCAATGCTCCAGCCACTTTCGAACGCTTGATGGAATACGTGCTACGTGGTCTAACCTGGAAAACCTGCTTGGTGTACCTAGATGACATCATCGTCATCGGGAGAACGTTCGAAGAGCATGTGCGGAACTTAGAAGAGGTTTTCTCCCGACTGCGACTGGCAAATTTGAAACTTAGTCCCGACAAGTGTACCCTTTTCGCAGCTGAAGTAAAATACCTGGGACATGTCGTATCAGCTGAAGGATTCAAAACAGACCCTGAGAAAATTGAAGCCGTGAAAAGCTGGCCAACACCAAACAATAAGCGCCAACTACGAAGTTTCCTGGGTCTGGCAACCTACTATCGAAGATTCGTCAAAGACTTTGCCAAAATAGCTAAGTGTCTCCATCAGCTAACCGAGAAAAATCGTCCGTATGTCTGGAACGAACAATGCCAGACAGCCTTTGAGACCCTGAAGGAAAAGCTGTGTGAATCACCCGTGCTGGCGTATCCGAAACCCGGGAAAATGTTTGTAGTTGACACTGATGCAAGCAACGGCGGTATTGGAGCTGTACTCTCCCAGCAGATCAATGGCGAAGAAAGAGTCCTCTCGAATTACAGTCGAGTTCTTTCAAAAAGTGAGAGGAACTACTGTGTGACCAGGAAGGAGCTATTGGCTATAATAGAGGCCACCAAGCAGTTCCACAAGTACCTATATGGCCAGAAATTTGTTCTTCGAACGGACCATGCATCGCTGAGATGGCTACTTAACTTCAAAAACCCCGAGGGACAAGTTGCGAGATGGATCGAAAGATTGCAGTCGTACGACTACGAAATTGTTCATCGAAAGGGCGGAGTTCATGGAAATGCTGACGCCCTATCTCGTCGCCCATGTCCAGCTAACTGCAAGCATTGCCGACGGATTGAGGAAAAGGAACCGCCCGTTGATCTGCGACTGATAACGGCTGAATTCGATGAAGGTTGGTCATCGGAGGAGATTCGAAATGCCCAGCTAGCCGATGAAGACATCGGACCATTGCTCGTATGGAAGGAGACGACTGGGCGACCGGAGTGGAAGGACGTTTCGATGCATGGCGCAACCCTGAAAAGCTATTGGGCACAATGGAACTCCCTTCAGGTAGAGGGTGGCATACTCAAGCGGAAATGGGAAACGGCGGATGGCAGCTCCTATAGGATGCAAACTATACTACCCAAAAGCCGAATCCACGATGTGGTAAAGGAAATGCATGAAGGATCCTCGGGAGGCCACCTTGGTGTTAACAAGACCTTAGCGAAATTGCGGGAAAGGTTCTACTGGCTCCACGCTCGAGAAGACGTAGAGGACTGGTGTCGCAGATGCACAATTTGCGCTTCCGTCAAAGGCCCAAAGCGACGACTGAGAGGACAAATGCAAACCTATAACGTGGGGGTACCGTTTGAGAGGATTGCTGTTGACATCGCAGGACCCTTTCCTGAAACCGATTGGGGAAATCGATATACGCTGGTTGTAGCCGATTATTTCAGCAAGTGGCCCGAGGTCTATCCCATTCCCAACCAGGAAGCAACTACCGTAGCTGAACAGCTAGTGTTAAATTGGGTCAGTAGGTACGGCGTACCTTGCGAATTACATTCGGATCAAGGCCGAAACTTTGAGTCACTAGTTTTTGGCGAAATGTGCGAGCTGCTCGGAATACGGAAAACGAGGACAACACCGCTGCATCCCCAATCCGATGGAATGGTCGAACGTTTCAACGGCACGCTCAATAAACACCTTGCCAAGATGGTTGACGAGAACCAAAGGGACTGGGACCGACATATCCCATTATTTTTGATGGCGTACAGAGCTGCCGAACATGCATCGACGGGCCAAGCCCCAGCCAAAGTCATTTTTGGAAAGACTATTCGTCTGCCAGCCGATATAAAGTTCGGAACACCCCCTGAGAAACCCCAAACGGTCTCGGAGTACGCAAGTGATCTAAGACAACGGTTGAACCAGATACATCGGACAGTGCGAAAACACCTCGAATCGGCTGCTGACCGCATGAAGACCAGGTATGATCTAAAGGCTAATTCTACTGGCTTCCAGCAAGATGACTTGGTGTGGCTTTATAACCCGCAACGGCGAAAGGGTAGGTCTCCAAAGTTGCAACATAATTGGGAGGGACCATACCGAGTTACAAAGCGAATCAACGACGTCGTATACCGAATACAGGAACATCGTAAGCCGAGAGCTCAAATGAAAATCGTGCATCTGGACCGTCTTGCCCCATATTACACCCAGGGAGAATTGACTACAAATAGCGACACATCTTTTCGGGGCGAAAAGAACTGAGGTGGGGGCAGTGTTACATGTACAAATAATTACATGTACAAATAATTCTGCGAGCTACTGTCGCAATTGTTTTCACAACAATGAAGAACACGAATTCACTCGAAACTACGAGAACCCAACAAGCATGATCAACATCTGCAAGTGACGTCACTCCATTGATGAATTTGCTCGAATCTACCAGGTAGAACGTTCGCCAATGTGCGAGAAATGGGTGAATAGGTAGAGACCCTATATAAAGGCGAGCTGAATGAATGGGGGGAATCATTCGTTCGACCGCGATAAGAACTGCGTTTGTGTGTGGGAAGCGAAATTATTCGAGTAGTAGAAAAGTGATTTTTGTAATAGTGAAGTGATTTAGAAGACAATTGCGATAATAAATTTATGGACAAGTGTTAGAAAATTTTAATAGTGACAATTAAAATTAGTGAAAAGTGTTAACTGATTATTGTGCTTTTTATTTAATTAAATAAACACTTTTAACTTAAATTAAAAGACATTGCGTTTTCACTTTCCCGGAACATTAAAATTATTGGCCGCGAACCAAATAACACGCGACAATATATATGCATATATATATATATATATATATATATATATATATATATATATATATATATATATATATATATATATATATATGCATATATATATATATATATATATATATATATATATATATATATATATATATATATATATATGCATATATGCATATATATATATATATATATATATATATACATATATATATATATATATATATATATATATATATATATATATATATATATATATATATATATGTAGATATATATATATATATATATATATATATATATTTATATATATATATATATACATATATATATATATTTATATATATATATATATATATATATATATATATATATATAAATATTGGCTTCATGTGGGTTCGGTTCTTTAGTGTGTACCTAACGAAAACGAATCGATACGATCTTTCCAAGCCAAGCTTTATGCTCTGGAAGGCGCTCTCTCGAACGCAGAGGGCAAAGTGCTCGTTGGTTGCGACTTCATTGCTTCAACTACTGGTTTCCCGTCTTGCGTTTGACACGCCTACTGATGAGCTGAAAAAATGCATCAGATCTAAGCTGGGCTACACTCCGCAGCTAATAGATTGCATTAAACTAACGCGCGAAAATCAACTGAACCGAGTAATTGCCTCGTTTGAAATTACAATCCCGGCGGAGTTGCAGCTTATGCTTAAACCAGAATTTTGGCCGTAAGGTATTATTGTAAACGTTTCGCCCGTTCATCGCGTAAAAATTTTCGTACAGCCAGCAGATCACAACCAAGAATTTGAAACAAAAATGTAAAAGCAGCGCTATGAACGTATACTATCAAAACGTCCGTGGTCTGAGGACCAAGCTGAAATCCATAAAACTTGCTTCTGTTCGTGCCAACGGTGATGTAATATGCTTGACTGAAAGCTGGCTTACCGACGATATTGCGGACAATGAAATCTTCTCTCACCATACTGTATTTAGGAAGGACCGAGATCGGATCACTACCGGTAAATCTGATGGTGGTGGTGTGCTCATTGCCGTAATTCCTCTATTGAATGGTATCTTCTGCACGGAATTATCCTTGTCACCGCCGGTTGAAGGCGTGGCAGTCCGCATTTACCTTCAAAACTTTCCACTTTTTATTGTAAGCATTTACGTTCCCTGCAACTCTCCCTTAACAACTTTTCAAATCCTTTTGAGCAAATTAAGTAACTTTATAAACAACGCCAAATCTTCCGCCCAGTTTCTCATCTGCGGAGACTTCAATATGCCTGCTGTCCACTGGAATATTGAGACTGGCACTCCATCATCTTGCAATGACTTCTCTATTGCCATTTCCGCATTTCTGTCTCTTTGCTCCCTCTGCCAATTAAATACTATAAAGAACACTTCCAACCGTATTTTGGATCTGATTCTTTCGAGTAATCCCCATACTGCAGACCCTGTCTTCCCCACTTCTTCCCCTTATGTTACCCCTGATCCCCACCATCCACCTTTAGAATTACGTCTATTAATAGAATTGCCACGTACAAAGAAACGAGCAAACCCATCTCACTTTAATTTCTTTAAAGCTAGTTACGAAGGCTTAGCATCTGAACTTGTGGCCGTGAACTGGTACGCAGTTCTGGACCATACTGATCCGAATGGTGCTGTTCAGATGTTTTACTCAGTCCTCCATAATATAATTCCTTTACACACGGCAACCTCTCGTTCTTCAGGTAGTAAATGGTCACCCTGGTTTACCAAAGATGTTGCCCAGGCAGTGCGATTGAAAGACACAGCCCGCTAACGCTACCAACGTTCACGATCCGACATTGACCTTTCTGTGTTCCGTCAACTTCAGGCGATTGCCAAAAGAGTCATTTTGCGAGCAATGCTTGCTCACTTCAAGTCCAAAGAAACTACCTTCATAACTAGCAATCCAAAATCCTTTTGGTCCTATGTCCACTCCTTAAAATCATCCCACAGCTCTGTTAGTTCTTTATCATTCCAGAACAATACTGCCAACAATGAGCAGGCCATGTGTGACTTGTTTGCTGACTTTTTTTCTTCAGTCTATATCACATCCTCTCCCTCAATCGTCACCAACTCTAGGGCCTCCCTGAACAAGTTAAGTGTTTTTTCTACATGCCCTTCTGAAGTTGCTGCTGTAATCGCGTCGCTAAACGCTAGCAGCGCAGTTGGTCCGGGCGGGATCCCGAACGTTTTCATTAAATCACTCGCTTCTTACTTGAATGTCCCACTTGCCCTAATCTTTAATACGAGTCTAGCAACAGGGACTTTCCCAGACATCTGGAAGCGAGCCAACATTCTCCCTATCCATAAGGCAGGAGACCGCTCCTCTGCTCATAATTATCGACCCATTTCTCTATTATTCTGCTTTGGCGAAATCCTAGAACGTATTGTGCATTTGAGGATTTATGATGCTTTACGGCTGAATTTCTCCGATAGGCAACATGGTTTCATAAAAGGGCGTTCCACTGTAACCAATTTACTTGAAAGTACAGATACTATTGCCTCTACACTTGACTCAGGTGGTCAAGTGGATGTGATTTATACAGATTTCACTAAAGCATTTGATAACGTAGATCACAACATTCTGATTGCGAAACCCCAACAATTTGGCATTAGTGGTCCCCTTCTGGCATGGCTGGACTCGTTTTCCAAAAATTGACCCTGTACGGTGATTTGGGGTGGACAAACTTCATATTCTTTCAGTCCCACTTCTGGTGTTCCACAAGGTTCTATTCTAAGTCTTCTCCTCTTCAATCTATTCATTAATGATCTCCCGTTTATTTTTACTTCTAAATCCTTATTATATGCGGACGACCTGAAAACGTTTGACCCCCATCTGAAGTTCGACATCCACATACTTCAAATGACGTCTAACGCCTCTAGAGTTGCAGGCTTTGTTTTACGCTCTTCTCATAAATATTTCAGTATTCTAACCGGAATACGTCTGTTCTCTATGCTTGTGCGCCCGATTCTAGAATATGCATGTCAGGTGTGGTCACCGCACCTAATTTATCTCTCAGACGCAATGGAATCTGTTCAGCGAAAATTCACACGCTCGCTCCTCTTCAAGCATATGGCTCCATATCGTCCTTACAATGACCGCCTATGTTTCCTGTTCATGCCTTCGCTTCAAGCAAGGAGGCTCTTCCTCGACCAATGCTTTCTCTTTAAACTTGCCAGTGGTTTACTTTCATCTAACCTAATCAACGTGATAAGCACACGCCCACTTTCCCGAACCAGATCCTTTCAGTACTATGTAGTACCGTACGCTAGAACAGGAACGTATCGTCAATCTCCGTTAGTTCGAATGGCTAGAGATCATCATCATCTCCAGCTTGGTCCTCCTTTAGACTCGATTGCGAGCTTCAAATTAAAGCTGCAGAGAAAACTCTGCCATCTAGAAATTTAATTCTTTTTTGTCTTTTTATAATGAAAGTATCTCTTTTTCCATGAAATGTGCTTAATTTTTATGGATTTTTTCTTTTTAAAGTTCTTTTTTCTTATTAAGAAACTACCTTGTAATTGGAATTTCATTCTGTAAGATAGTTTTGTAAAAATAAAAAAAAATAAAAAAAATAAAGTAATCGAATGGAGCATGCCTCGGACGGATCGACGGGGAAAACGAATCCTGGGAATGGTGGCCAGGACGGAGCTCGTTGTACTAAACTCCGGGGAAATGCCGACTTTCTCGCGTATTGGCTGTGAGGGAACCATACTGGACGTACATTCACCTCGGAGTCCTTAGTACGGAGGATACACAACTGGAAAGTTTTAGAGGACTATTCAGCCAGTGATCATAAGTGCATTTTGCTTTAGACAAATGATGTTATCTCCCAACGTCCGTGCTCTCGGCTTTCTACAACTGGATGGAACATCGGAAGGATGGACGTCGAGATGTTCGTTGAGGTGCTCACAGCAGGTGAGCCGCTGCAGGGACCTTCGGAGGGGACGGAACAACTGGCAGCTCACGATGTGGTGAACTCTACTATGAGCATCATTACGACTGCTTGCTGCGCTTCTATGCCCCATCGAAAACCCCGGCACGGTAAGCCCCTAGTGTACTTGTGTTCAACTAAAATTGCTGAAAGCGAAGGAAGTGTCACAAGCTTCGGCGTGAGGCTCAACGGACGTGGAACCGTGACAACGCATGCAACTGGGTGGCAGCATATAAGTCGGCCAGGAAATGTCTTCGCCAACTGATCAACAATAGCAAGGCTCGCTGCTGGCAAGATTTAGTGGACAATATGAACAAGGATCCGTGGGGCCTTGGCTACCGGCTGGTCATGCGGAAACTTGGTGTCCTACGGAAGCCTTGTATACATGACGCGGAAAAGATGGACGCGATAGTGCGGGTACTCTTCCCCGCCCACCCCGTCCGTGTTGACGCTGTCCATGGTGAAACAGCAGTTGAGTGTCCACTTTCCACACAGCCGGAACTGGGGGAGGCAGTCCTCCCATTGAAAGCGAGGAAGGCTCCAGGTCAAGATGGTGTTCCAGCTAAGGCATTGCGGCTTGTCTATCACCGTTGTCCTGACTTGCTGCTCAGCACATTCAACACTTGCCTATGGAACGGGGTTTTCTCGGTACGATGGAAGGTGGCGAGGCTCGTGCTGATCAGCAAGGGGAAGGGAAATCCCAAGTCGCCGTCTGCATACCGCCGTCTGCTAGAGAAACTCATCAAGGGAAGGCTCACTGACGCGATTCGTGCTGCTGAGGACCTATCTCTTCGGCAGTACGGCTTTAGAGCAGGAGGTTCTACCATTGATGTGATTGCAGAGGTGGTGAACGCGGTCCAAAGGGCAGAGGCATATAGTCATGCCAAGAGACGGATCGTCCTGTTGGTGACACTTGACGTCAGGAACGTCTTCAACTCCACTAGATGGGTGGATATTCTGGGTACGCCGGAAAACTTTTTTTCAAGTTCCAGAATATCTAATGCAGCTTTTGAGGAACTACCTAAAGGACCGAAGCCTGCTCTGCGACACGACTCAGGGCCAACGAAGGTTGGAAATTACATCGGGTGTTGCCCAGGGATCTATCTTTGGTCCGGACCTGTGGAACGTGTCTTACGACGGGCTACTGAGACTTGAGATGCCAGATGAGTCGTGCTTTGTCGGCTATGTGGATGATGTTGTGGCTCTGGTCGCTGGACGCACCGTTCAACAGGCGCAACTTAGGCTAGGTATGCTAATGCGCCGAGTGAGGGACTGGATGACTGCCCGTGGGTTCAGTTCAGCACTGGAGAAACTTGAAGTGGTCATCTCGATAAAAAAGAGAATCCCTAGGGTAAAGATGATCAGTATTGGAGGTATACAAATTGAATCGAAGCCATCGGTGAAGTACCTGGGGCTATTGATCAACTCGAAGATGAGTTTCTCTGAGCAAATCAGGGCAACGGCTGAGAAGGTTTCTTCGGGAATATTGGCTCTGAATCGACTTATGGCCAACGTAGTGTGACCCAGCCCGTCAAGAAGACGCCTCTTGATGAGTGCTGTAGGTTCAGTGTTACTGCACGGAGCAAAAGTATGGGGCGACACTCTCAGCAAGGAGGTATACCGAAAAAGTTTCGCACAGGTGCAGAGAAGAGGAGCACTGAGAATTGCATCTTCGTATCCGACAGTCGCTGATCCAGTGGTGAGAGTTATTGTAGGCGTGATACCTGTCGCCTTCCTTGCTAGAGAGCACCAAGCTATTCATTTGCGCCAAAACGAGGATGCAAGGGAGATGGTTATCCGCGAGGAGAGACAGCGCTCACTCAACGATTGGCAGCATTCTTGGATGAGTTGCACGAAGGGAAGGTGGAGTCTGTGCCTCATCCCGGATGTGAGACCGTAGCTAAATCGAAGGCATGGTGAGACTGACTTCTATCTGACCCAGCTTTTGAGTGGGCATGGGTGTTTTCAGTCTTACCTGCATAAGATTGGTATGTCACGGTCCCCCGATTGTTGGTATTGCCCAGGAGAGGAGGACAATGCCTGCCACACATTTTCTCCATGTACAAAATGGGTCAGGCTACGAAGGGAACTCTACAGGGAGACGAGAGAGCTCACCCCGGATAATATAGTTGCGGTGATGTTGACAAATGGAACCAGGTCGTACATTATACTCGGGCAGTCCTAAAGCATAAAAAGAACTCACAGCAGCCGGGGATGTTGGGGCCAGGGGCTCACTTTTCTGGCACTTCCTCTTCCCCTCTCCCCTCTCGCCATAAGAGAGATTCCCCAGCTTGAAGGCGCTCCACGGCGTAACAAAACGAGACCTGGCCCGAAACAATGTGTCAAACGGTTCCAGGGTGGGTTCTCAGGTTGACAGGGGAGGTGTTTAGTGGGTAGTCCAGTCGCCTTCTTGCGAGCATGGAAGTCCCACACACTGTGCATAAATGGCATTCACCTCCCTACAAAAAAAAATGCATTTATCTTTCGACAAGATAATGATGCCAAGCACATCTCTCATTCGTGCATAAACTATCTACGGTATAAGGAAGAAAAATTTGAGCACAAAATCATGGATTGGCCGCGACGATCCCCCGACGTTTATCCGATCGAAGTATTATAGGATGAGGTCGAGCGGCAAGAGAAGAACAAGCATATGATCAGTGAAAAACTATTGTTTGACAGTCTCAAAATGGCTTGGGACACTCCTGCAAATTTAACACTTCAAACATTTTTCGAAAGGCTTCAGTTCGCTTTGTTCATGTGCGTGTTTGCCAACAGCTTATGGGCCCTGTGAACGTACGAGTCACATTCGGTATAAAACCGGTAAAAAACTACACTTTTTTCCCAAAATTTGAATATGAGGCAGGATCAACAGCGTTATTTCATGTGGAAATATCAAATGGAGTTGCTGCCCATGAATGAGAAATCTTCGAGTGCTTTGAGTGAGGCAAAACCGATTTTAGCTGCAAACAATGTCAATGCAGAAGGGATGACCAATTGGCAAGCTCGTGATGATCAAGGTCGTGTGTGGATTGGTTTATATATCGAGGATAATCAGTTGTGCCACATTTGAAACAAAATCACAGCAAAAGATGCGTGGGCTGCTTTGAAAAAACTTCATGAAAAGGACACAATGACCAACAAAATGAGCATCATTTATCACATACGTGGATTAAAAATGTGTGAAAGAGGCAATGTGGAAGAGCCTCTAGATGAACTCACGAATTTGTTTCTGAAATCGAATGATTTAGGCGAAGGTCAATTATCAACGTCGGAGCATCTCGGTGCCATCGTAAGCAGTTTTTCACATCAAAATGGTCAATGGAAAAGGTGTATCAACAGTAGCAGCAGTGACAGATGTGTTGCACGTGCCAAATATTCAAAGAAATTTGCTGTCAGTGAAAAAGTTTCTGGAAAAGGACTACGCAGTGAATTTCAGTCCAGCAAATCAAACGTGTGAAATTAAATTTCGAGACAAATTGCAGTTGCAGACACACAATTGAATTTGTTCAAATAGCGTCAACCAAACAAAGCATATGCGGTATACGAACACAAGTAAAATTGCGTTCATCACCAGCATCGCATTTTTGATCACCGTGATCCAGACGCAATCAAACAAATGTGTTCAAAAGGCCTGGTTGATGACACCAAAAACGTCGATTGTGGTATCAAGGTAAAATGTGACATATGTCTCAAAGGTAAAACAATACGTTTACCATTTCCAAAGCAGTCAACGACGAAATCAAAGGCACCACTTGATCTCATTCACACGGATGTATGCGGACCAATATTTATATGCTGAAAAATAAATCAGAAGTCGACGAAAAAATAAAAAAATACGTTGCAATGATTAAAAAATAAATTTAAATGAAACCGACAGCGATGCGGTCGGATCGAGCAGGAGAATACATCGAAAAATGGGGCGCCAATTTTTTGAAAAGTGAAGGCATTCAAATTCAGTATACAACACCATACAAACCGCAACATCGAATGAAAATATCTTGCACTCATCGAGATGTTGCGTTGCATGTTGCTGGACATGAATTTGCAGGAGTTACAAGCGCGTCGCGTATCAGAACGTGAGAATAAAGGTGTGCCACCACCACGACTAATGGACGAAATTTAAATGGTTTATAAAGTCGTCGAGCCAAAAAGTTTACAAGAGGCATTGTCAAGTGAGCGCAAAGAAAAATGGATTCGTTGCAGAAAACCAAAACATGGCAATATTGCGAATTACAAAAGGATCAAAAGCGATTGTCTGCAAATGGGTTGATAAAATAAAAACTGATGCGGAAGGAAAAGTTTGGTCAAGCAGGGGTTTTTGCAAAAGTATGGAACCGATTATGATCAGGTGTTTGCTCCTGTTGCTCCACAAACGACATTCAGAACGTTTTTATCGATTGCATTGAAAGACAAGCTCATCGTGCCAAAAGAGCATTTTCAAATGGCAAATTAAATGAAACGATCTTCATAAACCAGGTGCCGGGATTTGAAGAGAAAAGCGAGTTCATTTGCTTGCTGAAAGAAAGTCTATATACATAGTTTGAAGCAAGCAGCAAAATCGTGGCACGACGTCATACACGAAGTATTAATGAATGGGGATGTTCAGCAAAGCAAAGCAGATCAATGCCTGTACTCACGAAACAAGAACGGCGAATCGTCATTCCTTTTGATTTATTTCGACGATATAACTGTGGCAGCAAAATCAATCGAGATAATCAACGAAACAAAGAATATCGTCGCATAAAAACTCGTATTGCAAGTTTTGGGTGAATTTCACTTTGGAATGGAAATCACCAAGGACGTGAAAATCAATTATCATTTGTATCAATCGAAATACATTCAAATGGTTGCAGCGGGGTTTGGTCTCAACGATGCAAAGATTTCAAATGTTTCGATGAACGTAAATTACGACAAAGCCGATACCTAAGATGATTTTTTGCTGACGAATACAAATTATCAGAAGCTCATCGGGTGTTTGCTTTACATATCGGTGAATACACTACCGGATATTTCAGCGAATGTTTCAATGTTGACGCAACGAGTGCAATTGCCACGTCAGCAAGATTGGAACGAGTTAAAGCGAGTGTTGAGATATCTGAAGGGCACTGCAAATTTAAAATTGGCATTAAGCGGGGACGACAATTTGGGGAAATTATTCTATAGATATGCCGATGCCAAGTGGGCTGAGCATAAAAAGGACAGAAAATCGAATACCGGATATGTTTTCCTTGCAAATGGTGGCATCGTCAGTTGGTCATATTGCAAACAGAATTGCGTCGCATTGTCATTGACGCAAGCAGGGCTCATCGCATTGTCTGAAGCGTGTGGCATTTTGCTTACGATGATTGCTGAATGATTTGTAACAGCCGATTTAAAGAACAATAACAATGTTTGAAGACAATCAAAGCTATTTGAAACTAATCGAAGAAGAAAAATTGGCGAATCAACATACGTTATCATTTTGTCGAAGACTACGAGCAGGGAGAATTCGTTTCATGCGTGTGTTGCTGCTCAGAAGATATGTTGGCCGATTTGCTAACGAAACTTTTGCCGGCAAAGCGGCATATCATGTTATGTGAGTGATGTGGAATAAGATGAATTAAACAAATAATTAGAATGAGGAGGAGTGTTGACATATACAATAAGCATTCAAGATTATTTTTTGGCTGAAATTAAATGTTTACAATACTTTCTTTGAATTGTCATGGGAACGATTTGCACCTTGTAGTTTTTTTTCTTTTCTCAGCGATTGTTGAAATGCCACCCGAGCCAAGGTTAGTATTAAAAATAAAAATGTTAAAATAATACAATAAAAATGTCAAAAAATTAAAATAAAAATGTAAAGTAAAAAAAAATAAGCAAAAAAACGAAATGTGAAAAGATTAAAGTAAAAATGTAACGTAAAAAAATAGGGAAAAACGAAATGTTAAAATAATAAAATAAAAATATTAAAAGATTAGAATATAAATGTTAAGTAAAAGAGAAAATGTAGGCAAAAAAACGAACTGTTAAAAGATTAAAATAAAAATGTAAAGTAAAAATAGGCAAAAACGAAATGTTGAAAGATTAAAATAAAAATGTAAATTAAAAATAGGCAAAAACAAAAGAAAAGAAAATCCGGTTACCATCACGCACATCTGATCGCAAACAATACCAGGGAACGAATCAATCGCTGAGTGATAGGACAAGAATGGCATACCACCTTTACAATTTTATAGCGACAAACGAAAGTATGCAATGAACTCTTTTTACGAGGCATCAGAGATTGGGCTGAGTCAACTGAACCACAACAAACTACAGGATCAAATGCACGAAATCTTCTATCAGCTCCATAATGAAGTCAATACATACTGTGTCGTCATCAAAAAGCCGATGTGGGATTTTGTACGGTCTTGAATACCACTGGACAATTGCCTGATATGGATCGTCATCGCTTTGAAAAACCATTTTTCACTTCATACGAGTACAAGTTCTTGATGCTGGCGATCTTGCAACTTTCTACTGAACCTGAATCTACTGACCCAGCGCACGATATCAGAACAAAATCTCTAACTTTTAATGTTAGACCCGTAGATGCACTTCTTGTAGAAATAGCAATTTTTCGTTCCAAATTTCGTACGTAAGTTATTGGGTATGTGAACAGCGGTTTCTGGACTTCCAACCCAGCAAACTATTGATTTTACAACCATTGTGCGATCGTACACACTTGTAATGTCCGTGAATTACAAATTAGAGCGGAAGTTACAAATTTGCATATTAATGAAAATATTCGCAAAAATCGTAATCAATGTTTGGGAATACTTACTGTAAGGAAGAGATGATACGAACGTTGGAGAGCTACGGAATCAAACGCCAAATACCACTCCATTTCGGTCATCGCAAGGAGTTGAAGAAACTCAATCACTCTTTGTTTCCCAACTTTTGGGTTGAATTGGTTTGCTGGTACACTTTCCGGACAAACCTAGAAAACAGGAAGAGAACGTTTATACAAACGAGTAACATCTAAGAGTCTTTTATACCTACTGAAAGTACAACTGCCAGAGACCTCCAATCGTTATGGCATTCTACTCTACGTTGCCGCGTCACGACATTCATTTTTACACTACCGCGTTATGGCTTCAACGACACATCACCGACGAATTTAAACACATAGGGAAAAAGACGCGACCACGATTTTTAATGTTTTTTCCAAACTCCAACATTTGGCACGATATAAACAAACACGAAACTGACAGAGTGTCAGTCACTTTGACATTCTACAGCTGATGGACGAGTGTACTAAATAGGGAAATTTAGATTTCAATTCTGGCGGGTTCGAGACGACAACGAGGATTAAGCGAGGGTAGCGCTCTGAAACTTGGAAAAAATCCATCGAGGAAAGGAATTGCGACGGAGGACGATTTCAATAGCGGAGAAAAATTTTAACAGCGATCCAACTAAGGGAGATTGGCGACATCAGGCAATAATAAGCGCACTGGCAGAAAATTGCAACGCAGAGTACTTCGGGGGGCCCCCGCTTAGGTAGAGTAAGTGAAATTTGAACTTTTTAATGCATTATATTTTTGGAACTTTATTTGCATTTCGCAATTAAATATATAGTAGTTAGTGAAATAGTGGAATATTTTTGGAACTTCATTTGCATTTCGCAATTAAATATATAGTATATAGTGAAATAGTGGAAGTTTTTGTATGCTTGTTTAAGGAAGAGTAAGTTTGCCGCGCCTGTAAATTGTACATCTGGCTCGGGTGTGTTCGTAGGTAAATTTCCTTGCGGGTTATTCAGGAATTTCTGTAGCGAAAGTGTTTCTTATTTAGTTTTTTTTGCTCAGTGTGAGTTACGCCGGAAAATCTGAGCCCGGCGAGTGTGCAACTGGTCACCCGGTGATTCCTAATCTTCCTCTGTTAGGGAAGAGCTTAAAGAGTGTTAGTCCGAGTTGTGTGAGGGGTGTTCGGCGGCCGCGTTCTCGCTTGGCGGCTTTTTAGGACCAGGGGATAAGCGAGTGGCGCCACCTACGACCGTCTTCGACGGCAAGCCGGGTCCGAGGTCCTTAGCCGAAGGGACTCGCACGCGGAGGGTAACAGAATCGATAAACAATGATAATTAACGTAAAGCAAACATTTTTCAGTTTCCGATTTTTTTTTGTTTTTGTCTATGCGACACTCGGTCACAAATTCATAAATAACTCATTTATGTACTGCTTATGCATTCTCATGTTTGCATTATTGGCATTTCATTTCATTTCTCGATTTTAGAATCATTCTTGTTCTAGCGCTCAAACGGTTCACAATAAATACTGCATTTGTCATATTGCATACATCGTTCTGTTTTACTTCATTAATTCTTGATTTCAGTTCGCTTTGTTGATTTATGCGCGTGTGTGCTAACAGTATATATATATATATATATATATATATATATATATATATATATATATATATATATATATATATATCTATATATATATAGATATATATATATATATATATATATATATATATATATATATATATATATATATATATATATATATATATATCTATATATATATATATATATATATATATATATATATATATATATGTATATATATATATATATATATATATATATATATATATTTTTACATGTACAAATAATTCTGCGAGCTACTGTCGCAATTGTTTTCACAACCATTAAGAACATCAACAAAATGAATTTACTCGAAACCACGAGAACCCATCAAGCATCAACATCTGAAAGTGAGTCACTGCTCCATTCATTCACGCTGCTCGAAAGTTCCCGCTAATTCGACAATGTACGAGAACTGGGTTGAATGACTACAGACCCTATATAAAGGTGAGCCGAATGAATGGGGGGGTCATTCATTCGACCGCGATAAAAACTGCGATAGTGTGTGGAAGCGATATTGTTCGAGTAATAGAAAAGTGATTGTGAAGTGATCTTAGAAAACAATTGCGATAGAAATTTATGGACAAGTGGAAGTTGGATTTTAATAGTGAAAATTAAAATTGTGAAATAGACCAAATAAGTGATTGTGCATTTTTAAGTAATTTAATAAACTCTTTTAATTTAATTTAAAAGACATTGCGTTTTCACTTTCCCGGAACATTAAAATTATTGGCCGCGTACCATAACACGCGAAAGTGGTGTCGAGACGTGAGAAAGAAATTTTTGAAAGTGAAAAACGTTTGAACAGAAAAAAAAGAAAAATGCACAATAGTGAAAGGTAACGTGGAAACTGGTGGAAAGATAAATAAAAGCCGAAATAATAAAAACAAATAATAACCACGAAGCTAACATTTCAAATTAAATGAATTTACCATGGCAGCGCTTAAGGGAGACACAGAAACGCCAAAATCAAGGGAACCAGAAGATGCACTGATGCAAATGTTAAAGCGGATGTCGTCCAGTCTGACTGCGAAGCTAGATGAACAGTCATCTAATTTACCTGCGAAGCTAAATGAACAATCAGCGAAGCTTGAGCAACAAGCGATCGAAATCAAGGCAGATTTTCAAAAACAGCCCACCGAAATAAAAGCGGAGGTCGGCAGTCTGAACAAACAAATTAAAGGTGTCGAGGAAAAGGTTGACCAGGCCGAGGAAAAGGTTTACGAGGTCGAGGAAAAGGTTAGCCAGGCCGAAGAGAGAATGAACTATGAGATGGAAAAAGTGCATTAATTCTTGCTCTAAGAGGCCCAGCTGCCGAACTCTTGCAGACTATCCCCGTTGATTTACACTCGAACCTGGCTGCTATATTGAATGCGCTCGATATGCGAAGCAAATTTATTGGGCACAGCTACGAAATCGAATGCAGAAGTCTGGCGAAACCTTACAGCAGCTAGCCCAAGACATTGAGCGACTGGCACTTTTGGCTTACCCAGCGTACGACCCAGAACATCGAGATGACGCAGCAACATCAGCGCCTTAGAAGACCAGGAATCGCAACAAGCTGTGCGTTCAGCTGAAAAGCAAACAGTCAAGGATGCATTGGCTTATAGCCTGAACTTTGAGGCAGTGAAAAATGTGACTCGCACCACTGCCCGGGTACGCGAGGTAGTGGCAGACGAGTGCAGGTGTGAGCGAGTGGAAAATGAGCGAGAGCCGCAAGTAAATGGTGCGCCTAGAGGCTGGGATTGCCGTGAGAATGGGCACCTGCAAAGAGACTGCAAGAAGCGAAGAAAACGGAGCTGTTGTCCAGAATGGTGGAGAACCAGATCGTTTCAGGAGCCTAGAATAGAACCCCATCAAACTGAAAGGGCCAACTTGATGCGACGGACGTCGGCTAGGAGGATCGACATCCCCAGCACCCCCATCACCGTGTCAAGGCAACATCAAGGAGAAGCAGACTTACGCCTTCCTGGTCAAGTTGATGAAGAAAATTGCACCATAACAAACGACACTGGTGGACCAGACCTAGTGAGGCCCCGACTACTTCACAAGGAAAGAGTTCATGGCAATGCTGACGCCCTATCTCGTCATCTATGTCCAGCTAACTGCAAGCATTGCCGGCGGATTGAGGAAAAGGAGCCGACCGTTGATCTGCAAGTGATAACGGCCGAATTTGATGAAGGTTGGTCAGCGGAGGAGATTCGAAATGCCCAGTTAACCGATGAGGACATCGGACCATTGCTCGTATGGAAGGAGACAACTGGGCGACCGGTGTGGAAGAACGTTTCAATGCATGGCGCAACGCTGAAAAGCTATTGGGAACAATAGAACTTCCTTCAGGTGGAGGGTGACATACTCAAGTGGAAATGGGAAATGGCGGATGGCAGCTCCTATAGGACGCAAACTATACTTTCCAAAAGCCGAATCCATGACGTGGTTAAGGAGTTGCACGAAGGATCCTCAGGAGGCCACCTTGGCGTTAACAAGACCTTAGAGAAAGTGCGGGAAAGGTTTTACTGGCTCCCTTTCCTGAATCGAAATGGGGAAATCGATACACGCTGGTTGTGGCCGATTATTCGAGCAAGTGGCCCGAGGTCTACCCCATTTCCAACCAGGAAGCAACTACTGTAGCCGAACATCTAGTGTTAAATTGGGTCAGTAGATACGGCGTACCTTGCGAACTACATTCGGATCAAGGCCGAAACTTTGAGTCACTAGTTTTTGGCGGAATGTGTGAGCTGCTCGGAATACGGAAAACGAGGACAACACCGCTGAATCCCCAATCCGATGGAATGGTCGAACGTTTCAACGGCACCCTCAATAAACACCTGGCCAAAATGGCTGACGAGCACCAAAGGGACTGGGACCGACATATCCCACATGCATCAACGGGCCAAGCCCCAGCCAAAGTCATTTTTGGAAAGACTATTCGTCTGCCAGCTGATATAAAGTTCGGGACACCCCCAGAGAAACCCCAAACGATCTCGGAGTACGCAAGTGAGCTAAGACAACGGTTGAACCAGATACATCGGACAGTGCGAAAACACCTCGAATCGGCTGCTGACCACATGAAGACCAGGTATGATCTAAAGGCAAATTTTACTGGTTTCCAGCAAGATGACTTGGTCTGGCTATATAACCAACAGCGACGGTAGGGTAGGTCTCCAAAGTTGCAACATGATTGGGAGGGACCATACCCAGTTACAAAGCGAATCAACGACGTCGTTTATCGCATACACGAACACCGTAAACCGAGAGCCAAAATGAAAATCGTGCATCTGGACCGTCTTGCCCCACATTACACCCAGGGAGAATTGACTAGAACTGGCGACACATCTTTTCGGGGCGAAAAGAACTGAGGTGGGGGCAGTGTTACATGTACAAATAATTCTGCGAGCTACTGTCGCAATTGTTTTCACAACCATTAAGAACATCAACAAAATGAATTTACTCGAAACCACGAGAACCCACCAAGCATCAACATCTGAAAGTGAGTCACTGCTCCATTCATTCACGCTGCTCGAAAGTTCCCGCTAATTCGCCAATGTACAAGAACTGGGTTGAATGACTAGAGACCGTATATAAAGGTGAGCCGAATGAATGGGGGGGTCATTCATTCGGCGGCGATAAAAACTGCGATAGTGTGTGGAAGCGATATTGTTCGAGTAATAGAAAAGTGATTGTGAAGTGATCTTAGAAGACAATTGCGATAGAAATTTATGGACTATTGGAAGTTAGATTTTAATAGTGAAAATTAAAATTGTGAAATATACCATTTCTAAGTAATTTATTAAACTCTTTTAATTTAATTTAAAAGACATTGCGTTTTCACTTTCCCGGAACATTAAAATTATTGGCCGCGAACCATAACTAGCAACAATATATATATATATATATATATATATATATATATATATATATATATATATATATATATCTATATATATATATATATATACAGCTCATGGTTGTATCGAATTCACTATTGGTTCCCGTTTAACTTCACTCCGATTATTCGCCTCAGGACCCATCACTCAAGGGCGTTCAATATATTTGCGGATGCTTGGGTTATGGTCCACTTTTCACACCCATAGCATTACACAGGTCTTATTACAGATTTGTATACTTGGAGCTTTGCTTTCCTGTGTATGCAGCACGTCTTCAAGATCGACAATACTGAATAAAATACTATGTTTGCGAGCTATATTTTTCGGCGTATTTCGTCTCTTTCATTGCCTGGTTTCGTTATTTTTGCGCCTAAATACACAAATACGCTAACATTTTCAATACTGTATTTGTCAAGTTTGATATTTTGTGTATTTGGGGTATTTTTCCTCGACTGCGTCATGCCCTACTAGTTTTGTTTCGCTGTCGAGTTTCAGGAAGAGTTCTTTGGCAGTTGTGAGTAACCTTGACAGAATATTGATGTCTCCGCATAGGCCACTACCTGGCTTGACTTGTATAGTAATATGCCTCGCGTATCGACAGATATCTTGCATATGACGTACTCCAGAGCCAAATTGAATAGCAATGGGGCCAACCCATCTCCTCGCTTTAGTCCGATATTTGTGTCACAGGCATCGGTGAATTGGTTATTGATGCGGACTCGGGAGGTCATCGACGTGATTGTTATTTTGATAAGACGGACTAATTTGGCTGGGATGCCATAACCAAGCATTAGTTGGTACAGTACGTTACGATCAATACTGTCGTATGTTTGCTTGAAGTCAACGAAAATTTGGTGTACGTCTATGTTGAACTCCCAGCATTTTTCTAGTACCTGCTTGACTGTGAATAATTGGTCTGTTGTTGATCTACCTGCCCTAAAACCACCTTGATACTCCCCAAAAATACTGTTAGCGTATGATCCGATTTTATTTTCTAAGATTTTAGAAAATATTTTGTACGCCGTACAAAGTAGTGATATGCCTCTATAGCTTTCGCACTGTAGCTTGTCACCTTTTTTGTGGATAGGGAATAGAATTGATTGGCTCCACTCTTTCAGCACATGTTCTTTTTGACAAATGTACTGGATGACTTTTTGAATAGCTTGATGAACACTACTGCCACCACATTTGATGAGCTCCACTGGAATCTCATCGATGCCCGCCGCTTTATTATTCTTTTGGGCTTTGATGATGGAGAAAACTTCATCCAGAGTTGGTGGGGCCAATAGAAGCTCTCCGCAGACATCTATAGGCTCCGATGTTCTGGAGCTGTGCGGAGGATTAAGGAGGTTCTTGAAATATGATGCCCATCTTTCCTTAATCTTGATTTCATCAGCGATTATATTGCCATTGTCATCACGACAGAGCGTGGTTTTGGGCTGATAACTGCGTTTCAGGCTTTTCACTACTTTGTTTGCTTGTCTTGTGTTATCGCTCGCTAAACTTACATCGATACTTCTCAACTGGTCGTCATAGTATTTTCTTTTCTTAATCCTAATTTTCTTATTCGCTATTCTTCTGAGATTTTCGTAGTGTTCTGTCTTCGTCCTGGTTTTCCTACGTACGTATTCTTTGTATGCCTGATTCATTTATGTAAAGCATTCTGGCATTCATCATCGAACCAATCATCATGTCCAATCGTCTGTTCTGCCACGGTTCTGATAGCCGCTTTCACTTCCATCCAGAGCTCGTTGCTCGTCTTTAACGATGCGTTTGATAAGATGGGAGCCAGCTTTTTGTCGAGGTTCTCCGTGAAATTTTCGGCCATAGAAGCCGTTTGGAGTCTTTTGATGTCAAATTTTAGCAGCGGGCTGGTCTTCGCTGAAAATGCGTTTGACATACGACAGACGTGGAAACAAGGGGTTCCCTCCTCCTTTCTAAAACGGGCTTGGAACCGTCTATGGTGGATTTATATATATATATATATATATATATATATATATATATATATATATATATATATATATATATATATATATATATATATATATATATACATACATATATACACATATATATATATACATATATATATATATATATATATATATATATATATATATATATATATATATATATCTATATATATATATATATATATATATATATATATATATATATATATATATATACATACATATATACACATATATATATATATACATATATATATATATATATATATATATATATATATATATATATATATATGTATTTATTTATTTATTTATATATATATAAATATATATATATAAATATACACACATATATATATATATATATATATATATATATATATATATATATATATATATATATATATATATATATATATAAAGGTTGATTCATAACAAGTGTACACATGTGAATGGGCCTTAACTCTTATTTATCACGAATTTTATGTCCATTTATTGACAGATTATGACAGCTTGGTCTTTTACAATTCCAACCGTGGCATCATACACATCAGCTAAACGTTTTATTGTTGTTAAAACTTTTTACAAAAATAATGAATCACCAGTGCACACATTTCGCGCTCTACGTGAATTTTTTGGTCCACATAATCGACCAAGTTCGCGGGTTATTTCAAGTATTGGGAAGAATTTCAAAGAGAACCATACTCTGTTGGACCAAAAAAAGTGCCTCATAATCCCACTGTCCGCACACCTGAAAAAATTCAAGCTGTAAGCCGTCATGTTCGTGAGAACCCGAAAGTGTCTTTGCGTCGTCGATCACAGCAGTTAAATGTTTCTTATTCAAGTTTGCAACGAATTTTAACTCGCAATTTGAAACTTCATGCATACAAAATCAAGTTAACCCAACGTCTGACGCCATTGGATCATGAGATGAGACGACGTTTCATCGATTGGAACCTTCAACAGCTGGAGGAAAATGGAAATTTTTCTCAATCATTGATCTTCAGCGATGAGGCACATTTTCATTTCGATGGGTATGTTAATAAACAAAACTGTTATTGGAGCGATACAAACCCAATAGGAATTTAACAAGCAACCCAGTATCCCGAAAAAGTCACTGTTTGGTGTGGTTTTTGGTGGGGTGAAGTCATTGGGCGTATTTCTTTGAAAACGATGAGGGAAAAGCGGTTACCGTGAGTTCTTTGCGCTATCGAAGCATGTTGAAAATTTTTTTTTGGCCAGAATCGGCTGAAATGGATTTGGGGGACATTCGGTTTCAACGAGACGGCACTACATGCCACACATCACGCGAAACATTCGAATTATTGCAGACCAAGTTTGGAAATCGAATAATATCACGAAATGGACCCATAAATTGGCCGGTGAGATCTTTTGATTTGACTCCTTGTGGCTTCTGCCTTTGGAGATTTCTGAAGGATTGTGCTTACGATGATGCTTCCCAGACTACTGAAGCATTTAAAAACAATATTCGAGTCAACATACGCCTAATAACGCCGGAAATGTGCGAAAATGTCATCGAAAATTATAATCATCGTTTGATAGTCGGTAAAGCAGCACGAGGTGCACATATGCCCAAAATAATATTTCACATTTAATTGTAAGAGACCAAATTTTCATAATAAATAAACATTACAGCTTAATCTTCACAAAAACTATGTTTTTTTTCGACAAAAATGTGTACACTTGTTACGAATCACCCTTTATACATATGTATATATGTATATATATATATATATATATATATATATATATATATATATATATATATATATATATATATATATATATATATATGTATATATATATATATATATATATATATGTATATATATACATATATATATATATACATATATATATATATACATATATATATATATATATATATATATATATATATATATATATATATATATATATATAATATATTGTTATATATATATATATATATATATATAAATATATATATATATATATATATATATATATACCAATGTACCTATATATTTATATCTATATATATATATATATATATATATATATATATACATACCTGTACACATATATTTATGTATATATATATATATATATATATATATATATATATATATATATATATATACCTGTACACATATATATATATATATATATATATATATATATATATATATATATATATATATATATATGTATATATATATACATATATATATATTTTTTTTCTGGAATGTGCAAAATGAAACAACGTTCATTGATTATTGATGATATTTACAATATTTATACAATAATTTTACAATGGTTTTCATTAATTTAGCGTTTGTGACTCTAGTCAGCATTTTATGTTGCAATGAACTTTGATGTCTGGTTCCACATAGAATCGCTGTACTTGCAGGGCATTGTTCCACCTGGACTTGCTGTTTCGTCATTTTCAGCTTTGGCTGTTGCATGTTAAAGTTTGAATCCGATGCCTGCTGCACTCTTTCACTGACCAATAACGCATATTTTTAGGGTCTTCTAAAATAATTTTAGAAAATCCTACTAAAATCGTGTTCCGTCTGCCCGTCTGTCCATCCGTCCGTCCGTCCGTGTGTAACAGCACTTTTTCTCGTAAATTACTCAAGCTAAAAACATAAAATTTTGTATACTGGTGTAGAGTGACACTCTTTTCAAAGTTCAACTACAAAAAAATTTATAAGGTATTTAAGGGGGGTTCTCCCCATATAGGGGAGTGGCCCCCGGAGAAGAATTTCTTAATAGGTAGCCGATATGGGTATCAAATGAAAGGTCTTGATGAGAACTTTTCAAAACATGTCTTAATTTGACACTTTTTGCTTCGAGAGGCACACAGGAAGGGGAAATATACGAAAAATGTGTGTGCCCCCTCGCGATTGGACACTTGTGATCCTAAAAATCTAAAAAAAATTATGGAGGTAGGTGTTTATGAGTACAACAACAGCAAATATCTTAGATGTTAAAATTCGCTTAACTTTGTTAATAATAGTATGCTATTCGAATTTCACAATTTCCCCAATAAAATCGTATAAGGACCCTCAATTTGAGTAGTCCCACAGAAGGTCCTTAAACTTTGTTAATTTGATGAAAATCGAATGATATACACGGAAGTTATAGCCATTTGAAATTCCTTCAATTACAACAACCATAGCATATGGTTTTGGTATTTTATGGACTTTCCATAGAATCAGTCACTGCAGTTTTGATTTGATCGTTTTGAAAGTTTCAAGTAAGGTCAATAACATTTATGTTTTTGGGAATTCATGATTTGAATGGGTTTTGTTGGTTTGCAACATAATGGCGACCGTTGAAAATAGAAAAACAATGGATTTTCTTTTAAACGTGCACATCTCTTTAACATACTCGTATTTCTTGAAGTTGAGTGCAAAACCCTTCTGACATGGGCGTAGATCTGTCTATCCAACTGGTTCTTGTTAACAAAGTCAGTAAGCTAGAAATGGGCTTCATCGCTGAAGATAATGTTTCGATAATAGTTATTAATAGTACTTTTTAATGATTTCCAAACGTTGCTGGTTCCTATGAATTGCTACTACAGGAAGCCCAGTATTCCCCTTCACGTATAGTAGATTTTTTTAAGTGTCAGTAAGTGCCGTAAGGAACAAAGTTTTTTTGAGTAGGGGCAAAGTTATTTATATTTAAAATTAGCGTGAGGAATACTAAGGAGAAATTCATCTCTTTATTATTATATATATTGTATATATACATATATATATATATATATATATATATATATATATATATATATATATATATACATATCTATATATATCTATACATACATATATACTACTGGGACCAAAAAATAAGGTGACATTTGAATTTAAACTGTGCGCGTCGAAGGATTTGGAGAATTTTTTTTTTTTTTCGGTTGGTATTACTTTCAGTGACATCTATGTTAAATCTACATGTCAAAATATTCATTAGTGTTTGAGATATGCATCGTTTCCGGGATGGCCTTCAGTTCCGTCTTCGCTGCGGCTTGAATCTCCCCTATCGTATCAAAACGGTGTCCCCGAAGCGGTCTTTTGAGCTTTGCTGAAAAGCCAGAAGTCACAGGTGAATACGGTGGTTGCGGAGTTGAGTTTTGAGTTTTTGGCGAAGTGATCACGAATTACGAATGCAGTATTGGATGGTGCATTATCATGGTATAAAAACCAAGAATTTTCTCTCCACAATTCTGGCCTTTTAAGGCGGGTAGCGTTACGGAAATGCCGCATAGCGTTCAAATAATATTCCTTGTTGACTGTTTGGCCTGGCGGAAGGAATTCATAATGCACAATACCACGACAATTGAAGAAGAGAAGAGGTTGATGGTCGCCCAGGACTTTCTTCGTTTTTGGACACAATAGTATGTGTATGTTTATAAATATATATTAACTTGTATGTATATATATATATATATATATATATATATATATATATATATATTATATATATAAATACATACGGTAGAATTCCAACTATCCGAATCAATTGGGACCGGACCCCATTCGGATAACCAAAAATTCGGATAAAAAGGGTATATTTTTAAGAAAAAGACCTTGTTTTCGGTACTGTTGCATTATAATTAGTTACTCAAGCGTACATACAATGCAAATAACGTATAGAATATATGATGAACGCTGCAGTACATAAAAAATTGATATAAAAATTAAGTGTAATATGCATACATACATATTTTAATATGTAGTTCTTTTTAAAATATACTGTGGTCACAGGATTTTATTTTTTTGAACAGTTCGTGGAGAGTACGGTACCTTGACGTAGTAGAACGTTTCCAAGCGGCGGGGTCCCGCAGGCGCTTGACGGCTTAAAGTTGTACTGTGTTACATTCCGGTTGCCGCTCCATCCACTATAAAGCGTTTTCAAAACAATAAACGCTTCTCCGTGGGTGGAAACTTTTTCATCCTTGGTTTCTTCCCCGGTTTCATCGTTGTTTTTGGTATCATCTTATTGTTTGTTTATGACACTCTCGGCAATTTCATCATCTATCATAATAGAAGATCCTTGGTCGTCTGTATCACATTGAAGCCACTCCTCCACATCATCAACATCGCATTCTGAATAGCCCGCCATTTCCTTGGCAATGTCAACAAATTCTACCATGGACAGACCGTGTTCCTGTTCACCAACGGCAGCTGTTGTTTGCTATTGTTGGTGTTTACTTTGGTTTTCGGCTTCTAGTTGTTCCTTTGTTGACGTACCATTAATTCTATTCCAAGCTCGTTCAAGTGAAACACTTTTCACCATATTCCAGGAATCAGCAATCATGTAGCAACAGTCTTTGAAATTGATTTTTGTATATGAATGCGAAACTATTTCTTCGTTGTTCTCTTCAGCCAATAATAATTTTTGGAGCAACTGGCGTCGGT
>OZ017739.1:195601973-195611973 GCA_963969285.1 Odontomyia ornata
CATTGCTCAAAACTAAATCTAAAATTCGGTTGAAGCTATTTCGTACATTATTGTATTGATTTAAGTTACTACATGCAATCTCATCCACCAACGACAATTTGTCCGGGCAACATGCGTTAGTGGGATGCAGCAAATTATTACTATCCAGAACCCAAGAAATACTACCCGAATTGAAGTCTCCTAGAACAAGAAATCGATCATATGGATGAGAAGTGATCAAAAAATTTAAGTTACTTAGGAAATTATTTAACTGTTGAGAAAAAGAGTTTCCATTATTCTCTTTGCAAAGAAAAAGAATACATACATGAAGATATGGAGAAATATGATCACGTTTTTTATCAAGCTTTAGGGTAATCCATTGATCCTCGGCTGACGTATTTCAATCTGGTTTAGGTGTTGCACCCAGACTCCTCTCAGTTGCTAGTAGCACGCCTCCACCCCGAGTCTGTCCAGTTTCCTCGTATTGTCTATCCCGCCTCCATACTATATACCTATCGTCAAACAATTCGCAATCAGATATACTATCCACTAACCATGTTTCCGTCAAAGCAATAATGTTATAATTATTTAGATATATGTTACGCTTAAATATATTGGTTTTGGTACGCAACCCCCGAACGTTTTGGTAATACATATTAAGAGCATCTCTCAAGCCAACCATTGTAAAGGTAATTTTTTAGCATTATTGTACGATAAAAAATAATAAATAAGTAAGTGTAAATTCAAGTAGGGACAATTCTGAAGGTTATAGTTATTAACTGTAAGAAGCACATAAGTTAAAGCAATCAGTCTGACTAGTAAGTTTGAAAATGTCAGAAAATACCTTGAATAATCCAAAAGCAAAGTGCATAAAATGGAATTTAAGTAGAATGGGGTAAAAAAGCCAAAATACAGCAACATGAGTACAGCTGTGTAATGAAAAATGAGAAAAAAAATTATTAAGTCATAAACAGTTGCTAATAAGTCAAGCAACATAAATACTTGAAACAAATTCAAATCCATGATTAAAAAAGTCTTAAAGGAAAACCGGTTTAGAGAAATACTAAGCAAAATAAAACAGATAATGAAACAAATCAACGCAGTTTGTTTAAATCCAAGGATGAATTAATAACTATGACAGGAGATGTGTCGTTTTTTCTGACGTGAATTTTGCAGTATTTTATCCAAATGTGCTGATATCCATTACTTCTAGCGAGCACTTTGGTTTCAGTCAATAGCTTCTTATTATCTTGTGAGAGATGGTCGTTGGTATACACACGCTTTGCCTCATTCTGAAAGCCGATTGAAGACGCCAGAATTTCTTTTTTGCTTCTTGCAGCAGCTATAAATTCCCCCTTCATATACCGATTTATGAAGCTGACGAGTATTGAAATGTAGTTAATTTGCGTTTTGGGAATATCATATCCAACGTAATTACTTACGTTTTCAATTATTTTGAACAAATTCTCATTTTTCTTTTGCGGTATGCCCTTAATTTCAACATTATTTAGTCTCGCCCATTGGTCTCGCTTAGTAGTCTCGATGTTAATCGAATTTACTGATTCTTTTAACACAGCTATCTTGGAATTCAAACCTTCCAGCTGTGCAACACGTTTATCTATCAAATCAACTCTTTTCATGAATTCATCGATCTTAGAATTCGAAAATTTGATAGCAGTTTTTAAATCTTCAATGTCAGATTTAACTGCTTTCATACTACCAATTAAGATTGGCAGGTCAGACAATTGAGAAGTTAATGTTTCCAGCTTTCCAACAATACCGTTTAGAGTTGAATTATCATGAACCGACGTACTCTGTGAAGAATTACGGCAGAGAGCACATTTCCAAGAAGGTCTTTTGGCTCCCAGCTTCCTAAAGCTTGATTCCGTTATTCCCGCACACGAAAAATCAAACTCATTATGGCACACCGAACACTGAGCACCATCACCGCATTCAACTTTACATGAGGAGCACTTCATATATTTTTAACAAATCAAAATCAAACAAAATGATAAATTACGGATTATAATTAGCGTTATATATACATATACATTGTGTGTATATATACTCGTATATAGATACATATATATATATATATATATATATATATATATATATATATATATATATATATATATATATATATATATATATATATATATATATATATTATAAATAATTATATATGCATATATATAAATATACATATATATATGTATATATATATATATATATATATATATATATATATATATATATATATATACACGTACATATGTATATATTTAGTTTTAATTTGAAGCAAGAAAACCGAGATTCCTTTTAGGTAAAAGGATTATCTGAGATATATTATTTATGATATTCATTTCGGAGGTAATAGCGCCAAGAATGACAAAATTAAATGAAAAAAATTCAAAATTTAATAAATTCCTTTTAAAAAGCGCTATTTAGTTTATTGTTTAACAATACTTCCTATATACATGTATTTTGAAAACAAGTTGTTTTCTTCATCAGTTTTAAGGGTGTGAAAAACTCAGTGAAGAACGGCTGCTATTTATACTCAAAAGGATAAAGAGCAAAATGATTGAGTTTTTCATGTCCTTACCACTGATGAAGAAAACAACTTGTTTTCGTAATACATGTACATATATAGGAAGTATTGTTATACAATAAACTAAATAGCGTTTTTTAAAAGGAATTTTTTTAATTTTGAATTTTTTCGTTCAATTTTGTTATATTATTTATTTATCGTAAACCTAAAATAAATATAAGTTTTTGAATTTTTTTCCTAAAAAAATTTACTGAAAACAATCGAAAATTAATTAATATGCATACTTTCAACCCCCTCAAGATAATGATTTTTTTAATGCCGCCATTGATTTAGAGGGCCAAGATATTATGTCACTCAATTTGGTTTTACATTTTATGTCGAAACGTAAACAAAAATTAGCACCATCAATTTCAAACCGCAACCATTAAGTACGCAACTTATTTAAATTAACAAAATTTACGGCACGAGAAAAGAAACAAGTTAATTAATTAATTTCGTTATTAGTTTCATCTAAAATATGCATTTCCACTAACGCGCGGTTAACATTTTTTCGCACTTCTTCACGAATCACTTTATTTACCACGAATCCTTTTTGACTTTCAATTAAAAGTACCGATATTTAAAGCCGATTTGAAACGAACACCACGCTTTGCAACTTTCGAATGTTTCCCGAATTTGCGATGTGATAATCAAACGAAATTCACCAATTGAACGTAATTTTTGATTCAATTTCGCGATTTGTTTAAACTTTTTACCTGAAAATTTATCAGAAGAACAGCCAACATGACATTAGTAGCCCATGCTGTGTCTCTTTTCTTCCTATGTATGCTGTCCTTGTCATACAACTTCTCCTCCGTTTGATTTTACTCAAAGACATATAAAGTAATGGACGCGAAATGAGCTTATTTTCATCCATACGTGAGTGAAGTACTTTTACTACATACTTGCCTTCCTCTCGCATGCGAATTCAAATCCCCCTGCCTTTCACGCCGCTAGAGAATCCACACATTCAAGCGGCTCTCTAGTTGCTCTCCCGAAAAACCCACTCCTCTTACACCTTAACCCCCGAATTGTCAACGAAATATCAGCCATATGATTGAAAACATATGATTTGTGAAAATTCAACATTGATGAGAAACGTCTAATCAAGTTGAATTTGAAATTGTACACAAAATAATTTTTAGGGTTTTGTAAAATAAAGTGGTGCTCTCTTCAAAGCTCAAGTAAAAAAAATTTTATAAAGTATTTAAGGGGGGGTCTCCCCATATAGGGGAGTGGCTCCTGAAAAAAAATTTCATCAAAGGTTGCCGATATGGGTATCAAATGAAAGGCCTTGATGAGAACTTTCCAAAACAGGTCTTAATTGATACTTTTTGCTTCGAGGGATGCGCAGGAACGGGAAATGCACGGATAATTTGTGTCCCCCCCCCTCGCGATTGGACACCTGTGATCCGAAAATTCTTAAAAAAAATTATGGTGGTAGCCATTTATGAGTACAACAACAACAAATACCTGAGAAGTTGAAATTCGCTCAACTTTGTTAATAATAGTATGATATTCGAATTTCACATTTTCCCCAATAAAATCGCATCGTTACCCTTAAACTGAACAAAATTCAGTATTTACGTATTCCTACTAAGGATTCATAAACTTTGTAAGTTTGATGAAAATCAAATGATATACACGGAAGTTATAGCCATTTGAAATTGCTCCAATTACAACAACAATAACACATGATTTTGGTATTTTATGCATTTTCTATCCAATCAGTCACTGCAGTTTTGACTTGATCTTCATGAAATTTTCCAATAAGGTCAATAACATTAATATTTTTGAGAATTTATGATTTCGATATTTTACAATTTTACTATTCACTTGTCTATCAATTTTTATTTCAACTGTCTATTACTAAAATCATTTTGCGATCAATCAATATCGCCTTTACTTCACGCTCCACTCTATTGCAGTTTTACTATTTGCCCCATTCATTCAGCTCGGCTTTATATAGGGTCTCTAGTCATTCAATCCATTTCTCATACATTGGCGAACTACCTGGAATATATGCGCAATTCTGAATGGCGCATTGACGTCAATTTCAGATGTTGATCATGGTTGGTGGATTTTTGTGCTTTCGAGTACATTCGTTTATTGATCATGATGTTGTTAATGGTTGCGAAGACAATTGCGACAGTAGCTTGCAGAATTATTTGCATATGTAACACTGCCCCCACCTCAGTTCTTTTCGCCCCAAAAAGATGTGTCGCCAGTTGTAGTTAAGTCTTCCTGGGTAAAATATGGGGCAAGACGGTCCAGGTGCACGATTTTTATTTTGGCTCTCGGCTTGCGATGTTCCTGTATGCAATATACGATGTCATTGATTCGCTTTGTAACTCGGAATGGTCCCTCCCAATTATGCCGCTACTTCGAAGACCTACCCTTTCGCGGTTGTGGGTTATATAGCCACACCAAGTCATCTTGCTGGAAGCCAGTAGAATTTTCCTTTAGATCATACCTGGTCTTCATGTGGTCAGCAGCCGATTCGAGGTGTTTTCGCACTGTCCGATGTATCTGGTTCAACCGTTGTCTTAGCTCACTTGCGTACTCCGAGATCGTTTAGGGCTTCTTAGGGGGTGTCCCGAACTTTATATCAGCTGGCAGACAAATAGTCTTTCCAAAAATGACTTTGGCTGGGGCTTCGCCGTCGATGCATGTTCGGCAGCTCTATACGCCATCGAAACTAGTGGGATGTGTTGGTCCCAGTCCCTTTGATTCTCGTCAACCATCTTGGACAGGTATTCATTGGGTATGCCGTTGAAACGTTCGACCATTCCATCGGATTGGGGATGCAGCGGTGTTGTCCTCGTTTCCCGTATTCCCAGCAGCTCGCACATTTCGCCAAAAACTAGTGACTCAAAGTTTTGGCCTTAATTTGATTGGCCGAAATTAACAATAGCTGTTCGGCTACAGTAGTTGCTTCCTGGTTGGGAATGGCGTAGACCTCGGGCCACTTGCTCAAATAATCGGCCACAACCAGCGTGTATCGATTTCCCCATTTGGATTCAGGAAAGGATCCTGCGAAGTATAGGCTTGCATTTGTCCTCTCAGTCGTCGCTTTGGACCTTTGACGGAAGTGCAAATCGTGCATCTGTGACACCAGTCCTCTACGTCTTCTCGAGCGTGGAGCCAGTAGAACCTTTCCTGCAATTTCTCGAAGGTGTTTTTAAATTCAGTTAAAAGAGTTTATTTATTTAAAAATGCACAATCATTAATTCAACTAGTTCACCAATGTTGCTTTTTGCTTGTTTATAAATTTTTAATTCAACTGTCTTAACTATCGCCTTTACTTCGCACTCCACACTTATTGCAGTTTTTACTATCGCGCTTTTGCTATCGCGGCTGTACTCTATCCCTCATTCATTCATCTCGGCTTTATATAGGGTCTCTAGTCATTCAATCCGTTTTTCGTACATTGGCGAACTACCTGGAATATTCGAGCAATTCTGAATGGCGCATTGACGCCAATTTCAGATGTTGATCATGCTTGGTGGATTCTTGTGCTTTCGAGTACACTCGTTTCTTGATCATGATGTTATTTATAGTTGCGTAGACAATTGCTACAGTAGCTCGCAGAATTATTTGCACATGTAGCAATATATATGTATATATATATGTATATATATATATATATATATATATATATATATATATATATATATATATATATATATGTATATATATATTTATATATATATTTATATATATATGTATATATATATATATATATATATATATATATATATATATATATATATATATATATATATATATATATATATATATATATATATATATATACATATATATATATATATATATATATATAAATATATATATATATATATATATATATATATATATATATATAAATATATATATATATATATATATATATATATATATATATATATATATATATATATATATATATATATATATATATATATATATATATATATATATGTATAAATATATCTTTTTCACTACCGCCCCTCTCGGGCCTTCGCTTAGAGATAGTTAGAGTATCTCATTTTCATGACCGTATTGATTTTTTTTCGGCAGTTGGTTTAGTTAGTACCATGCTCCCGTGTGCTTGCTCAACTATGATATGATCTGATTAAATCAGTCCATATCACCACTAAGTGAACAATCGTAGTCTGTCCGAAAAGTCCCCTGAACTAAATCACGATGCTCCCAACGAGATTTGAACCTGGGACCTTCGGCTTATGGGTTCATGCTCTAACCACTAGGCCACACAGACTACTACTATATATAAATATATATATATATATATATATATATATATATATATATATATATATATATATATAGTTTTGGTCCTTAATCTCTAACAAAAGGCATAAAGTTGAATTTCGTAGGAAAAATGTTATTGTGCATCGAAAGAACTATCTATGAAATTTAGTTTGTAAAGATCATCTTGTTTAAATGTTGACCACGGCTACGCCGTAAATGGTCCATCCTGAGCCGTCGGTATCTTGTGAATGACACGTGTAATATTGGCTTCCAAAGCGTCGATTGAAGCTGACGTATTTCTGAAGATTACACGCTACATGTTAACCTAAAGAAAATAATTTATGTGTGTGATATCACACAATCTAAGCAGCCAATTTACTGGTCCAAACCGTGAAATCAGGGTCTCATCAAAATGATAAGTCTATTGTTTCTCTCTCTGTATGTGAAGTAGCGCCGTCTTGTTTAAACACAAGTTCACCGATACCATGGACTTGAATTTCATGTAACAAAAATCCGTCGTCATGGTGCGATAGTGGTCACCATCGACGGGTGTGTTCTTACCGAGCTCATTTTTAAAGAAATATGTACCAATAATTCCATCAACCCGTAAACAACACCAAACTAGGCTGTAGCGGTCGTTGTTGAAGCTTTTTATGATGTTCAGGAGCCCAAATACGGCAACTCTATTTATTGACGTATCCATCCATCGAGCCAAAAATGCCCATCATCACTGAAAAAACTTCGCGATAAAACAGCGGATTTTCATTGAGCTGATTCAGAGCCTATTCACCAAAAATACGACGAAAACCTAAGTCACCCAGCTTCAATTCTTGCATGAGCTAAACTTTGTATGCCTCAAAATCAAGATCTTTACATAAAATAAGCCAAGTTGTTGCGTACGATAAACCAAGCTGTTGAGACCGATGCCGAATCCATTCGTCACGGTCTTCAACCACACCTTCAGCTACAGCCTCTATATTATCTTCAGTACATCCTGAATGTGATCTAATCGGTCGAGTATCATCCAATAGTGTATACTGGGTTTCAAATTTGCGGATGGTATTAGCTATAGTGTTTCGATAGGTCGACGATGCACACCACGAGATGCTCTAAGACCAGGAAAAACTTTTCTCGTGAAATGCGGGCTTTTGTAATACAGCTGAACAATTTGGATACGTTGTTGCGGTGTTAATCTTTCCAGGATAATTTTTCAAACAATACCGAATAAAAATTATATTGCAGTTTAACACGAGTCACGCGTAATCTGTCATGAAAGTGAAAGTTTCGTATATGACCTCTTCCCTTGCCCTACTTGTTACTGATAAGGTAATTTTAAAACTTGTTTTGAAAAGATCTCTTTAATACCTTTCTAATGAGATCCTATTCGACTACCAATAATGAAGGAAAAAATGTTGATGGTTCACCTCCCTATATATATAGACCCCCCCCATGAAAACTCTATGAAACTATTTTGCAAACCACAACTTTCAAGAAGTCATCATTTCTGACTTTTTCACAAACTTTCATGACTGTAGCGTGTATGCTGAGACATAGAGACGAACGGACACAGGCCGTGACGTCAATAGTGTTTTGTAATTCAGTACGAAACCCCTGAAAATAGTGATCCCTGACAATTATACACTTCCGCACATTCATTTTCTGTATAGAACTAAAATATTTTCAAAACTATTTTCAACGCAAACATTCCAAATGTTTATCAACAGTGATATTTGCCATTCTGTTTTATGTATCTTGACAACATTTTAGTTGCATCTAAAGACGAAAACAAGTATCTTACTCATTTGCATGCACTCTTTACTAAACTACAGAAATTTGGTTTAAGAACCAATTTGGAAAAATCTAACTTCATGAAACCTGAAATTTAATTTCTTGAAGAGTACATTAGCTCACAAGGATCTTGGAGTGATGATTTTTTATCGTCGGCTTATTCAAAATGCCGCAGATGTCCATAGATATTTGAATAAATACCTTAACGACAGCAAGAAGGATGGGAGTCGAAAAATTGAATGGAATTTTCTTGCTCATGAAGCATTTGAAAAATCAAAACAGCAATTATCCCAACCCACATTACTACAGTTCGCTTCTTCAACTGCTCAACTCTCTTTTGGAGGAGAATCTTCCAACAAGAAATTGTCGATATTTGGCACCCTCTCAGATTCTAATCCATTAAATTATTTCACAAACTCGATACATTGCTTACGGTAGAAAGCTTTAAGCTATTTACTATACCATTAAGCACTTTAGATATATATCAGAAGGTTGGCACTTCACTACATTCACTGACCACAAACCTCTGTTGTAACTTTTTCAACGAAGTCCAGAAAGGCTTCTCCAACACAGAGTCAGCTATTGAACTATATTTCACAATTTTCTACCAATATCTGGTAACAGCGATTGAGTTGCCATCACTTTTTGACATTGACGAAATTACCAGAATAGAGCAAAATGATGCGGAGCTACATTCACGCTTTCAAAATCCTTTGTTTTGTTTTAAAGGAGTTGCTATTCAAAATTCTTCCTTAAAAGTATTTTGTGATCACAGCAAACATGTAATAGGGTCATTTATTCCTCAACAATTCAGTAAACAGATTTTCCATCAATTTCATGAGTTAAATCATCCAAGCATTAAAGCCACAACCAAATTAATCACGTCTAGATTTTTATGGTTTATGGTCTGCATTATATGAAGACCGATATCAAAGAAAAGTCATATTCTGCAATGATTGTCAAAGATCAAAAACCACAAGACACGTTTCTTCGCCTTTATGTCGATTCGATACGCCAACAGAAAGGTGCGAAACTATTCACCTTGATATAATCAGGCCTTTTCCTCTGGCCAATCAATCTGTGTGAAGTGTGTGGCTAAATTTACGGAAGCCATTTCAATCAGAGAAGCTTTAGAACAATCCATCATACAAGCATTCTGTACCAACTGGATCTCACGTTTTGGTGTGGCTGATCAGGGTCCTCAATTAGAATCATTAATTCAGGGAGCTAAGTATTAAATTGGGTTGTTTTTTAGAGAAGCCCGTCGGGCCTTGCTTTTTGTGTGAACACGCATGGTTTGACTTCTTTGAGTCACGCTGCAGTAGATATATTACAAAATATATACACTAGCATAAATAAAACGAATTTCCA
>OZ017739.1:195614473-195861973 GCA_963969285.1 Odontomyia ornata
TACACCCCCAAACCATCACACCGCCGCCACCATGCTTTACAGTGGGAATCAAATTTTCTTTATTGAATTCTGTCGAGCGTTTTCTCCATACTAATTTGCGTCCTTTTATCCCAAAGAAACAAAACTTACTTTCGTCCGAAAAAAGAACGCTCTTCCAAAATTCTTTTCGCATATTTGCATAATTTTGGCGAATTCCACTCTCTTTCGGCGATTCCGTTCCAATATGAACGGCTTTTTACGTGCGACTCGACCATGGTAACCGCCTCTTCTGAGAATTATGCGCACTGTTTCATCGCTTATTGTTTTATTGTATTTGTTTCTTATATCCTGCGCAATTTGGAGCGCGGTTAATCGGGGATTTCGTTTCACAGCATTAATAATACTCCTACGTTCATGTGCTGTAATTTTGGGAGGACGTCCTGACCGATGCCGTGAAATAATCAAACCGCTTTCTTTGTAATTAGCAACAACCCTTTGGACCGAGAAATGGGTTCTCCCAACTAATTTTGCGATTTCACGAAAACTTTTCCCGTTTTCACGCAATTTTATTATGACTTTACGCTCACTAACACTGATTTCCTTATTTTTTACTTCCATATTAAAGAATAGTCTTTTATTCACGCAATATTTATATATATATATATATATATATATATATATATATATATATATATATATATATATACATATATATATGTATATATGTATATCTATATATATATATATATATATATATATATATATATATATATATATATATATATATATATATATACCTGTATATATATATCAATCTCATGAAATTTACTTAAAAATATCCTTCTTAACCGCATCATTCGTTCACGTTTATTCGATACCCATCGCCTTCGTTTTCAGTTAACTATGGCACCTAATTTTCATGAAAGTTTCAAGAAAATCATACCATAAAGTTAAATGAAAACTCGGCTATGCATTTTCATCTTCATCTGTACAGTTATGATCAATTATAGCAGGAAACGTATCTCTTTTTACGTTGCGATTCTCGCCGGTTTTTAGTATGGAAATCACTAATTTTAGATTTCTGGGCATATGTTATAATGTACATACGAGTATAATATTAACTGGAAAGTAACGAGTCAACTCTATGATTTGCAATCACTCAATCCTTATTATTTCTTCGGGGAATTTTATAATCCTATATGTAACGTTTACGTCTAAGGATGTAAGAAGGATCCTATACCAAGCTCATTGGTAAATAAGAATGAATGCGGAAGAGAAAAGCATCCTGAAATGTTCCCTTTAACTATCGTTGAATTGTATTTATGCCACATTTAGAATTTATTGATGGTTATTTGCGGTAGAAATGATGGACTAAAATGTACCGTTTATGCAGAAAATTAAGGATACTGATCACTTTTATCATCCGTCACCAAAGGACTCGGTATCTCCATCAAATCCTTGAAGAGTGCCAACTAATTAGCACTTTTCGTGTGAAAGATTATTTAAATTCAATTTCTCGACATCAACGTATCATATTGAAATTTTAATATCTACAGAGTCTTTGAAAGGATTACAATTCTGTGCCGACACATTTTAGATCAATATGTTTTCTTTCATTTGAAATCTCTACTATCAAAATCCTTGATACATCGATCAGTTATGCTGAAAAATCGGGGTGAAAATCGGAAATTTTTTAGTTTTAACGGTAAGAGCCCTTTACTGTTGCTTGAATTTCTTATCCTTTAAACGGGACCTAACTGGAAGAAAGACATATCATTTGCCAAAAACAGGACTCTTCTACCTATCTTCGTTTAAAAGTTATCCGTGAACATACAAAAAAAAAGGAAAAAAAATATACGCGATGAATTGGCAACCTTCTTTCTTTTGGAAGTCGGTCAACAAAAATAAGGGTAACATACTAACTGTGACAAAGGACATACAACGGTGACTACGTACAAGAAAGAATAGACTTCATTAACGCCAACGGATACAAACAAAGACTCCACTAAAAAGTTTCAAGCAGATGTAAGTACTGCTATTATACATTATCCAATAATCATTCCTTCTAATACTAAGCAACACTACGTAAACCCAAATCCATGCACACCACCCATTGAAGCATAGCCTAAGCTTCATAAACACAGTATCCCTATCCGGTCTGTCGCCAATTACCACCCAGCTCCTCCATACCAATTAGCGCAATACTTGGCAACAATATTGGCTAATGTCATGCACTTTGACGATGAATACTGATTAAAGAATAGCCGTAGTGTAGTACACACATTGGCTGACACTTGTCGACTATTATCATAAGACATTACGAACATCTATATGTCTATATCTGTCAATGTAACACTGACCATGCCAAAAGAAAAACTTTCATTCCATAACAGCCTTTGAATCACAGATGAACTACTCAATTTCATAAAGAGCGCAATCAAGCAGAACTATTTTACGGTCAATAATAACACAAACATTTCCTGGGACTGTTTGGTCATGGGACATCCAATGCTCTTAATAATGTCACAAATCTTCTTACAATCGTCTGAGGAAGAAATTATGCCCAAAATTGTCAAAAAATTCAATGCAATATGTTACAAATGATATGTGGATGACTGTTTCATCATTATTGACTCACCAGAAAATAAACGAAACGAAATACATACACATATGAATGAAATATACCCGAATATAAATTTCACCATAAAAAAAGAAATAAACGGACACATCAACTATAAAAACCTAGCTATGATACGGAAACAAACAAAATCAGATCACAAATTATACAGAAAACCAACCACAACTGATCATACCATACACGTAACATCTAACCATCCCGCAGATAATAAATTAGCAGCGTACAGATCAATGATGCTGGGACTCCACTCCATCCCCATGACTCCTACCAACTACTCCAACGAACTAAACAATATTTGCAGAATAGCTACAAATAATGGATGCAAACAACGTGACATTGAAAAACTTTTTACACAGTTAAAACAAAAATAGGAAGGTGAACTAACTGAAACTCATAGGAATGACCAAACGTGGATCTCATTAACATACGTTGACAAAGAAACGTACAAACTATCAAGCTTCCTTATGTAATACAAACCGTAAGCATTGGAAACAGACAGAATGACAGATCTATGTACGAGAATAGCTGCATTTAAAACAGATATGTAAGGACTGTGACATGGTATACATAGGAAGGACAGCACGGAAACTAACAACAAAATACAAAGAGCACTGACGATCCTTCTTGCACAACAAGGCAGACTCCAATTATTCGACGCACCTACAAAACCACGCACACGAGCCAGACGCTATGACGTTACCACACAAAAAAGCAAAAGACCGAGACTGGGCATCCTAGAAAGGCTTGAAATACAATAAATAAACATGGAAAAACAGAAGGTAATATTATCAACGAGCAACTTGTTACAAATTCCGACGCAATTTTTCCAGTACTAGACCATAGTCTCCAACAAAAAGAGAAACGAGATGTAACAGAACAAACAAAAACCTTATGTCTCAATACCTGACCTTATTTAGTACTTAGTTTATTTAATACTTATCAGTCCACGTGCTGTAGTGGTTAGAGCACTCATCCCGTAAGCTGAAGGGCCCAGGTTCGACTGTTGGAAGCAACGAGATTTAGTTTGAGTGAATTTTCGGACGGATTATAAGCCCGTTCAGTTATAATACATGCTAGTTTAAAAAATCAGCATATGGGTGTGTGTGTCCACACGGCCAAAGCCATATCACCTTGTAGAGTGCCGACACATTCGATCATGATAATGAGATACTCTAACTATCTCTAAGTAAAGGCCCAAAAAGGGCTGTAGGGCTACAATTTATTTGTTTATTTAATTTAGTACCTACCTGCTTAACTCATCCATATCTTTATAAAGTCATTACCTGCCACACATCCTTTAGACACTGAAAATGACTCAAAGAAATCAAAACGCGTCTGCTCACACAATAAAGCAAGGCTTGACGGCTTTTCAAAAAAAAGGGAATCAGCCTGGGGATGGAAAAAAATTAAGATAATTGACTATTAAATTGGGGGTTAAGCGCAACCGGTCGATACCATACCATCCACAGACTAATGGTTTACAAGAGTGGTGGAATCGTGCTTAAAAAAACCACTCCTTTCTAATGAACAGCAATTGTGGTTCAAAGCACTAGCTATGGTTCTGCTTGTCCTTCAAACTTCGCTTAACGAATCATCGGATTTCATACCTGCCATGATGGCTTACGTGGAAAATTTTCCTATCACTGGAGATTTCCTTATTGATTCCTTTCAACTAAAAATTTCGATTGAGGTTCAATTCACACAATCAGCACATAAAGTTATTCTATATGGACCTGAACACTTATTCGTAACCGTATGAAGGTCCATATCTAGCGCTTAACCATATTTCTAAAATCTTCACTATTAAAGTGAAAAATAAAGAGAGCCATATCGGAAGATAGATGAAACCGGTGTATTCCTTTAATAATACAAGCAACAATATTTTGAACATTTCATACGATAAAACACAAATCGTCATACAAACAACTTGATAAAGAATAAGCGAAGCAATGCATCTCTTAGACAAAACTCAAAACTTCGAGCCACATTCAACATTCAACTCTATTCATTTTCTATGTCAGCCTGAAGGTCGTTAATTTTAATTAAATCGGCTTTAGTAATTCATTTCATCTTTACTCGCGCTAATTCGTGTTAACGCTGTCGACTTCAAATTTTTAAATTTTGTCTTTAACATTTACTTCTTTGCAATCTTTTGATAATCTCGATAATCGAATTAACATCATTAAATTCAACCTTCCTAAATAACATTTAAATAATACAACAATTTCACTTTACATTTTCCAAAGAAACAATTAATTTTCAAGTCCTGACGCAAACCCTTTATTTCTAATATAATCTAAACTACTGCATTTCAAAATAAACTCCTTTATCGATACTACTAAACAAGTTGGATACACTGACCTACGCTCATGTCAGGAGGGTTTTGTACTCAAGTTACGAGATGCAGTCCCCAGCAACGAATAAAGTTAAGCAACATATCAAACAGATGTGCACGTTTAAAAGAAAATCCATTGTTTCTCAAATTTCAATGGTCGCCATTTTGTTGCATAATAACAAAAATCACTCAAATTATGAATTCTCAAAAATATTTATGTTACCAAACTTGTCTGAAAATTTTAGGAAGATCAAATCAGTGCAGTGTCTGATTCGATGCAAAGTCCATAAAGTACCAAGATCGTGTGTTATTGTTTTTGTAATTGGAAAATCTCAAATGACTATAACTTCTGTGAATACGATTCGATTTTCATGAAACTGACAGAAAACTACGATGTTTTGTAAGAGTACTTAAACACTTCGTTAAGTTTAAGGGTATCCCCATACGATTTTATTGGGGAAATTGTAAAATTCGAAGCGCATACTATTTCTAAGAAAGTTGAGCGAATTTTGACTTCTGGGGTATTTGTTGCTATTGCACTCATAAACATCTGCCATTTTGTATTTCCCCGTCCTGTGCGCCCCTCGAAGCAAAAAATTTCAATTGAAGATATTTTTTGGAAAGCTCTCATCGAGAGGTTTCATTTACTACCCTTGATGAAATTTTTTTTTTTTTCAAGGCTCATTATATATATATATATATATATATATATATATATATATATATATATATATATATATATATATATGAACTAAAAATTAGATTGACTTCATCACTCCTGGATATTCTCCTTATGAAATTTTCTTCAAAATACTTCCTTCTCTTCCTAACGATAGTATCGAAAATGATACAAAAATTTATAATTTTGATAACTACACAAATGAACTAAAAATTAGATTGACTTTATCACTCCTGGAAGCACGAGAATTAATAGAACAAGTTAAACTAAAACAAATAAATTAATCAAGGTATATAACTCCTTTGGAAGTCAAAATAGGAGATATGATTTTATTGAAGACAGAAAACAGAAGGAAACATCAAAAACCCGTACAAAGGCCTTTATCAAGTAATAGGCATAAAAGAAAATAACATTTTAATAGACTTAGATGGAAAACAAAAATACGTACATAAAAACAATGCTAAAAAAAGAACACAAATAAATTAAAAAAACAACGCCCACACCATGTAAAATATAAAGTAATTATTTAATGATTCGTCTCATTAAAAATTAATACATATATAAGACCCATCAAGTAGAGTGGAGGTGTAATAGATTGGATTTCCTTATCATAAACAAAAACAACAATCGCAATAACATTGATACGTACATATCATAAGCAAACATATGTACACATGTTCAGTTGTAAATCAGTCAATTCATTTGCTTACTAACAATAGTCATTTACTTAGCAATAAAAGTCCAATCTAAACAAACAAGAAAAGACAACCAAGAAGTATCAATTCTATCGCATGGCTACATGTAAACATTCCAATTGCATAATCATATAATGCAATTTCTTTTAATTTCTTCTACACAAGACAATTCGATTACAATTCTTGATTTTATTCAATCTCACTGCAGTATTTATACAATTTTTTTTCACTTAACCTATGTCTTACGCATCTGATTTGTTTTTCTCTTTTTTTTTTAAGTGTAAGCGGTAATTCATTACTTGACATATTTCTACCTAGGCTTTCCATCAAGTTGGTTTATTGCGTCATGAGCAAAAACTCACGCGTTTCAATATTTCCTAAATCCAAATATTTCAATCCAATATTCAATATTACATTCACATGCATTTATTCCGTTCGATGGAAAGATGTCCATATTCCATACATTATACATGCACTCATATGTCAATAACCCATGTTCGTACGCATCCCTTGGGTATGGTCGCTGAGCCCTTGATGAGTAAGACAATTAGTTTGCATTGAGTGTGGTCAGGAAATACTTCCACACGTAATGGGTTATGAATGAAATGCAACGTGATATCGGTACACTCGTTATTTAGAATGAGTGTAGAAGAAATTAAAAGAAATTGCATTGTATGATTATGCTATTGGTATGTTTACATGTAGCCATGCGAAAGGATTGATATTTCTTGGTTGTTTTTTCTTGTTTGCTTAGGTTGGACTTTTGTTGGTAACCAAATGACTCTTGTTGGTAAGCAAATGAACTGACTGATTTACAATTGAACATGTGTACATATGTTTGCTTATGATATGTACGTATGAATGTTATTGCGATTGTTGTTTTTGTTTATGATATGGGAGTTCAATCTATTACACAGGTTATATTGCTACGAAGAAAAAGAAGAAGAATCGGAATGAAATGCCTTCAACTACTTGAAAGCAAAAAGGTATTTTCAGGGTGAACTGAAAGCCAGAAACCAGTGGAGAGATCGAGGAAAGGCTGGTCTGATCGGTCGACGAAGACTGTTCATCGCAGCTTGGATTACAAAATTGGAGGACGCGTTCAATAGACCAAGACCATCGGAGGTACTTTTTGCAGGAAGCAAACGCCTGAGGGGGATGTAGTGCTACGACAAAGAAGAAGAAGAAGAATCCAAATTGAAGGCCTTTAACTACTTGAAAGCAATTTAACTTCAAACGAAAGTTTCGCTTTCCCTGATTTCAAGAAACTAGAAAACTCTACCTCCTGTCTTACGACAGTATCTCATCTCAAATGTTATAAACGGAATCAAATTCCTTAGACTCACATACAAAAATTGCAAGAAATTCACCAAAACCATTTTCGAAATTTCAAGATCCGAATAACCCAACGTGTAGTCGAAGATATGTCAAACGAGGATAACAAACTAAGAGTCGTACGTGAGATTCATCGTAAGGCCCATCAAAATAGTTAAGAAAATAAGAAACAAATTTTGGACAATAATCACGTTCCGGGCATGGCTCGGCTCATTAAACCGAGCGTGCCCATTCCACTATTTTGGAGATCATTCGATGTCTTAAAAAAGAAATTTCAAATTTGTTTCTAAGAGAAATTGTAGAAATCTTAGTAGATTGCTATAATAACACATTCCATTCAGTGACAAAAACGAAGCCTGCAGACATTTTCTTTGGAAGTGCCAATTTAACAGACTACAAGACAAAACTGCAGGAAAATATAAAAGCAGAAATAATAAAAAAAAACAGGAAAAACAAAATATTGAGAGAAATCCAGAAAATACGAGGCAGGTGAGGGAGTGTTTGAACGCAATAAGTAAATAGAAGCTAAAACTATACCCTTTTATGAAAAAGGAATAATCAAGAAAGACAAACGCCTTACTTTGACAACGTCTACTGGCAAACAAATTCATAAATCACACATTCAAAATATGCAATCAAGTCTCCCACGTTCATTTGATTTTCTCTTTTCTAGAGACATCCTCTGCACGGCAGACTTCTTGGTCACTGTTCCCGAGTATAAGGGACCACTATGACTATGCACCCGGTTTATGGCAGATTTATCGATGGAAGTTTTAAAATCATTCATATCATCAAAACGACATGGATAACCATACAATGAGATATTAATAGGTCTAGCATAATATACCCCTTCCACAACTACATCAATCCATGTCACAAATCAACGACCTATTGGACCAGTTAAGTTCAAGCAGGCCGATGTGGCCAAAAAATTTGTAACGATCAGCTTGGAAGTGGATTGCGGGTAGCCCGGATATAATAAATCGGGACAATATGCACAAAAGCGAAAATAATTTAATTAACAATAGCAACAAACACCTTTCGACTTAATTAACAATTACAATTCAATCATTTCGGATATGGATAATCACAATCATGATAAATACAAGCAATAACTTTCAAACCGACTAAATTTTCTAAAAACGAAATCAAGGAAATTGTTTTGGCTTGTTAGCTTGCAAAGCGTGGTATTGTAAATTGAAACTTATTGAACCACTCGGAACTTTAAGACATCATATCCCGAATTGAAAGGTTACCGTATGAATACGAGGTGTAGGCCATTGAATACGCAGAACATCTTGTTCAAATAAAAGAGTCACTCCTTCTTTATGTAATTTGCTTTTCCAGCGCAGGAAAAACCTCCTTCAATAATATTTTGGTCCAAAAGACAACAAATTGGACTGAAACGTATTGATAAGGACTTATACTCCTTTCAAGGACTCTGTAGATATTAACAGTTAGTACGATACGTTGACATAGAGGAACTGAATTTCAATGACTTACGAAATATGTCAATTATTTTGGGACTCGTCAAGGATTTAATGAAAGACACAAAATATTTTGGTCATGAATCATAACATGTTGGGTAGACAAAACAACGCTCATGTCAAAAGGGTTTTGTACTTGATCTACAATATGTGGATGAATAGAATGATTTAATTCAAAAAAAACTTATATGACATGCACAACAAATATATTCTTGCTTTAAAAGAACTCGATTTTAACCAGCCAAGATTTTGATCCCATATTAATCAAAAACATTGAATCTTAAAGGTTTTTTTGTTATTCATTCTATCTGAAAATTTGGAGAAAATTCAATCAAAAGTGTAGTGTCTGGCTCGATGGAAAGATGAAAGAAAAATCGTACATAATTGTTGTGATCGGAGGAAATTCAAACGAATACAACGTCGGTAAATTTTATTGAAACTTATAATATTGTTACATGTCCAAACATTTCTGCGAGCTACTGTCACAACTATCAACGACATCATGGTCAACAAACAAATGTACAACATCTGAAAGTGCCGTCACTGCTTTCATTCAGAATTGCTCGAATATTCCAGGTAGTTCGCCAATGTACGAGAAATGGATTGAATGACCAGAGACCCTGTATAAAGCCGAGCTGAATGAATGGAGGATATAGTAAAACCACGACAGTTAAACTGCGATAGAGTGGAGCGCGAAGGAAAGGCGATACTGATTGTAAAGTGAAATAATTGTTAGTGAAGGCAGTTGTAATAAAAATTTATAGACTAGTGAATAACATTTTAATAAATTTTTGTGAAATAGTTTAATTGATGATTGTGCATTTTTAGTAAATAAACTCTTTTAACTTAATTTAAAAGATAGTGCGTTTTCACTTTCCCGGAACATTAAAATTATTGGCCGCGAACCATAATACGCGACAATATGATATTTTAAATAACTACTTAGATGGTTGATTTTATTCAATTTAATTATACTAATACATTTTAATAACGAAAATATTAAATCCTACTACTATTAGCAAAGTTCAACGAATTTTAGCCTCCAAGTTAATTGTTATTGGATCTAGCTCCATGACTTATAGGGCTTTCTGAAAGAAATTTTGCAAAAACCCACTAGTTTCCCGTTCAATCTAGCTGTCTGTCCATCTGTTCCTTTATCCATCTATCTGTCCGTCTATCCATGCGTTACAAGAAATCCCTCCCGAAACTATAGAAGCTATAAAGCTCAAGCTTTGTGAAAAGTTCAGAAGTGGTGATCTCTCAAAAGTTTAGATCTTATCAAATGTATTAAATTTTTTAAGGGGTTCCCCTTCATAACGAAGTGGGCCTTAACACATTTTTTCATTAAATGTACTCGAGTAGGGTATCCAATGAAAGGGCTTAGCACTTTCAGAATCTGAACAATAAGTCATTTTTTGCATAAGGAGTCAACGGGGGGGCAAAGTGTACGAACAATATTGGTGTCCCTTCCCCTCACTATTGAACACCTTTGAGCTGGAAATCTATAAAAATCATGTAGGTAGGTCTTTATGAGTCCAAGGACAACAAATAATTCAGAAATCAAAATTCACTCAACTCTCTTAATATTAATATAAATTGTAAATTTTTCATTCTCCCAAAATCGAAACGGTGCCCCTAAACCTCTTAAAGCTATACATTTAGGTAGGTTGATTTAAGACCCTTATATATACAAAATTCGATTGAAAATAAATCATAATCAAGTGAAGTTAGCTAATAATTTCAAATTATTAAAAAATGTAACAAATCCGCGAAAACTCGATGCGTATGAATCTCTATTCATATATATAACGGACAATTTAGTAAATATCGACAAGAGCCCAATAAATTCAAATTTATTTAATTTGGTTAAATAATATATATGAATACAGTTAAAATTTATAAGCTTTTGCATCATTTATCAAAAAACTCATAATATGTTGAAATAACATTGACAAGAGTCTGGAAATTTATTTTTTATTTTTCATTTAATCCGACTGAATCATATATGATAAAATTAACTGTTACCAGCCAATGACTTTGCTTTTGTTGTAATTGTTTCAATAGTAGTTTTGCGCGTAGCTCTGAAGATGTTCGCTAATACCGACCGAAATGCATTCGTGTAGTTTAAAATTAAAATCAAATACATTTATAACATCTGAAGTGTTATTATTTTATTTTTTACAGTTGGTTATTTTTGCGGTCTATAAGAGTGAAAAATTCATTAAAGTTTAAAGTTCTCGCCATTTCAATTGTGTGGAACTACCGTAACAATAACACATGTTAATGGTTGATATACGAATATATAGTATTTCAAATCGACCAAGGCACTCTTATTTTCTTCGGGTTTGCATGAACATTTAAGGAATAGTGGTTTACTTGAATATGTTCAATAAGATGAGCATTCAGAAAAATTATTTACGTGAAACGAAAACTCTGAGAAAAATCATGGCTGTAGGCCGTTATGAGTACAACAACAACCAATACGTGAGAGGTCGAAATTCACTCAACTTTGTTAGTAATGGTATGATTGATCGATTTTACGTTTTCTTGAATAAATCTTAATGATATCTTTAAATTCAATAAAATTCAGTACACAGAAGATTATTTCTAAAATTGATCCATCCTGAAAGTTTCACAAAGATTTAATGGTGCTTAATGAAGTTATAGCGATTCGAATTTTCCGGTATTACTACGGAACAATATGCGCTGTATTACTATGGAAACATATGGCTATGGAACAATGTGCGCTTTTTACCAACTCAGACACTACTCGTACAGCTTTGCTAGGGTTTGCATAAAAGTTTCAGGAATGATAGCTACCATGAAAATCTTTGAGAATTGGCTCAACTAGTGGTATCAGTATCTCAGAAAAGTAGCGAATAAGATAATTAGGATCAAGAAAAGAAAATACTATGACGACCAATTGAGAAGTATAGATGTAAGTTTAGCGAGCAACAACACAAGACAGGCATACAAAGTAGTGAAAACCCTGAAACGTGGTTATAAGCCACAACCACGCTCTGTCGTAATGACAGCGGCAATATAATCGCTGATGAAACCAAGATTAAGGAAAGATGGGCGACATATTTCAAGAACCTCCTTAATCTTCCACACAGCTACAGAACATCGGAACCTATAGATGTCTGCGGAGAGCTTCCATTGACCCCACCAACTCTGGATGAAGTTTGTTCGATCATCAAAGCCCAAAAGAATAATAAAGTGCCGGGCATCGGTGAGATCAAGTAGAGCTCATCAAATATGGTGGCATTAGTGTTCATCAAGCTATTCACAGAGTCATCTAGTACATTTGGCAACAAGAACATATGCCAAAAGAGTGGAGCCAGTCAATTATATTCCCTATCTACAAAAAAGGTGACAAGCTACAGTGCGAAAATTATAGAGGCATATCACTACTTTGTACGGCGTGCGAAATATTTTCTAAAATCTTAGAAAATAAAATCAGATCATATGCCAACAGTATTATTGGGGAGTATTTAGGTGGTTTTAGGGCAGGTAGATCAACAACAGACCAACTATTCACAGTCAAACAGGTACTTGAAAAATGCTGGGAGTTCAACATAGACGTACACCAAATTTTCGTTGACTTTAAGCAAGCATACGACAGTATTGGTCGTAACATACTGTTCCAAATAATGCTTTGCTTTGGTATCCCAGCCAAATTAGTCCGTCTTCCCAAAATGACAATGACGTCGACAACCTCCCAAGTCCGCATCAATAACCAATTCACCTATGCCTTTGACACAAACATCGGGCCAAAGCAGGGAGATGGGCTGGCCCCATTGCTATTCAATTTGGCTCTAAAGTACGTCATACGGAAGCTACCTGTCGATACGCGAAGTAAATTACTATATAAGTCGAGCCAAGGAGTGGCCTATGCGGACGACATCAACATTCTGTTGTTATGAACGAGCGAAGGAAACTCACCACCTACCGTTCAGCGCCATCGAATGAAGGCTTCATGCTACGAACGAGCAAGTGGAACTCCCGCCTATCGTTTAGCGCTAAAAGCGTCAGCCAATGACGCAAATGTACATTACGGTAGATAAACAACATCATGATTACCATGTACGTTGCGGCTGCTGTGAAGCTTCAACATATGGATGACGCGTACATGACAGCGAGTAACCACAAGTGAGAAGCTCTATGTATGAGCAAGCTAATGGAATAGCGATCATGTAAAAGCTTTCGCCTGCCGACTGAGAGCTGCGACGAATATGGGGGTGAAAAGCTTTCGTTGCTCATATGCAACGTATTTGCCTACAATAATATCGTAATATTAGATAATGGCTCTCACCATCTACAAATTGATAAGGTGAAGCGGGGAGAGGAGTTCATAGTAAATGAGAACTCACGTTCTCATCGTCTCAGCAATTTTAGCGGCAAACTGGATCAAAAGCTCGTTTTGCGACCATTTATAAACAATTTATGGAGTCAATTCAAGCAGTCGGTATTTAAGTCCAAAATGGTGCATGCTGCTACCCACTCTTTAAGAACAAGTAATTATGCGAGTAAAATATTTAGACGGAGGTATAGCGAAAGTGTTTAACGAAATGGTAAGGGGTGAGGTGTTGGCTTGCGCCGCGATCTAAAATCCACGCCGTAGAGCCACCCTGAACCAGGAGATAGTCTAGCTGATCCCCTGTACAGGCTGGCGCTCACGTGTGATGCGCGATCAACCAAATGAAAAGCGCTTCACTCAATATTAATATAGGTTTTCAATAATTTAATACGTGTAATTGATAAATGTTTTGAAAAAAGTGAACCGAGAGATAAAGTTAAACCCCTTAAAATAAACTCTCGTCTTTTGTTGGTTTGGTTTAACTGGACAGAGTTGCAGGTGAGTGGTGTTACAGCGAGTTTTTTCCCCGGGAGCCTTGATGATGTATATAGGATACACATCAAATGAGCTCCCAGTTCATACCAATATACATAGGGTATACTAGTTATGTAACACTGTCACGGTCATTAACAACTACCAAAGAACTCTTCCTGAAACTTGACAGTGAAGCAAAACTAGTAGGGCTACAAATCAATGAAAATAAAACAAAGCTCATGACACAGTCGAAAGAAAACACCTTAAGTATGCAAAATATCACACTTGGCGAATACAGTATCGAGTATGTTAGCGAATTTGTATAACTAGGCGCCAAAATAATGAAAACAGGCAATGAAAGAGACGAAATTCACCAAAGAATTCAGCTCGCAAATAAAATATTTTATTCAGTATTGACGATCTTGAAGACCAGCTGCATACATAGAAGAACAAAGCTCTAAGTATACAAATCTGTGATAAGACCTGTGTAATACTATGGGTGTGAGACATGGACCCTAACCCAAGCAACCACAAATATATTGAACGTCTTTGAGCAACGGGTCCTTAGGCGAAGAGTTGGAGCGAAGCTTGATGGGGACCAATGGCGAATTCGATACAACCATGAGCTGTATGAAATTTTTGACGAACCGGGGGTCTCAAGGATTGTAAGACTGCGGAAGCTGCATTGGGCTGGCCACATGAATCGTATGGACGAACAACGGATACCGAAGAAGGTATTTGTCGGGAGAACTGAAGGCCGGAGATGAGTGGGGAAATCAAGGAAACGCTAGTCTGACTCGAAGACAGTTCATCGCCGCTCAGATTTCGGAATTGGAAGACGCGGTCAACGGACCGAGACAGTTGGAGGCGCTGTTTGCAAGGAGCAAAGGCCCAAAAGGGGCTGTAGTGACGGGAAGAAAGAAGAAGTAATGGTATTAGTAATCATAAAACAAAAAAGTGGCTGTTTTGAATGCGAAGATTGACTAATTTTGAGTTATTTTCCCCTGCTTCACCGTTTAAGGTGCGTGCTTTTAACACTTGATTTAATTTAATGAATGCCACTAGATGAGTACCTACAGCCAATACTCATATGTGAAACAAAACGTGGAGGCAGGAGAGAGATCCTAGCAAACGGGCTTTGTAACCATTCTAGGGCTCGAAAAAAAAATAGACCATTAATCGACGCTCACAGTACAAGGGAGTGGCCCCTGAAAAAAAACTTCATCGAAGGTAGCCGATATGAGTATCAAATGAAAGTTCATCATGAGAGCTTTTCAAAAGAGTTCTTAAACTGACAGTTTTTGCTTCAGGGGGGGGGGGGGGGGATACACGAAAAATGTGTTTCCTACCTCGGGATTGGACACCTGTGATCTAAAAAATCTGCAAAAATTACTAAGGGAGATATTTATGAGTTCAATAATAACAAGTCAAAATTCGTTCAATTTTGTTAATAACAGTATGATCTTTGAATTTCTCATTTTCTACAATAAAATCGTATGGATGCCTTTGAAGCCAGCAAAAATTTAAGTAGCCTTACGCAATATCCTAGCACTCTGTAAGTTTGATGAAATTCGTGTCATATTCACGGAAGTTATATCCATTTGAAATTCCCCCAATGACAACAACAATACCACACTATTTTTGTATTTTATGGACTTTCCACCGAATCACGCACTGCAATTTTTATTTGATCTTAAAATGTTCAAATAAGATCAATAACATAAACCTTATTGGAAATTCATGATTTGACTGATTTTTGTTAGTTTGCAACAATATGGTGACAGTGAAAAAAAAAATCCCCGTTGGCAGCAGCAGCCGGAAAGGTAAATTTCTCGTATGTAGGGTAAGATTTCGGAAAAGAATTTGCCTTGCCTAGTACTACTTAACTTCTTACTGCAATTTTCGTAATACCACATGGGTATTTATTGACATGAAAAGAATGTGCCGACGTTTGCATTTAAAGACCCTTTATAGAGCCGCAAATATTTTGCTCATTCAATTGAGGTGCACATATATGGATCACATATTGAAACGGCAGATCATAAATTGTTATAACACCACCACTTTTGACGTACGTAGAAAATTTCCTTATTCTACGCACGAACAAACGGACGGATGGACGGACGGAAAGACAAGTCACGATTTCATAATTTGTTAGGGTATCGTAAACATTTTTAAACAATATCCTTAAAAATGGTCTGCTTTATAAATACTTACGAGTCAAGTAATTTAAAACGTTTCCATGAAAATTATTCATTCTTCTGACCTTTGGAGGCCGCCATTTTGAATGGATGCATTTGATTTTGGGCTATTTTAAATCTTTGTATGCTAGGACCTCATCAGTTAATGGGCAAAATCTCATTCAAATCGGAGTTTCACTCTAGACAGGGCAAAATAGTTCAATTTTTTGTGAAAATGGCAGCTAAAAATACTAGGTTTGAAATTTTCGGCTTTTTTATTTTTCATTCAAGTTTCATCAAAATCCGCTGGAAAATGTGATCACTAGAGGGCCACGAAAGCCTGAAAACGCATATTTAAACCACCGCCATTTTGTAATTTGCTCATGCATAATAACCAAAATATCATAGTCTATAGATCTAAGCAATGTTTATTTCAAAAGCAAGTTTCATATATATCGGATCCAAATTACGACTTTTAAAAGCCTTTGAAGTTTTGAACTTCAACTAGCCGCCATTTTGTTTTTTGCGATCTGACTTTCATTATTTTACGCAATTCTTTAGATACTTATAATTTCTATCTAATTGCCGAGTTTCATGAACATCTGTTGAAAGCTTTGACCACTATTACAACAATAAAATTTTGCTCATTTTTCGAAATTTGAGCGGCCGCCATTTTGTTTCCGCCGTACCGGCTTTGGATTTTTTATTGTGGGGTTCATCACATACATTAGTGAAACTTTGTACCAAATTTCATCCAAATCGGAGCTACATTTTGGTCAGAACAGAAATCACGATTTTTCGTCTAAAATGTCCGCCATTTTGTTTTTGCCTGGCCGATATAGCTGGTTCACGAACTTGATATATTTACTCAACACACCTTTCCTGAAAATTTGGTGAAAATCAGAGCAACAATGCAACCCGTGTCACAAATTTCGTTATATCCCATATATATACTCGTATATATATATATATATATATATATATATATATATATATATATATATATATATATATATATATATATATATATATATATATATATATATATATATATATATCTGTGTGTGTATATATATTTATATATGTATATTGTTACATGTACAAAGAATTCTGCGAGCTACTGTCGCAATTGTTTTCACAAACATTAAAAACATCAACGAAATGAATTTACTCGAAACCACGAGAACCCACCAAGCATCAACATCTAAAAGTGAGTCGCTGCTCCATTCATTTACGCTCGCTCGAATGTTCCCGCCAATTCGCCAATGTACGAGAACTGGGTTGAATGACTACAGACCCTATATAAAGGCGAGCTGAATGAATGGGGGAATCATTCATTTGACCGCGATAAAAACTGCGATAGTGTGTGGAAAGCGAATTGAAAAGCGAAAAGTAAAAGTGAGGTGATTTTGAGAAGACAATTGCGATAGAAATTTATGGACAAGTGGAAGGTAGAATTTTAATAGTGAAAATTAAAGTTGTGAAATTGTTAGTTAAGTGATTGTGCATTTTCAACGAATTAAATAAACTCTTTTAATTTAATTTAAAAGACATTGCGTTCTCACTTGCCCGGAACATCAAATCATTGGCCGCAAACCAAAACACGCGACAATGGTGTCGAGAAGTGGGATAGAAAGCTTCGAAAAGTGAAAAACGTTTAAACATTAAAAAAAGAATAGTGCACAATAGTGAAATTTAACGTGGAAACTGGTGGAAAAATAGCCGAAACAATAAAAATGCCACGAAACTTGCATCTAAAAATTAATGAACTGACCAAAGCGGAGCTCAAGGAGGAGTTGGAACAGCGGAATCTGGCCACACAAGGTACAAGGGCCATACTGATTGCACGCTTGCGTGACGCGATCGAGTCGAAAGGCGTGAATCTGGATTCGGGTGAGCCCTCAGATGCGGAAAAAGGTGCAGAAGGTACCACTGCCCGGGCTCGCAAGGTAGTGGCAGACGAGTGCAGGCGTGAGCGCGTGGAATATGAGCAAGAGTCGCAAGTAAATGGTGTGCCTAGATGCTGGGATTGCGGTGAGAATGGGCACCTGCAAAGAGACTGCAAGAAGCGAAGAAAACGGCGCTATTGTCCAGAATGGTGGAGAACCAGACCGTGTCAGGAGCCTAGAATAGAACCCCATCAAACTGTAAGGGCCAACTTTATGCGACGGACGTCGGCTAGGAGGATCGACATCCCCAGCACCCCCATCACCGTGTCAAGGCCACACCGTGGAGAAGCAGACTTATGCCTTCCTGGTCAAGTTGATGAAGAACATTGCACAATAACAAGCGACACTGGTGCAACCCGATCGACGATCCGACCAGACCTAGTGAGGCCCCAACTACTTCACAAGGACAGAGTTTATGGAAATGCTGACACCCTATCTCGTCATCCATGTCCAGCTAACTGCAAGCATTGCCAACGGGTTAAGGAAACGCAGCCGATCGTTAATCTGCGAGTGATAACGACCGAATTCGATGAAGGTTGGTCATCGGAGGAGATTCGAAATGCCCAGTTAGCCGATGAAGACATCGGACCATTGCTCGTATGGAAGGAGACAACTGGGCGACCTGAATGGAAAGACGTTTCAATGCATGGCGCAACCCTGAAAAGCTACTGGGCACAATGGAACTCCCTTCAGGTGGAGGGTGGCGTACTCAAGCGGAAATGGGAAACGGCGGATGGCAGCTCCTATGGGATGCAAATTATACTACCCAAAAGCCGAATCCACGATGTGGCTAAGGAAATGCATGAAGGATCCTCGGGAGGCCACCTTGGTGTCAACAAGACCTTAGCGAAATTGCGGGAGAGATTCTACTGGCTCCACGCTCGAGAAGACGTAGAGGACTGGTGTCGCAGATGCACAATTTGCGCTCCCGTCAAAGTCCCAAAGCGACGACTGAGAGGACAAATGCAAACCTATAACGTGGGGGTACTGTTTGAAAGGATTGCTCAGGACCCTTTCCTGAATCCAAATGGGGAAATCGATACACGCTGGTTGTAGCCGATTATTTCAGCAAGTGGCCCGAGGTCTACTCCATTCCCAACCAGGAAGCAACTACTGTAGCCGAACAGCTAGTGTTAAATTGGGTCAGTAATTACGGCGTAACTTGTGAACTACATTCGGATCAAGGCCGAAACTTTGAGTCACTAGTTTTTGGCGAAATGTGCGAGCTGCTGGGAACATGGAAAACGAGGACAACACTGCTGCATCCCCAATCCGATGGAATGGTCGAACGTTTCAACGGCACTCTCAATAACTACCTGGCCAAGATGGTTGACGAGAACCAAATAGACTGGGACCGACATATCCCACTAGTTTCGATGGCGTATAGAGCTGCTGAACATGCATCGACGGGCCAAGCCCCCAGCCAAAGTCATTTTTGGAAAGACTATTCGTATGCCAGCTGATATAAAGTTCGGAACACCCCCTGAGAAACCCCAAACGATCTCGGAGTACGCAAGTGAGCTAAGAGAACGGTTGAACCAGATACATCGGACAGTGCGAAAACACCTCGAATCGGCTACTGACCGCATGAAGACCAGGTATGATCTAAAGGCAAATTCTACTGGCTTACAGCAAGATGACTTGGTGTGGCTACATAACCCACAACGGCGAAAGGGTAGGTCTCCGAATTAGCGGCATAATTGGGAGGGACCATACCGAGTTACAAAGCGAATCAACGACGTCATATACCAAATACAGGAACATCGTAAGCCAAGAGCCAAAATGAGAATCGTGCACCTGGACCGTCTTGTCCCATATTACACCCAGGGAGAACTACAACTGGCGACACATCTTTTCGGGGCGAAAAGAACTGAGGTAGGGGCAATGTTACATGTACAAAGAATTCTGCGAGCTACTGTCGCAATTGTTTTCACAACCATTAAAAACATCAACGAAATGAATTTACTCGAAACCACGAGAACCCACCAAGCATCAACATCTAAAAGTGAGTCACTGCTCCATTCATTTACGCTCGCTCGAATGTTCCCGCCAATTCGCCAATGTACGAGAACTGGGTTGAATGACTACAGACCCTATATAAAGGCGAGCTGAATGATTGGGGGAATCATTCATTCGTCCGCGATAAAAACTGCGATAGTGTGTGGAAAGCGAATTGAAAAGCGAAAAGTAAAAGTGAGGTGATTTTGAGAAGACAATTGCGATAGAAATTTATGGACAAGTGAAAGGTAGAATTTTAATAGTGAAAATTAAAGTTGTGAAATTGTTAGTAAAGTGATTGTGCATTTTTAACGAATTAAAGAAACTCTTTTAATTTAATTTAAAAAACATTGCGTTTTCACTTTCCCGGAACATTAAATTATTGGCCGCGAACCAAAAACACGCGACAATATATATATATATATATATATAATATATATATATATATATATATATATATATATATATATATATATATATATATATATATATATATATACATACACACACACACATATATATATATATATATATATATATATATATATATATATATATATATATATATATATAACATATATATATATATACATGATGCTCTCCACAGTATATATTTCTCTCGAGAAATTTTCGTAATAGACAAACAATGAATTTGCTTTTAAACGTGCACATCTCTTTGACATGTTTCTTAACTTCATTCGGTTTTGGTGGCTGCATCTCGGAGAAGCTGATACAAAACCCTTCTGACATGAGGGTAGGTCTGTCTACCCAACTTGGTCTTTATTAGAATGTTTGCGGTACAGGGGGCTTATAATATATAAGGTGTTCTGACTAAGTCATTTCACCATTGTTTGAACATTACTTAAAACTATGTGTAGTATCGTATTTCTATGTGAATATTATAGATAAAATTAACTAGAGGAAAATTTCGGCAAAAACATCTAATGAACTTATTACTAGCTTAACATAACTTAACTATCTACTTATAACTAGCTAAAATCTATGAGGCTAGGGTACGGCCAAAAGGATAGGTGGTAGCAACTGCTAGTTTTCAGTTTGCCAGTGGACAAATTAGCGGATTGGCCGAGTCATTTGCTGTCACGATTAATTTATCACGGCGCGATGCAGCGAGCTTATAAAGTGGACTAACGCCAGCAAGGCTGTGTAGTTTTTCAGAAGGGAAGTAAAACGGTTTATTAAGTACCAGTTTCAGGTTTCTATTTTGGGTAATCTGAAGCTTTGTTACTAGATATTTAGCACATTGGATCCAAGTAGGTGAGCCGTATAGGATGATCGGTTGGATTGCCATTTTGACGATGAGGACTTTGTTTCTAGTGTTGAGCCGCGAATTACGATTAACAAGGGGGTAAAGCGAGAGCACGGATCTCTTCTAGGCTTCAGGATAGGTATAAGTAGAGCTTGTTTCCAGATGGATGGAAGGAAAGAGAGCCTAAGGCAAGCGTTGAATATGAAGACTATTCCTTTTTTGGGTAAATTTCTAAGTACTATATTCGGCAGGCCATCGATACCGGGAACTTTGCCGTTTTTAACTTTTTTAAGTAAACGTTTTAAGTACCTGATTTTTATTAATTCACCAGGAGGTTGTTTGTTTAGGCTGTTGTTCCAAAGCTTTATCCAACAACATTTTTGCTAGATTGTTGCAGAACCTATTGAAGATATTATGGAACTGATTAAATTTATCTGCAAGTATATCTGCTTCTCCTTAATTGGGGTAAATATGCTCTTCGTTGTTATTTTTTATCGAATATGGTAACGCATGATACTTTTGCTTAAAAACTCTCTTTAAAAACCAGACTTTCCGCGAGTTATAGTCTAGATTTGATAGCATGCTATTCTATTGGAGATTCCGGGGCTCCTTAATTTTGTTCTTAATTACTAGAGTGAGGATATTAACACCAATTTTGAGAGACCTAACACAGGCGCAAAGAATTTCGCTTTCTTATTAGATTGTAGGTTTCTTCATCAAATTCTAAATTATAGGAAGCTTTTGATCGTTTTGGGACGTGAAGCTCGATAGCTTGCCAGATTGTCTTTGTGAATTCTTCAATTTGGTCCTCACATACTGAGGGATTATTGAGCGATTCTATCATTCTTGATGTTAAGGTTACTCTATCATTAATAAAACTCTGGAATTCAGACCATTTAGCTTTTTTATAGCAGTAGTATGTTTTTGGTGCATTACTATTACTTCTCGTCGTTTCTCAGGAAAAAAGTGCAGTTAGATGAAGAGATGAGAGGGTTGGCAAGACACTCAGCTCGGAGGGAGTCATATTTTGGTCACTCAGAACTAGATGCAGAGTGGAACCAACTCCACGAGAAAAGTAGAACGTGGGTTTTCTAGACAAATGCACGTAGACATTTGCCTTTCTGGTAAAATTAAATAAAATGTGAACCATTTTGTGGTTTCCTGTGCAATTCTAGTGCCAAGGTCTAGTATTCAGGTATCCGCAAAGCAAAAATCTTTAGTTAGCCTTGCTAAACCATTTCAGACCTCTTCTGAAAAGTTCGACTTTTTCCTTGCCTAATTTCGTCCCAGGAAAGTAAACACCGTATAATTTCATATTTGGTTCTCCGATAATAACGCCAAATCTTTTTAATTACCAATGTTGGACTCTTAGGTAATATAAAATGTTTAATTTTTCTATTAACGGCTATGGCGACACTGCCGCTAGTTTTAACCACGCGATCATACCTGTATATATGAAAAAAGGGATGCTTAAAACTATCATTTGGCCTTAACCAAGTCTACGTTCTGACAAATAAGTCTATATTATTTTGAACAGCGAAATTGAACGCTTCAGTGTGCTTATTTTTAAGGCATTGTGCATTCCAAACTAGTACATTTAATTGTTTATTCATATAAAAATTGTATGGATAGCTCTACAATGACATTAAACTGTTCTTGCTTTGTTCTACATTTACTTAAATTAGTAATAAGTTCACGAGAAATGGTCAGAAGAGACTCGGGAGAAAAGAGGTTGTCGCATAAACTATTTGAGGATTGTGGGTTTTGGATGATAGCCGTACTGTAAGACATACGTGGAGTAGTTGTCAACTTAGCTAAATTTCCCGATTTTTTTCACATTGTTGCATCGCTGCTGTCTCGGCTTAGGGTTTGCGTATGTATTCAAGCTTTTGTCAGCAAAGGGAAATTTGTGCTGGTAACATCGAAGCTGCTTGTAGTTCTCTGAGCAGGGATCGGGGAACTTTTTAAATTTTTCCCCGACTACTCAGCTTTCGGTTCAGCCATATATAGTCTATTCTTGCCTTGCGATCAAGAGAATTGGCGAAGTGTGCTTCTTTGCAATTACTACAACGAATTTAATTACGTTGCTCTTCTTTTAGCGTGCATTTGCTATAATCATGCTCACCATTACATATAGCGCATCTTGTGGGAAAATGGCAGTAAGATGTCCCATCCCGCTAGGAAAATTTGGAGCAAATATGGAGGCCTTCATAATAGCTCTAATAAGAGCAGTAGTGGAGAAAAATATTTCCGTCTCCGGAATAGCTCCTGTTGGAGTTATTCACGAGGAAAAATTTTTAATTCTTCGAATTTGTTCTATCGGAGAAAAATGATATGTGAAATGCGTTTCTGGCTTACGCAATAGTTAAGATGCGCAGTGTCTATTCAAGTGCGGTCCTTTGAAGACATGTATTCAAATTGTGAAGTGCAAATTTAACAGCATATAGTTATTATATTGAAGAATAGCCTACGAAATTAAAATTCGGTAGCTTTATACTATCGAAAAAATCTCCTGACAATTTTGTGTACACAAGAGACATGATAACCCTCAAAATTAAGGAATTTTCTATCGAAAATGATAAAACATTTATAGTTGGCCAAAGATGCATTGATGCTCAAAGTTTATTTGATTTACCTGTTAATTCCAAGATGTCTTTAGGCATTTTCAAAGGAACCAAAATTGATGAAAGAGATGAAAAATTTGAACTAGATCAAATATTTTGTAAACTCTTTTGCGCGTTACAAGATGACTATCTAGTTTTTATGCCGATATGACATCACTGTGTAATATAACATGGACAGCTGAAAATTGGAATGTTACTTTCAGAGCTATGGAGAATGCAAAAAAAAATTTCGAACCAGCACCATATCAAGCAACACCGGTTTTTAGATCACATGCACTTTTGGAACAGGAGAAAATCCCCAGAATAAATGGTATTCCATTCGGGGAAATAATATATATATATATATATATATATATATATATATATATATATATATATATATATATACATATATATATATATATATATATATATATATATATATATATATATATATAATCATTTTTTTAATTATATTAATATTAGATACAGCTGATATTTTAATAATATTGTATTGAAAAATATGGACGAAAAATTGGACGATATGAGAACAATATTATGCAAGCACACCGCCCAAATTAATAAAATTACCGAAAAGTTATTTCATGAGCACAAGACTTTTCAATTTTTCTCCATCAAAAGTATGGAAGAGCTACAAGCCGCAGAGGATATATGATCAAAAATGAAAACAGAGAAGACATTGTAAGTTACCTGTATTTTTCGAACCATGTTTATTTATTTACTGATTTTACTTACAGATATATTGCATAAAAAGAATGATCGGCACCACTTATGTCAGAAACATTACATCAAAGCTAATAGCGGATAATTTAATATTAGGTATAAGTTGGGGTTCGACAACGAAAAAAGTTGATCTAAAAGCATATAGCTTATTTAGTGATTATTTGTTTGGTAACGACATTTAATTTTTAGTAATTTGCTTTTTTTTTTCATATGCATTTCCTGATAGAGGCAGTAAGTAGTCCTGAATATGGATTCCAGCAATTCGATATCGACATGAAATGCGGGTTCCGGATGGCGAAATCTTGCGTTTATAGAAAAAAATACAATAGCAAGAAGACATAATAAGTTTATCTATACATTTTATGAAAAGAGAGTCATTAAGTTCAAATCAAATTTATATTCAATGAAATAATGAATTATATTCTTTATTGTTCTTTGCCCTTCTGAAGTAATGCAATATAGTATACTTCATTTATAATTAAAGGAATTCATTCATATTTTCATAGAAATACGATAATATGCATAGTTTTAAGTAATGTTTAAACGATGGTGAGATGACTTTGTCAGAACACCTACTATATTATAAGGCCTCTGTACCGCATACATTCCAATAAAGAAAAATTATATATTATATATATCATTCATATTAAAAATAATAAATTTGTGTGTATATAATATTAAACTAGCTATGTACGTGTATATGATATATGTTGTTTGTTTTATGTATGTATATATATATATATATATATATATATATATATATATATATATATACATATATTATATTTATATACTGCATAATTCCCGGTATGCTAAATTTATACTTTCACAAATCATGTTATCATATTTGATTTCATTGTTTGAAGATTCATTTGTCTTCTATTTCTGTTATGGTGCCATAGCCCGATATCGGTGCTTGGCATCCTAGATAATTTACCTCTAGTCATCTTGATCATGAGATTGTGCTCACCAATTTTGAATACCAAGTATCATTTGGGTTTACTTAAAATATTATTGTTATTTTTATATTTACTTAAATTTAATTTATCTATTCGCATTATAGGAGCAATATCATCCTAACATAGTCTAGGGGCGCTCCGATAGGAGCAATGACTACTCTGGTACTGCTCATATATATCTCCTTTTCTCATAACCATATCCGCTCGAACGATCAATCCAATGGAGTCTATTTGGAGATTTATAAAAGCTTCTTGAAATTCCATAAGCTTTTAAAACCTCCTTTTGCACTCCTATGGGAGTAATTCTAGAGACTTTTTAAAATCTCCTTTTCGGCTCCCTTAGATTGCTGATCTGAGCGGACATGCTTATGGCAAAACAACATTAAGAGGGAGCACTCCTGGAGCAATCGTTGCTTCCTTCAGAGCGCTACAAGATTATTTTTGGATGATCCAATTTCCAAGTGGGATGCTCCCTCTTAATGTTGTTTCCATTTGTTAGATTCGCCTTACTATTACCTTTGGCGCCTAAAATTGTCAGCATAATTCTTTTACAACATTCAAATCAATTAGATGCATGATATCTAAAGGAAATTGTGAAACCATATTTATATCTATTTTCTCTAATGGGTGAGTTTCTTCACGAAAATTTTGAAGGTGGATCTCCTTGTCAACACGGCGTTGAAAATTTTCGTCGGTCCTCAAAGTCTCACTTTTTAGACTATAGCTCAAACGATTATTAATTCGACTTCCTTCTTGTTGGCACTTCCCGCTACCATGAGATGCAGAATGACCGACGGTTCCAGTAAGAAACGCGCGGGCTGGAGAATCGCTGATAAGTAGACGTATTTGTACGTTATAGCATTGAGTGCCAATAGTTACGCCGGTATTTTTAATTTGCTTATATTCAGCTATAAACTTTTCTAAATATTTCCCAACATCGGGTGGTTTACTCGGTCCTAAATATGCTGCAATTAAAAACGGTGGTAGTTCTCGTTGATCAGATAGGCAGCCTAGTATGGGCCACAATGTTGTTGAAGAGCTCTTGTACAATGGCACACCATCAACAAAGATATCCACGGAAATATTTTCGCTTATTTTTTCGGGGACCAATGTTTTTGAAAGTGCCTTTTCCAATCCAAAATAATAATACTCTACGGGATGCATATAAGTTATATCGGGAACTGTCCTTCCAATCTGCATAATCGATTAAGAACTTGAAGGCACATCCATTCCCTCATTTTTAGGGTTTTGTAAAATAATTTTGCAAAACCCTACTAAAATCGCGTCCTGTCTGTCCGTCTGTCTGTCCGTCCGTCCGTCCGTGCGTCACAGCAGTTTTTCTCGAAAACTACTTAAGCTAGAAACATAAAATTTTGTATGTAGGTGTAAAGTGGTGTTTTCTTCAAAGTTCAACTACAAAAAACTTTATAAGGTTTTAAGGGGGGTCTCCCCATATAGGGGAGTAACCCCCCGAAAAAAAATTTCATTGAAAGTAGCCGATATGGGTATCAAATGAAAGGTCTTGATGAGAACTTTTCAAATGCACGAAAAATTGGTGTCCCCCCCCCCCCCCTCGCGATTGGACACCTTTGATCCGAAAAATCTAAAAAAAATCAAGAATGTAGGCCTTGGTGTTTACAACAACAACAAATACGTGAGAAGTCGCAATTTACTCAACTTTGTTAGTAATAGTATGATTTATCGATTTTATGTTTTCTTGAATAAAACCTTAACGGTACCCTTAAATTCTATGAAATTCAGTACACAGATGACTATTAATAAGATTGATCTATCCTGAAAGTTTCACTAAAAATTGAATCATATATACGAGTATAGCGGTTTGAATTTTCCTGTATTACTATGGAACAATATGCGCTGCATTTATTACTATGGCAACATACGAGTATGGCTATGGAACAACATGCGCTTTTAACTGACTCAGACACTACAGTTTTGCTAGGATTTGCATGAAAATTTCAGGAATGATAGGTGTCATGTAGATCTTTAAGAATCGGTTCAGCTAGTGGTATCAGTAATCGTAAAACAAAATAGTGGCAGTTTTAAATGCGAAGATTGGATAATTTTGAGTTATTTTTTTCCAACTTCAACGTTTAGGGTGCATGCTTTGAGCACTTGATTCAATTTAATGAATGACTGAAGATGAGTACCTACAATTAATGCTCATAAATGAAACAAGTCAAGGAGGCGGGAGAGAGCTCCTAGCAAAAGGACTTTGTTACCATTCTAGGATTTGAAAAAATTGGCCATGAGTCGATGATAACAGTACAGGAGAGTAGCCCCTGAAAAAAATTCATCAAACGTAGCCGATATGAGTATGAAATGGACGTTTTCATGGGAGCATTTCAAAGTTGTTAAACTGTCAGTTTTTGCTTCAGTGGGGGCACAGGGGGGAAATACATGAAAAATGTGTTTCCTCCGTCGCGGATGGACATCTGAAATAATTATCAAGGGAGATATTTATGAGTATAACAATAACAAAAACCTCAGAAGTCGACATTTGTTCAACTTTGTTAATAATAGTATGATCTTCGTATTTCATATTTTCTCCAATAAAATCGTCTTTGACATGTTTCTTGATTTGATTCGATCTGGTGACTGCATTTTGAAAATTGAATACAAAACCCTTCTGATATGAGCGTAGGTCTCTTTACCCAACTTGTTCAATATAATAAGTAGTTCATCAAAAGCATTTCTTGTTATATTCTGTTTTATAGCCCAGTTCCTTAAATTTTCAGCCACGGTGAAATACCTCTCACTTTCAACAGTGGTTTCATTTTCCGCCCACGAAGATGATAAAACTTGACGATTGGGAAATGCAAAGGATGAAGTAATCGCGTTATCTATTTCAATTTCTATACTTTTATTAGTTTTTTTCGAACATTTTATCATCTCCATTCTGACGAGACGCCTAAAGTGGCGTCTGGAAGATCCCAAATAATTTCCTTCCATTGTAAGCTATGTGTAGATACATTTCCATATTTAAAATATATTCTTTTTTAAGTAACGCATGCAAAAATTATTATCTTACCTAATATATGTAGATATGATTGTTTTCCACTATATGCTATTAAATTTGCACTTCACAATTTGAATGCACGTCTTCCAAGGACCGCACTTGAATAGACGCTGCGCATCTTAATTATTGCGTAAGCCGGAAACGCAAATTCGAAGAATTAAAAATTTTTCCTCGTGAATAACTCCAACAGGAGCTATTCCGGAGACGGAAATATTTTTCTCCACTACTGCTCCTATTAGAGCTATTATGGAGGCCTCCATATTTCAACCATGAAGAATTGCTCCAAATTTTCCGGGTGGGCGCACACAATCCCTACATTGTGTAGGGCCTTTTTGGCTGCTTGTATAGAAGCTCCATCGTACAATAGTGTGCATGATCGTTTTGATTTTTTTTAACTCTGTCATTTTTGTACCTTTTTGTAGATATAAGAGATAGTAACTGGTTTTGCAATCTCTTAATTTGGGATTGATTAATTTAATATCAATGGCATTAATATTATGTTCAGTTTTGAGAAGATTTTTTAGCTCTTCTGCGGAAATTTTATGCAACGCTGTTAAAACTACTTTTAGCAATCGTAAATCTGCCTATTGGAATGTGAAATAATTCACTTTCTTAACTTTTAAATGTCTCGTAATCCTCAAGATTGGAAAGGAAAAGCCTCGTACCAATTGACATTATTTTAATTGAAGAATTCGTTATATTCAATTCTTTAAGAATGGCGTCTATTGTGACAAGAGGCAAATCCGTAAATGTTATTGAAGGGACTCTCGCCTTAGTTTTAACTTCAAGGATTGGGTTGTTGATCGCTTTCATTGTTGTCTGGAAAGTCAGCTAATGGCAAGAGACTGTTGGAGTTCGATGAGCTGGATGCGGGGATTCGCACCATTTTAAGCTTGTCACGGAGAAAATTACCCGCCGGGGAAGATTTCCGGCTTCTTTTCTTGCTTTGAGCAGAGTAGGAGATTTTAGATGCACAAGGACTCAATACGTAACTTGAATTAACACCGAAAGGAAAAGTTACTGTGGATAGTTACTGTGAAACTCATAATAATAATAGACACTACGTAGTCACTGTGTAAATCAAACGCCGGCTTAGCTCAAAAGTCCATGCAAAACTGTTTCTCTTACTTGTATTATAAATTTAAAATTTTTTGAATGAGAATTTATGTTTTGATTGGATACTGAAAGGAAATGATATGGAAAGAAATTAATTTTTGCTGGTGTGGAATTATCATGAATTTTTCGATTTTTCTCAATACTGTTAACTGCTTCAAAAAAGGCATGTGATAAAATAAATTAAATAGATGATGATGATAATAACACAAATAATTAGTATAAGCGATAAAAGATAAATCTATTAGATAGCTCTAGTTTTATACCTTGGTTCTGTTTTTGTTGTTTTACTGATTTTAGTAATTTCGTTCGACTTTCCTTTTGAATCCATGCCTTTCGACTCTTTAATATTTCACACTCGTTTTCTTCCGACAATATTTAAGTGCTTATCAATTACTATTTAACAAATGGATCTTTAACTCTATTAATGTTTAAGTGATGAATTGAATGGAGTAATATCAGCAAATTTAATAGTTTCTGTGTAAATTGTAATTGTACTCAAGAACGGCCACACCAGCCATTGTTGATAATTACTTTTACTTAGTACAAAACAGATAGAAACACAAATACAAACAACGCGTTCACTTTGTTGGCGTATGAAGGAATACATTTATTATTATTTCCACATGGACTTTAATACAAAATATTTGATGACTACAAATGCTTGCAATAATCGAAGTCAATGTCCATTAAAGAAAATTGCATTCTATGCAATAATAAATTTCAATTATTGAAGTCAATAAACCATCAATGAAAATGCATACTATTCAAAAAACTTTTTTATGCTGTAGTTAATGTCCATTCAGAGTTCAAACATTTTTGCTTACAAGTTCAGGTAGGCAAATTCGCGGCTAAAAGTGGGTCAATTATATTGATAGGAGGAATGACCGGGTGAATGGACATTGACTACTGTTGCGAACTCTGTTCAATTGTTGAACATGTTGGGGCACCACCGGAAAGAACAATGTTGAATCTTTCATTAAGCGACACGTTTTCTTCTGATGCAGTTGATATGCACTCCTGCAAATTCTTCGGCATCCTTGTCTTCTTCAGTATGCTTCTGATGTAGACGCTGGCTATACAGATCGTGATGATGATCAGCATTGTTGATGTCAGCGGTACCACGTGCTTGCGTAACTGTTGTAACGTAGTTGTAATCGCAATCGGCTCTGGCTTGAAACAATCATCATCGAAAATTTGCTCCTTTACTCTTCCTATTGGGTCCATAGATTTTGCGTGGTACTCCTTGTCTTCGAACTTAGCTGGGGACACCTCTTTTGTGAAGCTCGTCAGTACTCTCTTTTGTCAGGTCATTTCTGATCGTAGAATGAATCACTCGGTTTGGATAGCGCAACTATCTTTGGTGCGGATGATTCCAATGTTCTCTAGTAAAATCTCCTCTCTGTTATCTTTGCAGATAACAAAGGCTGCGCTTGGTGTGCTTGCAACAAATAGCCATGTGTTTTTCATCATAAGCTCCTTCCATGTTGTTTGAGGAGATGTTACATCAACGCTGGGGCACGGTTGCTTCTTGTGTCTACTGTATAGTTCGTTGATGATACAGTTCGGATTTGCATCCATGTTGTTGATCATGCTGGGAGTACAAAGTTATCGTTTGTCTTAAATTGTGCATGACTTCAGCTGTGTAGCGTCCAATTCGAAATACGTTAGTTGATTGAAGTTAACCGCCAGGGTTGGAGTTTTAACGATAGGAACCAGATATTGATGCACACCTGATTCGAAAGGAATTGCAGTGACATGAATCAGCTCGTATATATCCCTTTCAATTATATGGAAGTAGCCATAGATTATGATATTTTCATCGGTGCGTGCAATTGTCGTTGCTTTCACTGGAGTATGCAGAATCTCAAAATGTGGGCCAATTTTTGATGATACCTTATCTATTGTGTTTCTCATTGTTTAAATTGAAACGAACTACGGGAAGCTTTCGGATCCATAGATGGTGTTTACTAGTTTTTGGTACTTCATCTGGAGCTCCTCAAAATAGTTAATCGCCATGAGATAAGTGGATACGACTTGTAAGCCAATTTTGTTGTTATCAATCTTTGCAAACCATTTTTGTAATTCGTTGATCGAATCTACCACTTGACTTATTTTCATCGTAACTTGGGCAAGCTGGGCATCAGTGCGATGGTTGACGCTTGTTATACGTGCGTTCAATTCTACACTTTGTTGATTTAAGACTTGTAATATTGTGTGTTGGTTTTTATCGAGGGCGTCAATATCAGTGTAGACCTTATCATTAACACCAAAAAATGATTTGATGAATCAAAATATGGTGCAATTCTTGATCTTTTTACTTTGTTAGGTTTGTCTATAAGTGCAATCCGTCTTCGTCCTGCCGTGATTTTCTGCTTCATACAGTTAGATATAGAGGTTTCAGGTGTTGAGCGTTCTTTGCATTTGTCAGGAGATTATTTTGGTTTTGTCAATTCAATATTTGCAGCAGTTTCCTCTACTGGTGTTATTGCTGTTGGATTCCTGGTAGAGTCCTCAGGTATTTCTACCGGTAGTTTACACAAATTGGTGATCGCTACTTGCTTCAGCATATTTCCATGGAGCCTAATTGTAACTGTTCGTACGATTCCATCTCTGACTGGTTGCATGCTATGTATTCTTACCAGAAGCCACTTCGTTGGTGGCGTGTCCCTTTCTTCAATGAGAACAAGGTGACCAATTCTGGGATTTTCGCTTACGCTCGTCCACTTCGTACGTTTTTGTAGATGTTGCAGGTACTCCGCCGCCCATCCTTTCCAGAATACTTGATGCGTGTTAGTTAATATTTTCCAGCGCTGGTGTAGTATTCTACACGAGGTATCAGGTTCTGGTATAGCCAAGAAAGGTCGTCCAATGAGGAAGTGCCCTGGAGTTAGGGCTTCAAGATCATTTGGGTCGCTTGATATAGGAGTATATTATCGTTGGGAATTTTTCAAATGTTGGGACAATATTTTGCTCATCGAAAATGCATTTAGTGTGATTCTTGACCGATTTCACACTAGCTTCCCAAAGCCCACCGAAATGAGGTGTGGACACTGGTATGAACTTCCAGGTGATCCCGTCTTTTGCAGTTATTCGTGCTAACTCGCTGCTTGATCTCTTTATTGCTTCTTCTAGATCCTTGTCTAGTCGATTACTTGCCCCAACAAACATGGTGCCGTGGTCGCTAAAGATCTCCCGGCAAAGTCCTCTTCAGCTTGTGAACCGTTTGAATGCTGCTCAGAATGCTTCTGTTGAAATGTCGCTCACAAGCTCGAGATGTATGGCTTTTATTACCATGCATACAAATAAAGCAATGTAGGCCTTTACGACCGCTTCTCCTCTTCCCTTGGACATTCGTATGGTGAAAGGGCCTGCGAAGTCTATTCCGCACTGAGTGAAATCTTTTTCTGGTGTTACGCGTATGGCAGGTAAATCGCCCATTAATTGATGATTTTTAGCGGTCGAGTATTTACAGCAGATCATGCATCGATGAATTTCGTACCGAATTACTTTCTGATCATTTATGATCCAGTATCGCATACTCAAGTAGTTGCGCACCTCCGTGCATTGTTTTCAAGTGGGCTTGCCTCACAATTAAATATGTCACATGACGGCACTGTGGTAGCAAAATCGGGTGCTTTGTTTCTTTAGAAATGCTTGCATTTCGGAGCCTAACACCAACTTGCAGAGTACCATGGGCATCGTGGAAGGGACTTAGAGTCCTGAGTCTTTTCTTCAACTCCTTGTTACTCCTTAGTTCAGCAATTTCTTCTGAAAACTGTGCCTTCTGAATCATTATAATGATTTTTTATGTGCTTTTCGAGTTTCTCTGCTTCTTGCCGTCCGGTCTTGCGGTTTGATTTTTGCATCGTACAGTTGCGATGAAACCTGAGACATGTTGCAGTAATCCTTACTAGTCTATTAAAATTGGAGTAATGTTCGAAAATGCTGCTTTTGTCTGCCGCTGTTGTTACTGTCGAAATAACTTTGATATCGGTGCAAGGATGTGTTAACCAACTTGGACCATTCCACCACAAATGATGCTTGAGAAGTTGCTTTGGACTGATGTCTCTAGAAGCGCGATTGACTGGATTATCCTTGGAGCTGATATGCTGCCATTTCCAGACACCACGATCCAATTTTGAATCTTCGATACCCTACTGGCAATGTAGGTCTCCAGTTAAGCTGGTTTCTTTTTAAGCCACCCCAAGGTGATAGTCGAGTTGCACCAAGCATACACGTCCAAATTAGGAATGCAGAGCGACTCTATTGTATCGTGCAATAAGATAGCCAATAGTACAGCTCCATTTAGCTCAAGCTTCGGGAGGGTGACTTTGGTCTTGGTTGAGGTGACCTTTGTTTTCGCACAGAGAAGAGTTGTGCTAATGGATCCGCCCATGTCAATGCTTTTACTATAAACCACCGTTGCGTAGACAGACTCTGATGTGTTGCAGAATCCGTGCAGCTCCATTTGACAGTCTATGCTGTAGAGATTCCATCGAGGGATGCTAATGTGTTCCAGCAGTTTCAGCTCAGATTCAAGCTCGTTCCAGCTTTTAAGAATTTCTTCTGTTGGCTGTTCATCCCAATCCGTTCTGCTCTTCCAGATTGCCTGAATTATCAGCTTAGTCCTAACTGTGACGGGTGCAAGCCAGTGTAATGGGTCGTATATGCTTGCAATGTATGACAGCAGCTGTCTTTTTGTAGGCCTTTTAGATTCATGAAACGCGATGATTCTTAAGTGGAACGCATCTTGGGCTGGATTCCAGTGTATACCAAGTGTTTTCAAGGATGGATCTTCTTTGAACTCTTAATAGACCAACTTCTCTTCTATCTTTCGCTATGTAGCTTAATAGCTCTGGGTTGTTGCTAGCCCATTTTTTGAGGTTGAAGTTACCTCTATTTAGTAGAGCTGTCATCTCCTGCTGAAGAGAAATCGCTTCTTGTTTGGTATGGGTGCCTGTTAACATATCGTCAACATAAAAATCGTTCTTTAATATCAACGAAGCAATCAGGTAATTTTTTTTTCATCCTGAGCTAGCTGCATCAATGTTCTGACTGGCAATTATCTTGAGTTGATATTCCGCTATCGTACCTTGGGTATGCCTCCTCCAGAGAATTTTTTGGTAGTCTCGGTCATCTCGATGCATTTGAATTTGCCGAAACATTTTTTCGATGTCTGTGGTATAAACGTACGGCTATTTTCGCCATCTTAGCAATGTCTGGGCCAAATTTAGCTTAAGCCTTGCTCCAATGTGCAACTTATCGTTTAGACTAGGGCCATGGAGTGTCTTCGCAGACGCATCGGATACTACTCTAATTTTCGTCGTGGTACTGCTCTCCTTGATTACCGCATGATTTGGTAAATAGTAAAAATCCTTACTGTCGCCGATATATGGAGACACGCATGTAATATGTCCGAGTCTTAGGTACTCTTTGAGGAAGGTGTTGTACTCCACAGCTAGCTTCTCATCTGTAGAGAGTTTTTCTCGATTCGTCGGTATCTTAGGAGAGCTCTGGTCCTTGATTCACTGAGAGAGTTTTGTGATTGATCTTCTTTAAAAGGAAGGCGAACTATGTATCTGCCATTATCGTCTCTACTATAAGTGCTCTGAAAATGATTTTCACACTCCGTGTTAGTATCCCTTTGCTCATTTTGGTTTTTTCGCCATCAATCTCAAAAAAAAATTATATTTTTCTGTGAAATTCAGCCAGAGACACTATCTTATCTTTTTTGTTTCAAAAAGATTTCTACCAGTCTTCCCTGAAAGTATCCAGCCAAACTTTATTTTTTGGGCTAGTAACGATTTGCCTTTCATCAAGGAATCCTCTACTATTTCTTCAAAAACGTCTGCGCCAATTATCATGTCGATGGCTCCTGGCAAACGAAATTGGGGATCTGCCAGATTTAATGCCTCCAGACTATGTGGTAAACTCAAAGTTACCCTTCGATCAGGAAGCATCGTTGTTAGCCTGGGCATGATTAAAGCCTCGACTGAAACTCTGAAGTCCGAGGAGAATCTGGGTGTTATTGTAACGAATATCCTCTTCCGGACAGTTTTGGCTTGAACTCCTCCAATACCTGTTACCCCTATCTGAGGGCAGGCCGAGCTGCTTTGCAGCTTTCGATGATATAAATGATGTTTGAGACCCAGGATCAACTAAAGCTCGCAGTGGAATTTGTTGACCGGAATACGATTCTGCTCGAGGCACTTGTGTTCATTGTGGCCTTGGTGTTGCTGGTGGTAATGTTCGAAGTGACAGTCTTACGATCAGTGGTTGAGTAATGCAACATGGTATGGTGTGGTTTCTTGCATTCAAAGCACGTATTTGTACTCTTGCATTTAAAACTCGATTCGTGTGCTAGGCAGTTCTTGCACAGATTGTTATCAGCAACAAATTGATTTTGGTCAGCGAGGCTTAATTTTTTAGATCCATCGCAGCGGTGAATGGCATGATTGCTTTGATTGCAAAACTTGCACTGGTATGTATATGTTATACTTGCAGCTCTCTTGTCCGGTTTATAAGGTTTCTGTTGCAATGACACGAATGCATTCTTTTGTGTCGTTTGCCGTTGTACTTGTGGGCTTTTCAAACTCATTAGGACCATGTGCCTCCTCATCAGAAAGTCGTAAACTTGCTTCAAGCTCGGCATCTCTCGGGTATTGTTAACATTTTCTTCGAATATGCGGAGACTTTCTGCGTCTAGCTTTCTCATAGCGATTCTAACCATTATCGGCTCCCAATGTGCTGTGTTATAATCTAGACTTTTTAATGCCGCTAGACAATGACGAAGTGTGTCGTGCAAAGCCAGAAGCGATGTGGGACACCGGTGCACAACTTTTTCGGTATCCCGAATGGTATATATGTAGGTTGTTACCATCTGTTGGTTGTTCGAGAAGCGCTCTTGCAGTATAGTTGGAGTAGTTTCGTAGTTGGTTGCACTCAGCTGTAAATGCGAGACCGCGCTTCTTGCGTCTTCCTCCAGATACGAGAGAAGGTACTGCATTTTTCGCGTAGCCCCGAAAGTGTTATTATTGTGAATAATGCTTTTGTAAAGCTCAATAAATGTTTTCCATTGCTGGTAGTCACCGTTGAGTTTGGGTATCATTATAGGTGGTAAATTCGGGTGATGACGGCCATAGCTTGTAGAGGTGTCCATGTAACGTAACCAGTTTGATGGCACTGTGACAGTAGGTGCAGTATAACTTGCTGCTGTTGTGGTAATCGTAGATGCAGGAACACCCTCCGATTGGATCATTGGTGATGAAGCCACATTTTGATGCTGCATAACCGCTTGTTTACCTTCAATGTGTAGATCCTTCAGTTCTCTGTACAACTTTTCCGTTGTAGCAAATATTTTTTGCTCAAAGTATGGATGGTCATCTTGTAAGGTGCTCATCAGCTTTTCATTGTTACCTCAAAACTCGTGCCAGAGTTTTTCAATGTCACTCAGCCGCTTGAAAAAATACTCTTCCGTTTTTCTCGAGCTTGAGTCCTTCTAAAAGTTCCTGGCTGAGTTTTTCAACGCTTCAGCGTTGTTTTTTTGTTCCAAAATGATAGCCGCAGTGTCCATCATGTACTTGATGACGTAAAATTATCCTCAGGACTGATACTAAGAATAAGCCACTTTAGCCTTTGTTGGCAGTCCTCGCACAAGCTAGATCCACGAAATACCGAATCATCATGATCAGCCACACCAGCTGCTGTTGATAAAACTTAGAGTAAATTGCTCGACGGACCAAATGTAAATTGTAATTGTACTCAAGAACGGCCACACCAGCCGTTGTTGATAATCACTTTTACTTAGTACAAAACAGATAGAAACACAAATAAAAACAACGCGATTACTTTGTTGGCGTACGAAGGAATACATTTAAAGTCCATTAAAGAAAATTGAATTCTATACAGTAATACATTTCAATTATTGAAGTCAATAAAAAATTAATGAAAACACTTTTTTAATGTTGTAGTTAATGAGCATTCAGAGCTCAAACATTTTTGCTTACAAGTTCAGGCAGGCAAATTTGCGGCTGAAAGTGGGTCAATTATATTGAAAGTAGGAATGACCGGGTGAATGGACATTGACTACTGTTGCGAACTCTGTTAAATTGTTGAACATTCTGTTTGTAATTCCTCCTAAATAGAGAAGAAAACAATAAAATTTTACAATTACTGCATACATCATCAAAAAATAACCAGCAGTGAGGTACTCTGGGAGTGTCTGGTGGGAAGTTTAGCTTTGTTTTGCAAATGATCATGTCAAGGATAAAAAGATGTACATAGATAAATGCAGAACAATATTTGGAAGCATTTTCATTTCATCATGAATAATATGTGGACAATATATTAGATATGATATTATTCTAATCGGAGCTTTACGGCATTTACCACCCGAGAGATCAATGCCAATCTTCAACCAAATTAGATCTGAATTAACTGGTACAACTCTTTGGCGTTCTTTAAAATTTTCTGAACAAAATGACGTTCTATTTTCTAATACTCTGACTAAAATTGGTAATAGGGAAGTATGAGAACCAAATCCATTGCAGCTTATAGAATTTTTCACTAAAGAAGAGGCTTATATGCCCTGAAGAACTCCGCTTGTTTTGGCAAAAGCAAACCACGAGGACGATATGTTGCGAGGAAAGATCCAAAAATAATTGGATACCATAATTATGAGAAAAAATTGTTGCACAGGGTATTTTGTCATATGTTGAGTTTTTTACAATAATTCCAGAATTTTTCCTGCATTTATCTGTATTCAGCTTTTTAACCTTTAAATAATTCCCACCGGACACTCCCAGAGTGCCTCACTACTCTTTTGTGGTACGAAAGCGTTGCGACGTTGGGACAAGTGAACGCGGTGGATCATTCTTGGATCGTTAAGAGAAGACGAGTGAAGACAGCATTGCAGAAGCTTAAATAGCGTTGGCGAGTAAAAACAGCGTTTATGGCGCGAAACATTTATTTTTCGGTTGTATGCTTTTTTAGGCTTTCTGCTCTCACTCATATTTCGTTAGAACCTTCAAAATTGAAGCTAAACTTCCAAAGACCAAAAATTTGAATTATTACTTTCGAGAAATAAATAGGATAAATATCTTAAATTAAAAGCACAAGATTCAGTCTTTCCATAAACACCCCAAACAGGTATGGATGCCGCCACGTTGACTGGCCTCTCCACTCATGAGCTAGCGATTGGGTAAGCGCACCCTCTTTTCTTTGTTGCAGGGGCCCTCACCGCACTACAAAGCTAGCTTGCCAGCACACATACGCGTCCCCAGACAAGGCCATTTTAAGCGTAGCACTAATTCCACTCGCTGAAGCAGCAAACCACCACTGCAGTCCTTTATGGACACATTTACATCCACCATAAACACTATAAGGCGTTTTCCTAAAATTGTAGATAACGGAGAGCCGAATTGAATACAAATGCAATCTATATGGGTCTAAGCTCCAAACATACCCTAGGTCAAACTCACACTTAGACCTTTGCATTGCTGACGCAAACCTTGTATTCAGCTTTAATAATTCTTAGCGGCAACTGCAGGTACCTTTTTACAATAGCGACCATTAAACAACTGTAATGGAAATCAATTATCAAAAGGATGATGACTCAACATGAAAATTATCGGTTGAATCTAAAAAAAATGGATTGGGGAAAGTTTCAAAAGGAGTTAAATTGGGATTACCAGAAATAACGTCCCCTTCTGATGATGGTAACTCTTACTAATGGTTCCTGATGACAGGAGTCTAAGTAACGATGAGTAGTTCCGAAGATTATGCATCAAAACAATATGGAAGAATGTGAAACACCAAATATAACAGGCTTGAAATGATTAAAAAGCACTCTTCTCACAAGCGTCAGTAATATTTATCAACGATTTTTGGCTTACCAACATTCTCCGTTGACTTTGATGGAATTACACCTGAAGAATGTCCAGAACTTACCCCGTTCATACTTCAAGAGTGAGGTCAGCAATCAATGAGCGGAAAAACTAAGGAGCATTAGCCCACAAGATCCAGATGGTGTTTTCATGAAAGCAAAGAGTTTATTCCGCAAGAAATCTTGCGTAAAGTTATCGAATCTTGGGGTCGCTAGTGATGAGATAAATTTTCTTCATTGAGCTGGTATCGAAATTGATAATACGACTCCACACAACAATGGAAACAGGATTTTATGTGATGGTTTGCAGAAACTTTCCCTGATTGAAACAAATGTTGAATCAGTTCATCTACCAAGCTCTGAGAGAGGAAATCAAATACTTTCAAGGTCGTTGAAGCAAAAGTTTCCGACTTCAAATCAAGCCTGAATGGCAAATTAATTCTTCATTTCACTGAAGCATTGGAATCTGACCTCATACCGAGCTCGAATCTTTTTGATTATTTTGTTACCTATGTAGACTTGGGTTTCATATTTGGCAGGATAAATAACGAAAATCCCAGTTGGCAGCACCAGCCGTAAAGGTGAATTTCTCGTATGTAGCGTAGGATTTCGTAAAAGAATTTGGCTTGCATACTACTAAACTTCTTACTGCAATTTCCGTAACACCAGATGGGTATTTATTGACATGAAAAGAATACGCCGACGCTTGTATTTAAAGACACTTTATAAAGGCACAAATATTTTGCTCATTCAATTGAGGTGCACATATATGGATCACATATTGAAACGGCAGATCATAAATTGTTATAAACATATAAATACAGGTGTTGTCCTAACATTCGCTGTTTATACATTTCACAGTGGTTACCACAAAAAGTTGATGAATTGTCGGCTTAAATAGCTCAAATAGATAATTTCAAATAATTTCCATAAAAGTTTAAACAGCACTTGCGTTGCTATTAATAAAAATATTTTCAATAATTGTCTGAACCATAATTTTTTTTTATTGAAAATGGCTACTTAAAATATTAAGCTGTAAATTTTCGACTTTTTCATTTGTTATCCGATTTGCATATTTTTTTCGCAGGTTAAATGAACTTGCGTAAATAACTTATCATTTCAAATTTCATTGGAATCTGTTGAGAAACTTGGCTGCTAGAGGGCTACAGAAATAAAAAAAATTTAAGTCCACCCCCCCCCCCTGTATGGGGAGGCCCCCCTTAAACACTTTAAAAAATTTGCTTGCACTGCAAATTTTTAGAGGCACCACTTTTGACCTACGTCGAAAATTTCCCCATTCTAGCTAATGTGGTTTGCAAGGAAACCTACTGTGACGCACGAACAAACGGACGGATGGACGGACAGACAGATAAGTCACGATTTCGTAATGTTTTAGGGTATTTTAAAAATATTTAAACAATATCCTGAAAATGGTCTGCTTTATAAATACTTCCAAGTTAAGTGATTAAAACGTTCCCATGAAAATTATTCATTATTTCAGTTGCTATTAAAATAGCGAATCGCGCTTGCCTTCTGACCTTTGGGGGCCGCCATTTTGAATGCATGCATTTTATTTTGGACTATTTTAAATTTTTGTATGCTAGGACCTCATCAATTAATGCGACAAATCTCGTTCAAATCAGAGTTCCACTCTAGACAGGGCAAAATTATTCAAATATTAGTGAACATGGTAGCTGAAAATATTAGGGGTTTAAAATTTCGACTTTTTTATTTTTCATTCGATTTGAAAAGTTTTCTGCATAATACAAGAACTTAGTACAAAGATCCATAATCTCAAGTTTCATCAAAATCCGTTGGAAAATATGACGACTAGAAGGCTACGAAAACTTGAAAAAGTCGCATATTTAAACCGCTGCCATTTTGAAAATTGCACATGCATGATCACCAAAATGTCAAAGTTTCTAGATCGAAATGGTTTCTATCTTCAAATCATGTTTCATATATAGGGCGATTCATAACAAGTGTACACATGTGAATGGGCCTTCTCATATTTATCACCAATTTTAGGTCCATGACAGCTTGGTCTTTTACAATTCTAACCGTGGCATCATACACATCAGCCAAACGTTTTATTATTGTTAAAACTTTTTACAAAAATAATGAATCGCCAGTGCAAACATTTCGTGCTCTACGTGAATTTTTTGGTCCACATAATCGACCAAGTTCGCGGGTTATTTCAAGAGTTGTGAAGAATTTCGAGGAGAACCATACTCTGTTGGACTAAAAAAACTCCCTTGTAAGCCCACAGTCCACAAACCTGGAAAAATTCTACCTGTAAGCCGTCATGTTCGTGAGAACCCGAAAGTGTCTTTGCGTCGTCGATCGCAGCAGTTAAATGTTTCTTATTCAAGTTTGCAACGAATTTTAACTCGCAATTTGAAACTTCATGCCTACAAAATCAAGTTAACCCAACGTCTGACGCCATTGGATCATGAGATGAGACAACGTTTCATCGATTGGAACCTTCAACAGCTGAAGGAAAATGGGAATTTTTCTCAATCATTAATCTTCAGCGATGAGGCACATTTTCACTTCGATGGGTATGTTAATAAACAAAACTGTTATTGGAGCGATACAAACCCAATAGGAATTTAACAAGCAACCCAGTATCCCGAAAAAGTCACTGTTTGGTGTGGTTTTTGGTGGGGTGAAGTCATTGGACGTATTTCTTTGAAAACGATGAGGGAAAAGCGGTTACCGTGAGTTCTTTGCGCTATCGAAGCATGTTGAAAATTTTTTTTTGGCCAAAATTGCCTGAAATGGATTTGGGAGACATTTAGTTTCAACAAGACGGCGCTACATACCACACAGCACGCGCAACATTCGAATTATTGAAGACCAAGTTTGGAAATCGAATAATATCACGAAACGGACCCATAAATTGGCCGGTGAGATCGTTTGATTTGACTCCTTGTGGCTTCTGCCTTTGGAGATTTCTGAAGGATCGTGCTTACGCTGATGCTTTCCAGACTACTGAAGCATTAAAAAACAATATTCGAGCCAACATACGCCTGATAACGCCGGAAATGTGCGAAAATGTCATCGAAAATTACAATCATCGTTCGATAGTCAGCAAAGCAGCACGAGGTGCACATATGCCCAAAATAATATTTCACATTTAATTGTAAGGGACCGAATTTCCATGATAAATAAACATTACAGCTCAAGCTTCACAAAAACTATGTTTTTTTTCGATAAAAATGTGTAAACTTGTTATATACCCTTGACATCGGATCGAAATTGCGAGAACAGATTCCCTAGACACCTGGTCACCGTGATGTGCCGTATGTTATACGCGAAATCATTTTTGTAACTGATGGAAATCTGAAGACAATACGCGACATCAAGTTCTTGAATGGTCTACAGCAGGGAACTATTACTGTACCTCTGCTTTTCTCAATATTCATTCGCAAGCTTTTGAACGGCTTTGTGATGCAAGCGCCAGAGCGTCATAAAAAAGGAAGAGCGGGAATCTCTATAAGATGCATCAGATGTTTGAGTGGTGAAAAAAATATAAAAAGCACCGAGAACTCGATTGCTACTTTTATAATTGCTACCAAGATGACCAAAACAAGGGTCGAAAATTCCGAAATAATAATCAACCACCCTGAAGTCTACAAAGAGTTTATGGCAGGAAAAGAAAGGAGTGTGTGATTTCAGTGTCACTTTTGAAAATGTAGCGGAAGTACTGGACTCGTAAATGGAAGCCGATAACTTTTCTTAAAAAAGGTGGTCGCAAAGTACAATTGCCGTCCAGCGACATGAAGAAGAAAAGCTAGTGCGAAAAGCGGGAGATGTTCTAAAAGAATAAAATCTGCATTCGACGAATCAGTATAGAAATAAAAATATGCTTCTTGAACTAATGGAGCTCCTAGATTGCATGGGGCATTATTGGGGAAGCTGGTTAAAGGACAAAGGAAACCAGAAGACCAGAGAAGTGCAGAAGGCTAAAGAGGCACTGTGAATGGGGCCTAAGGGCACGTGCAGATAGCTAAACGATCAAACATCAATAAACAAGTTGTGTAGACAGAACTACACTCATGTCAAAGTGGTTTTGTACTTAATCTACAATATGTGGATAAATAGATTGATTTGATTCAAGATAAATTTTTATGACATGCACAATAAATATATCCTTGCATTAAAAGAACTTCACCAGCCAAAACTTTGTTCCAATATTACTAAAATCATTGGCTGACCTAAGTCTTAAATATTTCTTTGTTATTCATTCTATCAGAAAATTCGGAGAAGATTCAATAATAAAAAACTTTTAGAAAAAACAGGAAACCGACTTCAAAATGCCCTAAAAAGGATGAAATAAATTTTATGGAAGCGGTGCCATATCATATTTTCCCCATTCTTTTGTGATGGTGCAGATGTTGGAAGTATTTATTTTGAAATGGAGAAATTGATTTGGCACCGCTTCCATAAAATTTATTTCATCCTTTTTAGGGCATTTTGAAGTTGGTTTTCTTTTTTTTCTAAAAGTTTTTTATTTCACCCTTTTTAGTGGCAAATTTTTTCATTTCAAAACTTTCAACACTCAGTTTCTTGAATATCATGTACTCGTATATTAAAATATAATTTTTTACTGCAATGCAAAAACCACTACGGCTAAGATCTGCAGCGTTCATTGGAATCGAATTTACTTCTGGTACATCTAATCCATGATCTCATCAACGTCTACCTTGATTTTAGACTTCATAAAAATCCAATATGGATTGTAGCTTTGAAAAATTTTTGAATTTCGAACTTTGCCCAGACGCCATTTTTATATTCTGACTTGACTCTGAAGTGCCTTTTTACCGTGCAACTTTTTTCGACCTTTGAGCGGTCGCCGTTTTGTTTCAAATTGTTCCGCTTTGTGAGCTTTATCACACAATTGAATAAATTCTTGTACCAATTTTGGTACAATCCTGAGCTATACTATGGTCAGACCAGAAATATTTCTGAAAATTTGGCGAAAATCGAAGTGAAGTGGTGACCTTCAGGCACACATTTTTTTATATCCTATCTACATATAACCAACCACACACACAGACACATCTTTATATATATATATATATATATATATATATATATATATATATATATATATTTATATATATATATATATATATATATGTATGTATATATATATATATATATATATATATATGTATATTTATATATATATATATATATATATATATATGTATATGTATATAGATATATATATATATATATATATATATATATATATATATATATATATATATATATATATATATATATATATATATATATATGTATCGACATATCTATTTATATATGTAAACATAAAGTTTGCTCGCCTTCGTTTTCAGTTAACTATGGCACCTAATTTACATGAAATTATATCCTATAGTTCAATGAAAAATCGGCTATGCATTTTCATCTTCATATGTAAAGTTATGATCAGTTATAGAAGGAAAAGTATTTCTTTTTAGGTTACGATTCTCGCCGGTCTTTAGTATGGAAATTACTAATTTTAGATTTCTAGGCATACGAGTATGTTATAATGTACACATATAATATTAACTGGAAAGTAACGAATCAACTCTATGATTTGAAATCAGGCAGTCCTTATTATTATTTCTTTGGGGAGTTTTATAAATCCTATGTGTAACGCTTACATCTAAGGATGGAAGAAGGATCCTTTACTAAGTTCATCGGTAAGCAATGGATGACTTCGGAAGAGAAAAGCATCATGAAATAACTATTGTTGAATTGTATTTATGCCACATTTAGAAGTAATTTCTTGGTTATTTCCGGTAGAAATGATTGAATAAAATGTACCGTTTATGCAGAAAATTAAGGATACTGATAATTTTTATCATCCGCCAGCAAAGGACTCGGTATTTCCATCAAATCCTTGAACTGTGCCAACTAATTGGCACTTTTCGTGTGAAAAATTATTTAATCTCAATTTCTCGACACCAATGTATCATATTGAACTGTTAGTATCTAGAGAGTCCTTGGAAGGATTTCAATTCTGTTCCGATACATTTTAGATCAATATGTTACCCTTCATTTGAAACCTCTACAATCAAAATCCTTACACTCGTCGATCAGTCATGCTGAAAAATCCGGGTGAAAGTCGGAAATTTTTTAGTTTTAAGGATAAAAGTCTCTTACCGTTACTTGAATTTCTTATTCTTTAAACGGGACCTAACTGGAAGAAAGACGTATCATTTGCCAAAAACAGGACTCTTCTATCTATCTCCGTTTAAAAGTTATGCGTGAACATACAAAAAAAAAAGAAACCAAAAAAAAAATATATACGCGATGAATTGATAACCTTCTTTCTTTTGGAAGTCGGAAGTCTGGTCCTATGGTATACCTATATAGTACAAAAATCGTACATGATTGTTGTAATCGGAGGAAATTCAAATGGCTATAACGTCGGTAAATTTTATTGCAACTCATAGAATAAAATGATATTTTAAACAACTACTTAGATGGCTGATCATAGTCAATTTAGTAATACTGATACAGTTTTACTGACGAAGATATTAAATCCTATATTACGAGCAAAGTTCGACGACTTTCAGCCTCCAAGTTACTTGTTATTGGATCTAGCTCCATGACTTATGGGGCTTTCTGAAAGAAATTTCGCAACAACCTACTAGTTTCCCGTTCAATCTATCTGTCCGTCCATCTGTCCGTTCATCCATCTATCTGTACATCTGTGCATCTGTCTGTGTGTTACATGAAATTTCCTCCAAACTATGGAAGCTACAAAGCTTAAACTTTGTGAAAAGGTCAGAAGCGGTGATCTCTCAAAAGTTTAGGTGTTCTCGAGTAGGGTATCTAATGAAGCGCTTTCAGAGCCTGAAAAATAAGTCATTTTTTTGCATAAGGAGCCCAGGGGGAGGGAAAACGTACGAACAATATTGCTGTACCCTCCCCTTACCATTGGACATCTTTGAGCTGAAAATCTGGAAAAATCATGCTACTAATAGTATAATTTGTAAATTTTACCTTTTCCACAAAAATCAAAACGGTGCCGTAACATCTCTTAAAATATTACATTTATGTAGGTTGATATAAGGCGCTTATGCCTACGAAATTCAATGGGAATCAAATTATAACCAAGTGAGTTATCGCCATTTCAATTGTATGGAATTACCAAACCATTAACAGATGTTGATGGTTAATATACGAGTATATTTCAAATCGACCGAGGCACTATTGGCATGAAAATTTAAGGAATAATGGTTTACTTAGATATGTACAATAAGCGGAGCATTCAGAAAAAATAGTTAACATGGAACAACATCGCAGCTGTTATGTTCTTATGAACGATACTCTGCATCTTTTGGAACAACTATTGGGTGAATAATTCAAATCATCGATTCATGACATCAGGAATTTTTTTTCAAATCCTTGAATGGTTACAAAGCCCTTATGTTAGGATCTCTCTTCCTGCCTCCTTGACTTATTTCACCTTCGACTATTAATTGAGGGTGCTTATCTTTAGCCATTCATTAAATTGAATCAAGTGTTAAAAGCATGTACCTTAAACGTTGAAGTAGGGGAAAAATAACTCAAAATGATTCAGTCTTCTCATTTAAAACAGCCACTATTTTCTTTGACGATAACTGATACCACTAGCTGAACCAATTCTCAAAGATATTCATGATACCTATCATTCCTGAATCTTTCATGCAAATCCCAGCAAACCTGTAGTGTATGAGGCAGGAAAAAGCACATATTGTTCCATAGTAATACAAGTACAGCTCATATTGTTCCGTAGTAATACAAGGAAATTCAAAACACTATAACTTCGTTAAATACTATTCGATATTTGTGAAATTTTCAGGACAAGTCAATCTTAGAAATTGCCACTTGTATAATTTTGTTGAATTTAGAGGTACCATTAAGATTTTATTCACAAAAATGTAAAATCGGTAAATCATACTATTACTAACAAAAATGAGTGGATTTTGACTTTTCATGTTTTTGCTATTGTTGTACTCATAAAAGCCTACATCCATGATTATTTTGAAACTTTTCGGATGACAGTTGCCCAGTCGTGGAGGTGGGAGGGGGTGGTACGCAAAAAGCTCGTACAGTTCCCCTTCCCCTTCCCTCCAAGGTACCGATAATGTAATTTAGGATTTGTTTTGAAAAGATTCCAGTGAGACCTTTCCAATGACACCCTCCCAATGGTGAAAGCGATTTTTCAAGAGCCTTTTCCCTATGTTGAGAGACCTCCCTCAAACCCTTTTCAAAAAATTGTTTACGCTTGAGCTTTCAAGAAGCCACCATTTCTGAACTTTCTACAAAGTTTAATGGCTGTAGCCACTATTGTTTCGGAGAAAAAGTGGTGTGACATACTGACGGACAGACAGACGGACACAGGTCGTGATTGCAATAGGGTTTTGTATTTCAGTACAAAACCCTAAAAAAGCCTCGTGCAAGACAGGAGAAAAAAAAGCCCCGATGAAGATCCTGGCAGAAGGCACTGCTCGTAAAACCCCAAAATGGCAGATCCTACTCAGAAGTGCTGCGGAATATCAAGGCAAGACAGCAAGACTACTATTAAAGCAGTAGGGCCATAAACTGGTGGAATTTGAAGCAGAGGCTGACAATGAAGAACCATTTTGCCACACAGTAAAGAAAGTCTTCGCAAAAGCGTAATTAGAGTCTCGCTCGAGGCAAGGGTAGTGATCGAAATAAGAGGCAATGATTGCGTCGCGGACCTGCACAAGGTGGAAGAGGCCACCAGAAGGGAACTCCCTAGCGTCGGGAGGATCAAAGCAAGGCTGACACTAGAAAACCATAAGGGACAACACCAGGCCACCATAGGCTTGACTAAAAAGCCCCGAACAAGTTCTGCATAAGGGCAGAGGAAGAATAGGGTGAATTGTCTACAGCGTACGGTGAAGATCAGTGCATCTTCAATGTTTCAAATGCTGCTTTGGAGGTTGCTGTCTCGAATGCAAATAATAACGTGCCCATTAGCGGGACCTCGGCGCTAAAGTAATCGGATGGGGCATGCCTGCAACAGATCTGGGTGGAAAATGAAGCTTAGGAATGGTAGTCAGGATGGCGCTCATCACACCAAAAATACACTGACTCTCTGCCATATTGGCTGCAAAGGAACCATACTGGTCGTGATATTCACCTCGGAGTCCTTAATATGAAGGATGCACAATTGAAAAGTATAAGAGGACTACTAAGCCAGTGATCATCAGTGTATTCTGCTTGAGACCAGTGATATTGTCTCCTAACATCCGTGCTCTTGGCCTTCCACAGTTCGGTGGAACATTGTAAGGATAGACGTTGAGAGGTTCGTCGAGGTGCTCATAGCAGATGTTTCCTGCAGGATGATTTGCAGCGGACAGAAAACTTGGTAGCTTAAGGTGTGGTGAACTCAATTATGAGGCAAGGTAAGGCTCTCGTTGATCAGCAAGGAAAAGGGAAATCCACTCGTTATGCATGCTAGACACTGCTGGGAAAGCTCTAGAAGAACTCATCAAAGGAAGACTCACTGACGTGATTCGTGTCACTAGGCACCTATCTCCTTGGTAGTATGGTTTTAGAGTGGGACGTGCCACCATTGATACAATTGCAGAGATGCAGATCACTGTGCAAAAGAGAGCGGCATATAGCCGCGCTTAGCGATGGATCGTCCTGTTGGTGATACTCGAAATCAGAAATACCGTCACATTGGCTAGATGGGTAGACATTCTGTATACACAGGAAACCCTTTTCATGTTCTAGAATATCTAATGCATCGATTACCTGAAGTACCGATGCCTGTTTTATGACATTGCATAGGGCCAATTAAGGATAATAGTTATGCCAGGTATTACCCAGGGATCTGCTTTTGGTTGAGACCTATTGAACATACCTTACGATGGGCTACTTAGACTGGAGATGCCACATGACTTGCGTCCCATTTGCTTTGCGAATGATGTTGGATTCTGACTGATTTAACTTGCGATGAAGCTTAAAATGAAAAAAAAAATTGAAATGTTCGAAACAAAGTGGGCTAAGAGCATTTAAAATTTTTAAGTATAGTTATGAACAAACTTTTCAGTTTATGTTGATGGAACTGAAAATATTTGGTGAAGAATAAAAAAAAGTTGGAAAACAGAACCATGTTCATGTAAAAAGCGTTTGTACTTAACTTACAATATAGGGATAAATAGAATGATGCAATTCAAGAAAAGCTTACATGACATGCACAATAAATATATTCCTAGTTTAAAAGAACTACATTTTAACTAGCCAACGTTTTGTTCCAATGTTACTGAAATCATTGACTGACATCAATCTTAAATGTATTTTTGTTATTCATCTTAACTGAAAATTTGAAGAATATTCAATCACAAGTGTAGCGGCTAACTCGATGGCAAGCTCATGCAATCGTATATGATCGTCGTAATTGGAGGAAATTCAAATGGCTATAACGTAGGTAAATTTTATTGAAACTTATAGAATAAAATGATATTTTAAAGAACTACTTAAGACGCTGAGTGTATCCAGTCTAATAATACTAATACAGTTTTACTGATAAAAATGTTAAATCCCACTACTACTAGCAAAGTTCAGCGAATTTCAGCCTCTAAGTTATTTGTTATTGGATCTAGCTCTATGGTTTTAAGGGGCTTTCTGAAAGAAATTTAGCAAAAATCTTATAGTTTCCTGTCCTATCTGTCAATTTGTCGGCCCGTCCACCCGTTCGTCTATCTGTCTATTAGTCCATGTATCCGTACGTCAAAGAAATTTGTTTCGAACCTATGGAAGCTACAAAGCTCAAATTCTGTGAAAAAGTCCTAAGTGGTGGTCTCTCAAAAGTTTAGGTCTTATCAAATATAGGGTTTTCCAATAAGAGGTGTTATTTTGAATAGATCCTGTGATTTAATACCTTGCGAATTCTTCCTTTAGGGCCACGTGAAATAGGAAGTCTACGCCAACAGCCCAGCGTTAATTCAAGACCTCAAAGATGGAATTCGTGAGGCGCTCGAGGACATAGGGCAGCCCCTTGCGATTTGGTTATGAAAATTTCATGAAAAGGGTATGGTCCTGTAAGCGTGAGAATGGTGGTCATTTGTCTGATGTTATTTTTTACTATTAACGGGATACTTTTTTCTTTATAATGAAATAAACGCCCGATCATTTATATTAAAAAATAGCATTTTTCTTGTAATTTCAAAATAAAACCTCTTATTGGAAAACCCTGCATATCAAAATTTTTTAAGGCCACCGCTTATAAATACAAACAAACTTTTTCATTAAATGCAATTGAGTCAGGTATCAAATAAGAGGTCTTAGCACTTCCGGAATCTTAAAAATATGTCAATTTTTTGCACTAGGAGTCTAGGGGAAGGCAAAATGCACGAACCATATTTGTGTCCCCTGCCCGCATGGTTAGACACCTCAGATCCGACAATCTGAAAAAATCAAAGCTCACTCAATTCCGTTAATAATGGTATGATTTTAAAATTATCATTTTCCTTCAAACATCAAAATGGTGCCCTTAAACTTCTTAAGGTTTCACATTTATAATAATGATATAAGACTCTTATGCCTACGATATTTCATGGAAATCAAATAATGAATGAGGTGAGTTATCGCCATTTCAATTGTATGGAATGACAAAAACAACAGCATGTTGATAGTTAATATACTCGTATATTTCAAATCAACCAAGGCACTCTTATTTTCTTCGGGTTTTCATGAAAATTTAAGGAATAGTGGTTAATTTTAGAAAAAGGAAAGCCGGCCTCAAAGTACCCTAAAACGGATAAGTTAAATCCAGTTTCCAACAGGCTCCTCATTGAGAATGTGTCAACTAAAATATGGTGAAAATCGTATTTTAACGAGGTTTCAGCCGATTTTTTTTCTTTCGTGACTGTTTTCGCATATATATGTATATATATATATATATATATATATATATATATATATATATATATATATATATATATATATATATATATGTATATATATATATATATATACACATATATATATATATATATATATATATATATATATATATATATATATATATATATATATATATACATATATATATATATATATAAGCGAACACACATTCTTGGACCATATCACCTTTCCATGTTTCCCATTACCATACGTTCTTCCCACATTTGCATGTTTCCCGTAAATTGTCTACGCGGGAATTCTATTTTATGCGCGGCGTCCCATTTCGTCTAGCTAATGTGAACTCTGTCTTAGTTTCCCACATTATGTGAATTCACGTGTCTCATCGTCAGCAAAATTATCAAATAAAAACAAAATGTAACTTATGTTTAAGGTTCAGTTGTTCGAGATTAATAAACTCGCTCAGTTAAATGTAAAGTTGTGTTTTTTTTAAGCGTGTCGTGAAGGAATTCCATAAGTGGCGACCGAGCAGTGCAAAAGTATGTTATAAATAAGTTTTAATATAATCAAACCAAATCAGTGGAATTAACTGAGGCCTTTAACTCCTTGAATTCTTGCAGAGGCCGGCAAGGAGCTGATTATAAAAACATATATATATATAAACTTATAAAACAAAAAATATACTTCAAGTTGATACTCACTATTAACAGTGGGAACGAATTAAATAAAAGCGCGAATACAAGTGGAAAAATCAGCTACAAGGAGCTGATTACGAAAAGTTACTTTATTGATACTCACTATTAAAAGTGGCAAATAATAAAATAAAAGTGCAAGTACAAGCTAGAATAAACTATAAACAGTAGCAAATTGGGTAAACAGACCTACGCTCATGTCAGAAGGGTTTTGTATTCAATTTACAAAATGCAGTCACCAGATCGAATCAAATCAAGAAACATGTCAAAGACGATTTTATTGAAGAAAATATGAAATACGAAGATCATACTATTATTAACTAAGTTGAACGAATTTCGACTTCTGAGGTTTATGGTCATAAATATCTCCCTTGATAATTATTTCAGATGTCCATCCGCGACGGTGGAAACACATTTTTCATGTATTACCCCCCTGTGCCCCCACTGAAGCAAAAACTGACAGTTTAACAACTGTTCTGAAGAGCTCCCGTGAAAACTTTTATTTCATACTCATATCGGCTACGTTTGATGCATTTTTTTTCAGGGGCCACTCTCCTGTACTGTTATCATCGATTAATGGCCATTTTTTCGAATCCTAGAATGGTTACAAAACCCTTTTGCTAGGAGCTCTCTCCCACCTCCTTGGCTTGTTTTACTTATGAACATTATTTGTAGGTACTCATCTTCAGTCATTCATTAAATTGAATGAAGTGTTCGAAGCATGCACCTTAAACGTTGAAGTTGGGAAAAAATAACTCAAAATTATTCAAACTTCGCATTTAAAACAGCCACTATTTTGTTTTACGATTACTGATACCACTAGCTGAACCGATTCTCAAAGATCTACATGACACCTATCATTCCTGAAATTTTCATGCAAATCCTAGCAAAACTGTAGTGTCTGAGTCGGTAAAAAGCGCATGTTGCTCCATAGGCATATGTTGCCATAGTAATAAATGCAGCACATATTGTTCCATAGTAATACAGGATAATTCAAACCGCTATAACTTCGCTAAATATGATCCAAATTTTATGAAACTTTCAGGATAGATTGACCTTATAAATATACATCTACGTACTGAATAAGGGTACCGTTAAGATTTTATTCAAGAAAACATAAAATCGATAAATCATACTATTACTAACAAAGTTGAGTGAATTGCGACTTCTCACGTATTTGTTGTTGTTGTACTTACCAAGGCCTACATTCCTGATTTTTTTCAGATTTTTCGGATCACATATGTCCAATCGCGAGGGGGGGGGGGGGGGTACACAAATTTTTCGTGTATTTCCCCTCCCTGTGCGCCCCTCGAAGCAAATTTTGCCAAGCTAAGACCTGTTTTGAAAAGTTCTCATTAAGACCTTTCATTTGATACCCATATCGGCTACCTTCAATGAAATTTTTTTTTCGGGGCTCACTCTCCTATATGGGGAGACCCCCCTTAAATACCTTTCGAAATTTTTTTGTAGTTGAACTTTGAAGAGATCACCACTTTACACCTACACACAAAATTTGATGTTTCTAGCTTAAGTAGTTTCCGAGAAAAACTGCTGTGACACACGGACCGACGGACGGACGGACAGACTGGTCGCGAAACTAGTAGGGTTTTGTAAAATTATTTTACAAAACCCTAAAAAAGGAATATCGGAACATTTAAACAAACATTCATAAGGAAAAGGATACAACCGTAAGCGAACTATTGGTGAATCAAAAGAAGACCAAATCAGGATAGATATAGGCTTGTGACCGCACCCGTGCCGGAGTACGTTCTAGCCAATACCACAACCCATCAACAGCGGGATCAGAAAAGGAATAACACGAACTGTCCAATATGCTGGAGTATCTTATTACTTTGTAAGTTATTTTATTTTTCAAAATCAAATTCATTCTATTATCTTATTGACAATCAGATTTCGATTATTTTGTTATTTATAAATATAACCTTTAACACGTGAATAAAGTAAAAGTGAATTGTGAATATTTATGTGAAAGACAAAGTTCGCATTTGCGGTGTTATACCTCTCCTTATTTTAAAATGGAATTCTGCGATACCCTCGTTCAACTGACCGGGACAGTGAACGGTCAAATAGAGCAATTTGAAGGATTTAAGCAAAGACTAGCTAGGATTGAACAAAAAAGTTCTCAAATAGAACAACTTCAAAACCTTGAAATAAATTTTAAAAGGACTGAAGAATTTATCTCGTGTGAAATCGGTAATTTAGTTTCAATTTCTCAACAAACAAAGTGTATTGAAAGTAGGCTTAAATTATTAGAAGAGAATAATAGATTTGTGCCTCAATCTTCCCCTACGGTTCTAGCTCGTCCTAGTACCATCGAAGATCTTGACGCAATAAAAAAAACTCCCCGACTGTGTAAGGGACCTTCAACCGCTCGAAGGAAATCCCGTGCAATATGTGTCGTGGAGACAATCCTGCAAGACTATAAAATAGTTCAGGACAAACCGATTTACAGGGCCATTTTCAGGCACGTAAGGCGAAAAATACGAGGACCGGCAGATGCCGCCTTCATTTTTTACAATATTTTTGATGAGGATTGACAGAGCATTAAAAAATGCTTGTCATTACATTATGCTGATAAACGTGATGTAATGACGCTTGAGTACCAACTTCATGCTATGTGCCAAAAGAACTTGAGCGTTGACGAGTTTTACGCTAATGTCAACCATCAACTTTCGTTGCTGATTAATAAAATTAAAACTGAGGACCATTCTGCAGAAACAATCTCCGCCTTCACTGGGAGCTATCGCAATCGAGCTCTCAACGTGTTCATTCGAGGCTTGAATGGTGATTTATCTAGAATGCTCATTATTCAAAAGCCTGAAACCTTACCATAAGTATATGCATCTTGCCTTGAATTCCAAAATTTGAATTTTAGGAACGCATCAATTCACGTAGGATTTCTCAAAAACACAGTGACTGCTCCAATCAATCAAATATTTTATCGACAACCTGGTAATGCCAGACTACTCTTTAATACTCAACAAAACCAAACACTTTCAGATCGAATCTGAGCTTACGACATCCAGAGAAACACTTACCCCCGAAAACCGCTTAGTTACAATAGACCACCACCTCCAAGGCCGCATCAACCGAAACCTCCTGTACCAATGGACATTGACAAGACTATAAAAACCCGCCAAACAGACTATCAGAACAGATCTGGAAACATTCAGCCAAACAAACGCCCTAACGGCTCCTTACAGTTCCCGCGGAAATCCCAAAAGCTTCTCAAGATTGAAGTCGAAGAGGACCAGAACACCCAACAGGATTTCGAAACACCAGAAGATACGTGCATTGAGGCTCTGCCTGAAGATGAGGGAGCTGATCAAGAAGCTGCTGAGGAAAATGTTGACCTAAATTTTATGATGGACACTTATCCAGCGTACCATACATAGAATACTGTGCCAAAGATGGTAGAATACTTGAATTTTTGGTGGACACAGGGATAAACAAAAATTTTATTAATACTAAATTATCGCAAGATGCTAAACTTTTAAATAAACCGTTTGTCATTAATTGTGCAGCAGGTGGAGCTTTTTTCAAAAACGTTGGTATTGACACTATACTTGATTCTTACGTTCTTCCTGGTCTCTCCTCCTTTGACGGCATAATTGGCGATGACACGCTCAAATCATTAGAAGCTATTATTGATAGGAAGCATAATATTCTCTGCCTAAGCCGTAACATAAAGATCCCTTCAAAATCCAAATACTCTAAAGAGGTTAACGCTATCAAAGCTAAATGCCTACACCTTAGTCCCGAGTTAAATTCCAAACTGAACGAAATCCTCAAAGAATTTCAAAATATCTTTGGTCCAATATCTGACAGTGAAATGATCGAAACTAATGTACGGGCTGAAATAAGAACAGCTAATTCAGACCCAATATATACCAAATCATACCCATACCCCATTAATTTGCGACCGGAAGTTGAAAAACATATCGCAAAAATGCTTGAAGACGGCATAATTCGCGCATCAAAAAGTCCTTACAATTCACTACTTTGGGTGGTGGCAAAAAAGGCTAGTTCATCTGGTGATAAACAATACAGGGCTGTAATTGATTTCAAGAGGTTAAATGCTGTCACCGTTTTCGATACTTACCCCATTCCAGATATTACTAATACCTTAGCCAGCCTCGGAAGTTGTAAGTACTTCACGGCTTTAGATCTCACGCTCGTTTTTCATCAAATACGCATGAAAGAAAGCGACATTCCTAAGACAGCATTCTCGACAGCAAATGGGAAATATGAGTTTACTAGGCTCCCATTCGGGCTTAAAAATACACCCGCTATATTCCAACGAGCTATAGATAACGTATTGAAGCCTTTCATCGGCAAAATTTGTTTCGTGTATATCGATGACATTATCATCATGGGTCAAAATGAGGACGAACATCTAATGAACCTTCGTACGATATTAACGCAGTTAAAGAAGGCAAACTTCAATGTGAATGTCGAGAAATCTAAATTTTTTCAAAAAAATGTAGAGTTTTTGGGTTATATTGTCTCAGAAGAAGGTATTCTTCCGGATCCAAAGAAAATTAGTACCATACGAAAGATAAAGCCTCCAGATAATCTCAAGGATCTCAAAGCTTTTCTTGAGCTTGTTTCTTATTACAGGTAGTTTGTAAAGGATTTCGCAAAGGTTGCAAGGCCACTAACACAACTCACAAAGAGTGATAATGCCCAAATTAAGGCTGGCCAGTCCAAGAAAAAGAAAATAAGTTTAGGAGAAGCGGAATTGAAGGCTTTCAAGCACTTGAAAACACTTTTAACTTCCACCGAAATTTTAGCTTTCCCGAACTTCGAAAAACCGTTCATCCTGACGACTGACGCATCCAATCATGCGATTGGAGCGGTTTTGTCGCAAGGCGAAATCGGTAAGGATAGGCCAATAACCTACATATTGAGGTCTCTGAACAAAACTGAGGAAAGTTATGCGACCGAAGAAAGGGAAATGCTGGCGATTGTCTGGGCACTTGACAAAATTAGAACATATTTGTGTAGCGCAAAAATAGTAAAAATTGTTACGGACCACCAACCAATCACATTCACCTTAAGCAATAGGAATTCCAATGCCAAGCTTAAAAGATGGAGATCACGTATAGAGAAGTTTAATTACTCTACAAACCGGGGAAAACAAATTTTGTAGCTGACGCTCTATCGAGATTGCCTCTAGAAGCCAATATGATTACCAACGGCTCCATGACGGCTCACAGTGCTCAGGAAGACAATAGTGACCTGATTCCATGCTGCGAGCACCTATCAATGTTTTTAGAAGGCAGCTTATTTTTTCGGAGGGAAATAATATTATTGCTCACGAAGAGCCTCACCCCAACTATCATCGGTATTACATTCAACTACCCACTATTAATAAGGAAAGCTTACTTCCTGTCTTACGGCAGGATCTCAACCCAAATGTTATAAATGGAATAAAAATTTCTGAGATCCACATACAACTCTACCTGGATCACTTTCAAAATTTCAGGATCCGAATAACCCAACGTGTAGTCGAAGATATCTCAAACGAGGATAACAAATTAAGAATCATACGTGATTCATCGTAGGGCTCATCGAAATAGTAAGGAAAATAAGGAGCAAATTTTGGAAAATTATTACTTCCCGGCCATGACTCGGCTCACTAAATCTTATATCACGGAGTGTGAAATCTGTAACACATGTAAATATGACCGTCATCCTCTTAAGCCTGAATTACAGGAAAAATTTCGCAAATTTGTAAAGTATTTCCGAATTAAAAATAGATCAGCCCCATATCTCCGCGATAAAATTGCAAGGTTGTTGCACTACTTCACTGTTCCCAGGATACTAGTTTCGGATAATAAAGGAAGCTTCGTTAGTCCAACTGTCTTAAACTTCATTGAGGCACTCGGCATCCAAGTGTATTTAGCTCCACTTCAGAAGAGCGAAGTCAACGGTGCCATTGAGCATGCCCACTCCACCATTTTGGAGATCACTAGATGTCTGAAAAAAGAAATGCCAAATTTGGGCCTAAGAGAAATTGTACAGATCTCAGTAGATCGCTATAACAATACATTCCATTCGGTGACAAAAACCAAACCTGCTGACATTCTCTTTGGAAGATCCCAACGTATTAATTACAAAATTTAACAGACTACAACACAAAATTGCAGGAGAATATAAAAACAGAAATAGCGAGAAAACAGAAAACCCAATTAGAATTCCACATTAAATGTCGAGAGAATCCCAAAAAGTACGAAGCAGGTGAGGTAGTGTTTAAACACAATAAACAAATAAAAGCTAAAACTAAACCCCTCTATGAAAAAGAAATAATCAACAAAGACAATCGCGTTACTGTGACAACGTCAACCGGGAAAAGAATTCACAAATCGCACCTTAAAAATAAACCCCTCAAATCTCCCACGTCCTAAAAAATCCTCTTCTCTTTTTTTAGAGCCATCCTTTGCACGGCAGACTCATTGGTCACTGTTCACGAATATAAAAGACCGCTCATGACCATGCACCAAGGTTATGGCAGGATTATCGACCTGCAGCAAAATCCTGACATAGATTTGATTATTCTAAATGAAATCTGGATTTACCCAGAAGAAGCACGGTTTTACAATATTGAAGGATATAATGCGGTATTCTCCTGCAGACCTGGAAGAGGTGGAGGTACAGCAATCTACGTAAAAAATACAATCAATTTCATTACCAAGAGAGTGATGCCTGATAAGTATAACGTTATAATAATTGAAGTACACCATGCAGGTAAAAAAATAAAATTAGGGACGTACTACAACCCCAATCGAATGAATGCGCAAGATTTTTGCACAGTACTAGATACATTATTCTCAACTGAAAAAAATTTGATCACAGTAGCGGACACAAACATTGATGTGCTAACGGAATCACCAGAAACACGGATTTATAAGGATACGCTAGAAACGAATGGAATGGTAATCATAAACAACAACCAAATTACTCGCCCAGTGTCAAATACCTGTCTGGATCATATAGTAACCAATGATTTAAAAGTCGCTGAAAGCATGACATACATATTTGAGGACTGGCCGGAACTGGATCATCGTGTGATAAAAATTGCTATTCAAGACCAAACCCTGAACAAACAGAAGCCGACCTACAAAACGTTCAGATTTCTAGACAAGGAGCTCTTTAAATCAAACATACGAGAGTTACTGGAAAAGCGGAAACCAAATAGTATTATTGAACTCAAAAATATCATCATATCTGCTAAGCAAAGTTCTACAATTGAGAAAAAAATCAGGTGTCGACAACGGACTTGGATAACGAAAAAAGTAATTGATGCAAGTATTACAAAAAGGAAGGCATACATGGACTACAGGAGGAACAGTGGAAACCAGGCTTTCAAGTTTCTGTATATGCAAGCGAAAAAAGAATCGAAACGACTGGTGAAAGAGGCTAAATTCTTATATTTCTCAAGAAGAATGGAAACAGTGGCTGACAACTCCCGCGAAATATGGAAAATAATAAATGAGGTAAAGGATAACTCTTCAACCCAGGGTGTATCACAAAACTTTCAACTGAATCCTGATGGGCCCTCTAACACATCGTGTCCACGTGACGCGGCGAACTCATTGAATAATTTTTTTTCAACAATTGGTGGAAGAATCACTAAAGAAATCGTTGCCAGTTCAGCAGGCAATGTAAATAATACAAATATCGCAATAAATTCCATCTTTCACGTTCATCAAACAAATAAAAGGGAAGTCTTAAATGTAATCAATGAATTGAAAAAGAATACGGCGCCAGGCATTGATAGCATCACGATGAATGAGATTAGTATAATTAAGGAGGACATAGCCCAGATTATGGCAAATTTTATAAACGTGCATATTAGGAATGGGACTTTTCCGGAAGAAGAAAAACTTGCAAAAATAGTTCCTATATTTAAGGGTGGTGATCATCTTGACCCGAATAACTATCGCCCGATTGCGCTGCTGACGGGATTTAGTAAGATATTTGAAAAAATACTAAACAATCGATTAACATCATTCTTAGTTGAAAACTCTATCATAAGCCAACATCAGTTTGGTTTTCAAAAGAACAAGAGTACTTTGGATGCCCTACATTCTGTCACACGTTTCATCAATCTAGGACTTGACAGAGGTGATTATGTCATCGCAATTTTCGTGGATTTGAAAAAAGCATTTGATACAGTTGATCATGATCTCTTGCTTCGTAAACTTGAATCGTATGGTATTCAGGGTAGTCCTAAGCAGTTGTTTAAGAGTTACTTGGAGGGAAGATCGCAGAGAACTTTAATCAACAAGCGACCATGCACCTACGGAAACAGGAGTTCCCCAAGGTTCAATACTGGGCCCAACTTTGTTCCTGCTATATACAAATAATCTAAATACATGTGGGCTGACGGGATATCACACATTATATGCTGATGACACAGTTCTACTTTATTCAGTACGAGACAAAACTGCCATTGAGAACACTATCAACGACGATCTAGGAAAATTCCATCAGTGGTTAATTGGAAACAAACTAGTATTGAACACATCAAAGACAAAATATATTGTTTTTAAGCAAAAGAACAAAGGAGACATAGATGTCGAACTAAATATTAATGGCGAAAAATTGCAAAGAGTGCTAGAAATGAAATATCTTGGTCTTATCATAGACCATCGTATGACCTGGTTACCACACATAAATAGCTTAAGAAGGCAATTAGCCCTAATAATAGGATTGTTAAGAAGATATGATAATTTTCCAATGCACATCAAGAAACTTGTTCTAAATGCGTTTGTCCTGGCGAAATTGCATTATGCAGTACTTATTTGGAGTCAATCAGCGAAGCAACATTTAAACAGTATATCCAGGCTGCTGACCAAAGCGTATAAAAACATTCTGAAGCTGCCAATGCTTACTCAAACTAGTTTGGTTTACCAATTGGCAAAATCATTAACCTTTAGTCAAATTATTATTATGGAGAAAGCGAAGTTTATCTACAGAAATTTAAAAACTAATGGATCCGAACGAGCGCCATTAATTAAGGTATCACAGATCAACCCATATAATGCGAGGAATGCAAATCAATTCGTAATACCTTTTGCCAGAACGGATCGACTAAAGAACGATGCAACGAATGATGCTTTGCGTATATATAACAATCTACCAGAAATTGTTAAGGAAGCAAACTCACTTTTCGTATTTAAGAAAAGACTAAGGGAGCATTTAATGAGTACTGATTGAAGCGTGGACCTGTAATTCTGCTTTTATGAGCCCAGTATCTTAGGGCGTTCTTTTTGACCCTATCGGCGAGATACTGAAGTGACAGTTACTCAGAGTTTTTTTTGAATGCGTCGTATGATATTGAATTTTTTGTTTATCTCTGAGAGCTGATCATGATTTTTTTGGACTAGATATTCACGAAAAGGACTAGTTCACATTATATTGTGTGCCCGCTTATACCGATGTGTTAAACATTGTCTGGGTGGCACAAAGGACCAAGCGACGTAATGTGAATGCAGATCGCATGAGCGTTGTGCGACGAAGAAAGAGTGATGGAGAGAGTGGTAGGGAATGGAGGTAATTAAAAAAAAAAAAAAAAAAAATTTGAAAATCATTCATACCACAAATACCTCCACGTACCACGATATCTTTAATACAACGAGATGTTAACAGATCTAGCATACTCCTTCCACAACTACATCAATCCATGACACAAATCAACGACCTATTGGACCAGCTAAGTTCAAGTAGGCCTAAGCGGTCAATAAATTGGTTAGGATCAGCTTAGAAGTGGATCGCGGGTAGCCCAGATGCAACAGATTGGGACAGTATGCTTAAAAGCCAAAATAACTTAATCAACAACAACAACAAGCAATTCAAAATAAATCAACACTTAACACACCTTTCGACTAAGCTAATTGAAAATTACAACAGAATACTTTCAGATATTGACAATGACAATCGTGATAAATTCGAACAGCTACTTTTCAATCGACTAAATTTTATAAAAGACGAAATCAAAGAAATTGTTTTGCCTTGTCAGCTTGCAAAGCGTGGTATTGTAAATTCAAACCTTTTAAACCACGCAGATCTTCAAGAAATTATATCCCGAATCCAAACGTTACCGTATGAAAACGAGGTGCAGGCCATTGAATACGCAGAGCTCCTCGTTCTCATGAAAGAGTCATTCCTCCTTTATGTAATTTGCCTCCCCACAACAGGAAAAACTACCTTCAATAATATTTTGGTCCGACCTACGGTATCACAAAACAAAGCCATTCTCCTGAATTTCTCAAATTTGTTTGTCGCAGATGATTCACGGTATGGTGTAAAAGCAGATTGTTCTAAAATGCAAAATGTTACGATTTGCAACAGGAATCAAATCCAACGATTGGACAAAGACGATTGCATCTCGCAAATCCTTGAGGGATCGCATGCCTTTTGTACTTACCAGTAGCACGAGAAGCAAATCGTAGAGGTAATAGGAGATATCGCATTATATGTAGGTAATTTCGCAGGCAAACTGCAGTTCCAAAATAAAACACAGCTCCTTAACGGATCCTTTGCAGTAACCTTTCAAAATTACACAATCCGTCCAAAAGACATTACAAATCAAAGTAGTACTGAAATATTCCTACAAAACCTTACTGAAAAGGTTCAGAAAATGTGAGAACAATAGAAATTTTTCAGAAAATAGTACGATTTCAACAATCTCCAATCTAACGATCATATGCGTAATAATTATCCTTGCTTCAATATACTTTGTTTGGAAATCAAATCGTTTCAACGCGAAATCGCAAACCCAAGGCCCTTACACTTACCCAAATCTTGTAGAAATCATCCCGAAAAATATATAAATCTGTGGGACACCGATTTTTTAAGGAGGGAGGAGTTAACACACATTCCTGAATCATATCTCCTTTCCATGTTTCCCATTACCATACATTCTTCCCACATTTGCATGTTTCCTGTAAATTGTCTACGCGGGCATTCTATTCCATGCGTGGGGTCCTATTTCGTCTAGCTAAAGTGAACTCTGTCTTAGTTTCCCACATTATGTGAATTCACGTGTCTCAAATAACATTATCAAATAACAAGTTGAGTAAGCAGCTATAACTCACTTGATTATCAGTCTTTATTATTGCAAAATTTCAAAAAGTTTAAAGGTACCGTTTTGATTTTATGGGTGAAAATGTGAAATCTATAAATCATACTATTATTAACAAAGTTGAGTGAATTTCGGTTTCTGAGGTATTTGTTGCCCTTGTACTCATAAAGGTCCACATTCGTGACAATTTTCAGATTTTTCGGCTCAAAGGTGTCCAATCGCGAGGGGGGGACACAAATTTTGCGTACATTTTGCCTTCCCCTGGACCCCCTAATTCATAAAATAGTTTTTTTATTTCTGATTCTAAAAGTTCTAATCAAGACCTTCCATTTGATACCCCACTCGACTACCTTTGGTTAAAAAAATTTTTAAGGGTTCATTCGTTATTAGGGGGGACCCCCTTAACAATTTTTAAAATTTTTGTTAAGACTATAAATTTAGAGAGACCATCACTTCTGACCTTTTCACAAAGTTTGAGCATTGTAGCTTCTATAGTTTCTGAGGAAACTAGCTGTGACGCACGGACAGACGGACAGACGGACAGACAGACAGACGGACAGACGCACAGATGGACAGACGAACAGACGGACAGATGGACGGACGGACAGACCTTTCGCGAAACTAGTAGGTCTTTGTAAAAATTTTTTTTAAAAAGACCTAAAAACGAAATGTAACTTAGGTTTAAGGTTCAGTTGTTCAAGATTAATAAGCACGCTCAGTTAAATATAAAAGTTGTGTTTTTTTTTAAACGTGTCGAGAAGGAATTCCATAAGTTATATATATATATATATATATATATATATATATATATATATATATATATATATATATATATATATATATATATATATATAAATATACATATATATATATATATATATATATATATATATATATATATATATATATAAAAATATATATATATATATATATATATATATATATATATATATATATTGTCTGTATATATATATATATATATATATATATATATATATATATATATATATATATATTTATATATATATTTATATATATAAATAAATAAATATATATATATATATATATATGTATATATATATATGTATATATGTATGTATATTGTCTGTATGTATATGTATATATATATATATATATATATATATATATATATATATATATATATATGTATGTATATAAATAAATAAATATATATATATATATATATATATATATATATATATATATATATATATATACATATATATATATATATATATATATATATATATATATATATATATATATATATATATATATATATTGGATAGTCCATAAAATATTGAGCCTCTTTTGGTGTTCGTTGTCATATATCGGGCAATACTAATCAGATTGAGTGAAACTGACAAGGTCACATTCCAATCTACAGTTTTTATGTGGACAGTTTTGTATTTCGTCATTTGTTTCAAAAATTATATTCATTTAAAAATGAGTAAAATTTCTGAACAAATTCGTTACATTTTACAGTATCACTACGATCAAGGTTAGAATGCATCGCAGGCTCGTGAATAAATTCGTGGTGTCTAAAACTTACAAAGCAAATTGGGTAGACACACCTACGCTCATGTCAGAAGGGTTTTGTACTCAACTTACAAAACGCAATCACCAAAACGAATAATATCAAGAAATATGTCAAAGAGATTTGCTCGTTTAGAAGAAAATCCATTTTCAAGTAACAAAAATCATGACTTATATGAAAATTTTCAGAAGATCAAATTTAAACTGCACTGTCTGGTTCAATGAAAAGTCAACAAATACCAAAATAGTGTGTTATATTTGTTATAATTGGAGAAATTTCAAATGAATATATTTTCTGTGAATATGATACGTATTTCATCTAACTTACAGAGTATTAAGACCTTGTGTAAGCTTGGGTTTAAAGTTCTATTATTAACAAAGTTGAAGGAATTTTGACTTCTGAGTATTTGTCATTGTTGTATTCATAAACATCTCCCTTAATAATATTTTCAGATTTTTCAAATCACAGGTGTCCAATCGCGAGGGAGTAAACACATTTTTCGTGCCCCCAATGAAACAAAAACCGTCAGTTTAACGATTGTTTTGAAAAGCTCTCATAAATAACTTTCATTTGATGCTCATATCGGCTACGTTTTTAAGGGCCACTTCCCTGTCCTGTAATCATCGATTCATGCCATCAGGAATTTTTTTTCAAACCCTAGAGTGGTTACAAAGCCCTTCTGTATGGAGCTCTCTCCTGCCTCTTCGACTTGTTTCACGTATGAGTGCTAATTGTAGGTACTCATATTCATTAAATTGAATCAAAAGCATACACCTTAACCGTTGAAGTTGGGGAAAAATATCTCAAAATCATTCAATCTTCGCATTAAAAACAGCGACTGTTTTATTTTACGATTACTGATACCACTAGCTGAACCAATTCTCAAGGATATCCATGATACCTATCATTCCTGAAACTTTCATGCAAATCCTAGCAAAGCTGTAGTGTCTGAGTAGGTAAAAAGCGCATGTTGTTGCACAGCCATATGTGTCCATAGTAATACTGCACATATTGCTCCATAGTAATACAGGAAAACTCAAAACACTATAATGTTGCTAAATACGATCTTTATGAACCTTGCAAAACAGGTCAACCTTGTAAATAGTCATTTGTTGGCTAAATTTAAGGGTACCGTTAAGATTTTATACAATGTAAAGTCGATAAATCATACTATTACTGACAAAGTTGAGTGAATTTCGACTTCACACGTATTTTGTGTTGTTGTATTCATATAGGCTACACTCATGATTTTGTCAAATTTTTCGGTTGAAAGGTGTCGAATCACAAAAAAATTTCATCTTCCAAATTTCCATTTGCGAAATGCTAATAAAACGCAACGAAATGGAGCCATTTTTGAAGCAAATACTTACGGGCGATGGAAAATGGGTAAGATACGAGAATGTTGCTCAAAACAGATCAAGGTCAAAAAAGGTGAATCATCACAGATGACTTCAAAGCCAGGATTGACACCAAATAAGATTATGCTGTATGTATGGTGGGATTGGAAGGGAATTGTCTATCTCGTGATAGACTAGAACCAGGCCGAACACTCAATTCGGCTCTGTACTGTCAGCAATTAACCAGATTGCACCAAGTAATTCAAAACAATTTGGGTAGACAAACCTAAGCTCATGTCAGAAGGGTTTTGTACCCGAATTCTCAGAACTGCAGTCACCAGCAACAAATAAAGTAAAGAAATATGTCAAAGAGATGTGCACGTTTAAAAGAAAATTCATTGTTTTTATATTTTCAACTGTCGCCATTTTGTTGCAAATAAACAAAAATCACACAAGTCATAAATTCCCAAAAATTTTAATGTTATTGATATTGTCGCGTGTTATGGTTCGCGAACAATAATTTAATGTTCCGGGAAAGTGAACACGCAAAGTCTTTTAATTTAAGTTAAAAGAGTTTATTTAATTACAAAAATGCACAATAATCAATTTAACACTTTCACTAATTTCAATTTTCACTATTAAAAGTCTAACACTTGTCTATAAATTTCTTATCGCAATTTTTTCCGAAATCACTTCACTATCACTTTTCTATTACTCGAACAATATCGCTTCCCACACACTACCGCAGTTCTTATGGCGGTCGAATGAATGATCCCCCCATTCATTCAGCTTGCCTTTATATAGGGTGTTAATCATTCAACTCAGTTCTCGTACATTGGTGAATTAGCGGGAACATTCCAGCAGTGAATGAATGGAGCAGTGACTCACTTGCAGATGTTGTTCGTGCTTGTTAGGTTCTCGTGGTTTCGAGTAAATTCGTTTTGTTGATCTTTCTTAATTTTTGTGAAAATAATTGCGACAGTAGCTCGCAGAATTATTTGTACATGTAACACTGCCCCCACCTCAGTTCTTTTCGCCCCGAAAAGATGTGTCGCTATTTGTAGTCAATTCTCCCTGGGTGTAATATGAGCGAAGATGGTCCAGATGCACGATTTTCATGTTGGCTCTCGGCTTATGATGTTCCTGTGTTCGGTATACGACGTTGTTGATTTGCTTTGTAACTCGGTATGGTCCCTCCCAATTATGTTGCAACTTTGGAGACCTACCCTTTCGCCGTTGCGGGTTATATAGCCACACCAAGTCATCTTGCTGGAAGCCAGTAGAATTTGCCTTTAGATCATACCTGGTCTTCATGCGGTCAGTAGCCGATTCGAGGTGTTTTCGCACTGTCCGATGTATCTGGTTCAACCATTGCCTTAGATCACTTGCGTACTCCGAGATCGTTTGGGGTTTCTCAGGGGGTGTTCCGAACTTTATATCGGCTGGCAGACGAATAGTCTTTCCAAAAAGGACTTTGGCTGGGGCTTGGCCCATCGATGCATGTTCAACAGCTCTGTACGCCATCAAAAATAGTGGGATATGTCGGTCCCAGTCCTTTTGGTTCTCGTCAACCATATTGGCCAGATGTTTATCTACCGTGCCGTTGAAACGTTAGACCATTCCATCGGATTGGAGATGCAGCGGTGTTGTCCTCGTTTCCCGTATTCCCAGTAGTTCACACATTTCGCCAAAAACTAGTGACTCAAAGTTTTGGCCTTGATCTGAATGTAATTTGCAAGGTACGCCGTACCTACTGACCCAATTTAACACTAGCTGTTCGACTACGGTAGTTGCTCCTTGGTTGGGAATGGGGCTACAACCAGCGTATATCGATCTCCCCAATCGGATTCAGGAAAGGGTCCTGCGATGTCAACAGCAATCCTTTCGAATGGCCCACCTACGTTTTAGGTTTGTATTTGTCCTCTCAGTCGTCGCTTTGGACCTTTGACGGAAGCGCAAATTGTGCATCTGCAACACCAGTCCTCTACGTCTTCTCGAGCGTGGAGCCAGTAGAATCTTTCCCGGAATTTCGCTAAGGTCTTGTTAACATCAAGGTGGCCTCCCGAGGATCCTTCATACATTCCCGTAACCACATCGTGGTCCGGCTTCTGGGTAGTATAGTTTGCATCCTATAGGAGCTGCCATCCGCCGTTTCCCATTTCCGCTTGAGTACACCACCCTCCACCTGAAGGGAGTTCCATTGTGCCCAATAGCTTTTCAGGTTGCGCCATGCATCGAAACGTCTTTCCACTCAGGTCGCCCAGTCGTCTCCTTCCATACAAACAATGGTCCGATGTCTTCATCGGCTAACTGGGCATTTCGAATCTCCTCCGATGACCAACCTCCATCGAATTCGGCCGTTGTCAATCGCAGATCAACGGGTGGTTCCTTTTCCTCAATCCGTCGGCAATGCTTGCAGTTAGCTGGACATGGACGGCGGGATAGGGCGTCAGCATTTCCATGGACTCCACCCTTCCGATGAACAATTTCGTAGTCGTATGACTGCAATCTTTCGATCCATCTCGCAACTTGTCCCTCGAGGTTTTTGAAGTTGAGCAGCCATGGTTCGTTGGGAGAACAAATTTCTGGCCATATAGGTACTTGTGGAACTGCTTGGTGGCCTCTATTATAGCCAATAGCTCCTTCCTGGTCACGCAGTAGTTCCTCTCACTTTCTGAAAGAACTCGACTGTAATACGATAGGACTCTTTCTTCAACATCGATCTGCTGGGAGAGTACAGCTCCAATACCGCCGTTGCTCGCATCGGTGTCAACTACAAACATTTTTCCGGGTTTCGGATATGCCAGCACGGGTGATACACACAGCTTCTCCTTCAAGGTCTCAAAGGCTACCTGGCATTGTTCATTCCAGACATACGGACGATTTTTCTCAGTTAACTGATGGAGACATTTAGCTATTTTGGCAAAGTCTTTGACGAATCTTCGATAGTAGGTTGCCAGAGCCAGAAAGCTTCGTAGTTTACGCTTGTTGTTTGGTGTTGGCCAGCTTTTCATGGCTTCAATTTTCTCAGGGTCTGTTTTGACCCCTTCTGCTGATACGACGTGTCCCAGATATTTTACTTCAGCTGTGAAAAGGGTACACTTGTCGGGACTAAGTTTCAAATTTGCCAGTCGCAATCGGGAGAACACCTCTTCTAAGTTCCGCACGTGCTCTTCGAACGTTCTCCCGATGACGATGATGTCATCTAGGTACACCAAGCAAGTTTTCCAGGGGAGGCCACGTAGCACGTACTCCATCAGGCGTTCGAAAGTGGCTGGAGCATTGCAAAGCCCAAACGGTATCACCACAAACTAACACAATCCGGTCCCAACTGAAAATGCGGTCTTCTCTCGGTCCTTCTTGTCAATTTCTACCTGCCAGTAGCCACTCTTGAGATCGAGTGTCGAAAACCATTTTGCGTCGGCTAAAGTGTCCATGATGTCATCGATGCGTGGAAGCGGGTAACTTTCTTTCTTAGTGACGTCGTTAAGCTGCCTATAGTCGACACAAAAACGGGTGCTACCATCCCTTTGCTTTACTAGAACTACAGGCGCGGCCCACGGACTGACAGAAGTTTCAATAACGCCTTGTTTTTCCATGTCCGAGATCAGCGCGCTCACTTCTCCTTGTTTGGCTATAGGGAGGCGTCTCGGTGCTTGTCGAAACGTTTTGGCTCCCTGTGTATCTATGACGTGAGTTACCAGACTCGTTCGGCCTTGGTCATCCGGGCTTGTTGAGAAGATGTCACTGTACTTGGTGACCAGATCAGAGGCTCGTTTGAATAGCTGCACTGGCAATTCGACCTGCTTCAATATTGCAGACGTGGATTCCCGGGCTTTGTCTGCGTCTTGCCTCCTTTTCCAATGATGGTCGTGAGAAGCTTCCAAGGAGGTGATGGTGGAAACAGGCTGGCAGCTGCTGATGACTTCTCCCGCTTTGATGCTCGTGGTTGAGTCTGCGGTGTTAAAGACTCTAACCGGCACATATCTGTTCCTTAAAGATCTTACAAGGCTTCGTTACAATCAAACTGTGCAATCCGGACGTCTTCATTGGCTCTATCAGATAAGATCGGTGGTCTCCAGAATCACCATCAAGCTTGGCCCATACAATGCTTTCGGAAGAATTCGTTACATCAGTGTCAGTACATACCACTACATTCATCTTGGGAATTTGGACGCTGGGATCCTCCATCAGTACTTCGACATTTTGCCATTTCAATACACGTTTGCCCAAATCCAACGTGATTCCATGTGGTCGCAGAAAATCCATTCCAAGAATGCAGTCATCCATAATGTTGGAACACAAGGTCTCCCAATTGTATCTGGAGGTTGACCTCTCCATGAACAGGTGCAGTTTCTCCCGTAGCTGTTCGTAGTGAGAAAATTCTGCCCTTGTGAAGTTGTTGCTGTCTAACTAGGTCTGGTCGGATAATCGATCGGGTTGCACCAGTGTCGATTGTTATGGTGGAGTGTTCTCCGTCAACTTGACCCAGAAGGCATAAGTCCGCTTCTCCACGATGTAGTCTTGACACGGTGATGGTGGTGCTGGGGACGTCGATCCTCGTAGTCAACGTTCGCCTCACGAAGTTGGCCCTTGCAGTTTGATGGGCCTCCATTCTAGGCTCCTGACTCGGTCTGGATCTCCACCATCCTGGACAATAGCACCGTTTTCTTCGCTTCTTGCAGTCTCTTCGCAGGTGCCCCTTCTCTCCGCAATTCCAGCATCTAGGCGCACCATTTACATGCGGGTATCGCTCAATTTCGACGCGCTCACATCTGCACTCGTGTGTCACTACCTCACGAACCCGGGCAGTGGTACAAGTCACATTTTTCACTGCCTCAAAGTTCAAACTGGAAGCCAATGCGTCCTTAACCGTTTGCTTTGGTTATCGATTTATCGATAGTGCCCTCAGACCGGGGAACCAAACGCGTCCCCAGGGTTGCGAATAGGGGAAGACCTTTCTCGAAAGGTTCGCTGCGAATAACCAATAAGCAGCCGTAGACAATGGTCGGCAGTGAAGGGAGAGTCTCAAGACAAATACCTGAGTGTCAATGATCTTCACTGTGACATGACGAAATATATGGCGTCATCAATTATCCATATATCCTGGCAGTAGGTAAAATGCTATGGGAACGGAAAGCCAGACAGAAAACCAAATCATGCAGGTCCACAAAGGGAACCAAATTACGGTGCAGGGGGTCGGATCCCCAGTACCGGCGGCAGAGGGTAGTGAGCGAGCAGGCTCCCGGCCGTCGTCATCCAGCGACTGCAATGTAATAGAAGTGGTGAACTTGGCTTCTGTAACAGATATACGTAACTACAAGCAAACAGGACGAGACCATAAACGAAGTTGACACTCCAGGCGAGGAGTTTCATGTGGTGCGAAACAAGGCAGCAAAAAAAGCGGCCAAAAAGCTACTCCTAGAAAAAACAGACAAAGAGCTCAACCACGAAAAGAACAAAGAACCCCCCGATATACCGCAGAAAACAAAAAGCAAACCGCGGCGCAAACCCTTGCGAGAGGCACTGCTTATTAAACCCACTAAGGGCCGAACGTACGCAGATGTCCTCCGTGAAATTAAAGGAGCGGTCAAGCCAGACGACACCAAAACTGCCATCAAAGCAGTTCGACCAACCCGCACCGGTGGCTTGCTGGTGGAATTCGGGCCAGAGGCCACAAACAAAGATGCATTCCGTGACGCGGTTCAAAAGGTTCTTGGAGATGCGGCAACGGTTGCCTCGCTCGAACCAATGGCCACCCTGGAAATCAGGGACCTCGACTGCGTCACGGACAAAGCTGAAGTAGAGGATGCCATTAGGAGGGAGTTCCCCAGCTTAAGTGAAGTCAAGGCAAGATTGACACGTGAAAACACAAGGGGGCAACGCATGGCTATTGTCGAACTAGCTGATAAAGATGCCCAGCAAATCCTGGCGAAGGGCAAAATTAAGATAGGTTGGGTGATCTGCAGGATACGGAGAAGAGTGATCCCTATCCACTGCTTCAGATGCTTCGAATACGGACACACCACGTATGGCTGTAGGGGACCCGACAGGAGATCTCTGTGCTACAAATGTGGTGAAACGGGGCACAAAAGGAAGGAGTGCACGAACGAGGCAAAATGCATTCTTTGCAAGGATGCTAAGCTAGCACCCGGCGACCTCAAACATGAGCCGGGGACAGGGAGATGCTGGGTTTTCAAGGAGGCTCTAACTAAAGCCAAATCGATACTCAAATGATCCGTATCCTGCAGGTCAATTTGCACCGAAGCACAAACGCCCAAGACCTACTTGAGCAGTTTGCGAGGGATAAGAAAGCTGACCTCCTGTTGCTGAGCGAGCAACATCATAACAAGGACTCACAAGCGTGGTACCCTGACAAACCTGGTACCTCGGCCATCTGGGTTCGAGACAGCGCCCGCCTTCAGGTGCAGGGCCATGGACGCGGGGATGGGTTTGTGTGGGTGCGGTGTTCAGGGATAACATATTTCAGTGTTTATCTGACGCCTAACGAGGCAATGCGATCTTTTCGAACCAAACTCGATGCCCTGGAGGACGCTGTCTCGAACACAGAGGGCCACATGCTGGTCGGGGGAGACTTCAACGCTAGAGCCATTGAATGGGGTATGCCACAATCCGACCATATGGGGAAAGCAAATCTTGGATACGGCGGCCAGTACAGCGCTTTTGTCCTAAATACTGGTAACACCCCTACTTTCCGCCGCTGGGGTTGCGTAGGAACCATACCCGATGTGACACTCGCTTCGGAGTCCCTGGTACCTAGAGTACACAACTGGCGAGTACTAGAGGACTACTCGGCTAGTGATCACCAGTATGTAGCGGTTGAGATTCACGACGGTGCTACTCTGCGTGCATATGCCCAAACTTCAATCCTCGGATGGGGCACAGGTACAGAGAAGAGGAGCACTGAGAATTGCATCTTCGTATCCAACAGTCTCCGACTCGGCGGTGAGAGTGATTGCAGGCGTGATACCTGTCGCCCTCCTTGCTAGAGAGCGCCGCGCTATTTACCTGCGCCGAAACGAGGATGCGAGGGAGATCGTTGTTCGCGAAGAGAGACAACGCTCGCTCAACGATTGGCAGCAGTCTTGGAGGAATTGCACGAAGGGAAGGTGGACTGCGCGCCTCATCCCGGATGTGAGACCGTGGCTAAATCGAAGGCATGGTGAGACTGACTTCTATCTGACCCAGCTTTTGAGCGGCCACGGGTGTTTTCAGTCTTACCTGCACAAGATCGGCAAGTCACGGTCTCCCGATTGTCGGTTTTGCCCAGGAGAGGAGGACAATGCCTGTCACACATTTTTTGCGTGTTCCAAATGGGCCAGGCTGCGAAGGGAACTCTACAGGGAGACGGGAGAGCTCACCCCGGATAATATAGTTGCGGTGATGCTCGAATCGGTTGACAAATGGAACCAGGTGGCACATTATGCTCGGGCAATCCTAAAAGATAAAAGGGGCTCACAGCAGCCGGAGGCACTGGGGCTGGGGGATCGCTCTTCTGGCATTTCCTCTTCCCCCCTTCCCCTCCCGCTAGGAAAGGGACTCCCCAGCTTGAAGGCGCCCCACGGCGTAACAAAACGAGACCTGGCCCGAAGTAATGTGTCAAACGGTTCCAGGCTAGGTTCTCAGATTGACAGGGGAGGTGTTTAGTGGGTAGTCCAAAGGTATCCTCCATGGGAGTCCCACACTGCCAGACTCGGTGGGCATAAATGCCTTCACCTCCCTACCACAAAAAAACAAAAATCCTCGGATGGAGGACTGGGAGGATGGACGTTGAGAGGTTTGCTGATGCGCTTATGGCAGGCGCACCGTTGCTGGGAGCTCCGCCAGGGAGTGGAGGGCCTACAGCCAAGGACTTGGTGAACTCAACTATGAGTACCATCATAGCTGCTTGCGAGTCTTCCATGCCCCGACGGAGACCCCGACACGGTAAGCCTCCAGTATACTGGTGGTCAAACGAGATCGCCGAACAAAGAAGCGAGTGTCACAAACTTCGGCGAGAGGCCCAGCGGGCGCGAACACGGGAGGAGGCAGACACTAGCCTAGCAGCATACAGGTTCGGCAGGAAATATCTTCACAGGCTTATTAACAAGAGCAAGGCCCGATGCTGGCAAGACCTCGTGGACGATGTAAATAGGGATCCGTGGGGCCTTGGCTACAAGCTGGTCATGGGGAAACTTGGTGCCCTACGGAAGCCTTGTATACATGACGCGGAAAAGATGGACGCGATAGTGCGGGGACTCTTCCCCGCCCATCCCGTCCGTGTTGACGCTGTCCATGGTAAAACAGCAGTCGAGTGCCCACTCTTCACACAGCTGGAACTGGAGGAGGCAGTCCTCTCCCTTAGAGCGAGGAAGGCTCCAGGTCCAGATGGTGTTCCAGCTGAGGTTTTGTAGCTCGTCTATCACCATTGTCCTGACTTGCTGCTCAGCACATTCAAAGCTTGCCTACGGGACGGGGTTTTCCCGGTACGATGGAAGGTGGCGAGGCTCGTGCTGATCAGCAAGGGGAAGGGAAATCCTGAATCGCCGTCTGCATACCGCCCGTTATGCATGCTAGACACGGCTGGGAAAGTGCTAGAGAAACTCATCAAGGGAAGACTCACTGACGCGATTCGTGCTGCTGGGGACCTATCTCCTCGGCAGTACGGCTTTAGAGCAGGACGTTCTATCATTGATGCGATTGAAGAGGTGGTGAACGCGGTCCAAAAGGCAGAGGCATATAGTCGCACCAAGCGACGGATCGTCCTGTTGGTGACACTCGACGTCAGGAATGCCTTCAACTCCGCTAGATGGGTGGATATTTTGGACACGCTGGAAAACTCTTTTCAAGTTCCAGATTATCTAATGCGACTTTTGAGGAACTACCTAAAGGACCGAGGCCTGCTCTACGACACGACAAAGGGCCAACGAAGGATGGAAATTACATCGGGTGTTGCCCAGGGATCTATCCTTGGTCCAGACCTGTGGAACGTGTCTTACGACGGGCTACTGAGATCTGAGATGCCAGATGAGTCGCGCTTGGTCGGCTATGCGGATGATGTTGCGACTCTGGTCGCCGGACGCACCGTTGAACAAGCGCAACTTAGGCTAGGTATGCTAATGCGCCGAGTGAGGGTCTGGATGACTGCTCGCGGGCTCAGTTTAGCACTGGAGAAAACCGAAGTGGTCATCTCGACAAAAAAGAGAATCCCTAGAGTAAGGATGATCAGTATTGGAGATATACAGATCGAATCGAAGCCAGCGGTGAGGTACCTGGGGCTACTGGTCGACTCGAAGATGAGTTTCTCTGAGCAAATCAGGGCAACGGCTGAGAAGGCTGCTTCGGGAATTTCGGCCCTGAGTCGACTTATGGCCAACGTAGGGGGACCCAGCCCATCAAGAAGACGCCTCTTGATGAGTGCTGTAGGGTCAGTGCTACTGTACGGAGCAGAGGTATGGGGCGACGCTCTCAGCAAGGAGGTATACCGAAAAGGATTGGCACAGGTGCAGAGAAGAGGAGCACTGAGAATTGCATCTTCGTATCCAACAGTCTCCGACTCGGCGGTGAGAGTGATTGCAGGCGTGATACCTGTCGCCCTCCTTGCTAGAGAGCGCCGCGCTATTTACCTGCGCCGAAACGAGGATGCGAGGGAGATGGTTGTCCGCGAGGAGAGACAACGCTCGCTCAACGATAGGCAGCAGTCTTGGAGGAATTGCACGAAGGGAAGGTGGACTGCGCGCCTCATCCCGGACGTGAAACCGTGGCTAAATCGAAGGCATGGTGAGACTATCTGACCCAGCTTTTGAGCGGGCACGGGTGTTTTCAGTCTTACCTGCACAAGATCGGCAAGTGACGGTCTCCCGATTGTCGGTTTTGCCCAGGAGAGGAGGACAATGCCTGTCACACATTTTTTGCGTGTTCCAAATGGGCCAGGCTGCGAAGGGAACTCTACAGGGAGACGGGAGAGCTCACCCCGGATAATATAGTTGCGGTGATGCTCGAATCGGTTGACAAATGGAACCAGGTGGCACATTATGCTCGGGCAGTCCTAAAAGATAAAAGGGACTCGCAGCAGCCGGAGGTGCTGGGGCTGGGGGATCACTCTTCTGGCATTTCCTCTCCCCTCTTCCCTCCCGCTAGAAAAGGGACTCCCCAGCTTGAAGGTGCCCCACGGCGTAACAAAACGAGACCTGGCCCGAAGTAATGTGTCAAACGGTTCCAGGCTAGGTTCTCAGATTGACAGGGGAGGTGTTTAGTGGGTAGTCCAAGGGTATCCTCCATGGGAGTCCCACACTGCCAGACTCGGTGGGCGTAAATGCCTTCCCTTCCCTACCACAAAAAAAAAACAAACCGTTTGCTTTTGAGCTAATCGCACGGCTTGTTGCAATTCCGGGTCCTTTAGTGCGCTGCATCATCTCGATGTTCTGGGTCATAGGTTGGGTAAGCCAAAAGTGCTAGTCGCTCAATGTCTTAGGCTAGCTGCTGTAGGGTTTCACCAGACTTCTGCACCCGATGCCTTAGCTATGACCGATAAATCTGTTTTAGATGATCGTCACCATAACGCATGTCGAGCGCATTCATTAAAGCATTCGGGTTTGAGTGCAATTCATCGGGGATCGTCTGCAACAGCTCGTTAGCTGGGCCTCTTAGGGCAAGAATCAGTGCAGTTGCTCGTTCCTGCCCATTCCACTGATTTATCCTAGCGGCAGCTTCAAACTGGGTCTTGTAAATACTCCAGACCGTTTGTCCATCGAATATTGGTGCTTGCACATTTCTGTATGTGCTTTGCGCTGCGGTTATACGCGGGGCTGGTGAAGTGCTTACTACTGCCTTTGCTGCTTCCAATTCTTTTTTGACTTTTTTCATCTCATGGTTCATTCTCTCTTCGACCTGGCTGATCCTTTCTTCGACCTGGTAAACCTTTTCCTCGACCTGGTCAACCTTTTCCTCGACGCCCTTAATTTTTTTGTTAAGACTACCTTGCTCCGTTTTTATTTCGGTGCACTGTTTTTGAAAATCTGCCTTGATTTCGATCGCTCGTTGATACAGCTTCGCTGATTGTTCGTTAAGCTTCGCTGATTGTTCATCTAGCTTCGCAGTCAGACTGGATGACATCAGCATTGACATTTGCATTTGCGCATTTTCTGGCTCCTTTGATTTTGGTGTGTCTGCTTCACCACCGTCTGCGCCTTCTTCTGCATCTGGGGGCTCACCCACCATGTTAAATTCATTAATTTCTCACTGTTAGCTACGTTTTTTTTTATTATTTCGACTTATATTTTTTTTCAACAGTTTTCACGTTAAATTCGACTATTGTGCAGTTTAAAAATGTTTAAGTGTTTTCATTTTTCGAAATTTTCTTTCTCACTTCTTGACACCACTGTCGCGTGTTATGGTTTGCGGCCAATAATTTTATGTTCCGGGATAGTGAAAACGCAAAGTCTTTTAATTTAAGTTAAAAGAGTTTATTTAATTACAAAAATGCACAATAATCAATTTAACACTTTCATTAATTTCAATTTTCACTATTAAAAGTCTAACACTTGTCTATAAATTTCTTGTCGCAATTGTTTTCGAAATCACTTCACTATCACTTTTCTATTACTCGAACAATATCGCTTCCCACACACTATCGCAGTTCTTATCGCGGTCGAATGAATGATTCCCCCATTCATTCAGCTCGCCTTTATATAGGGTGTCTAATCATTCAATTCAGTTCTCGTACATTGGTGAATTAGCGGGAACATTCCAGCAGTGCATGAATGGAGCAGTGACTCATATTTAGATGCTGTTCATGCTTGGTAGGTTCTCGTGGTTTCGAGTAAATTCGTTTTGTTGATGTTCTTAATGGTTGTGAAAACAATTGCGACAGTAGCGCGCAGAATTATTTGTATTTGACAATTTCAAGAAGATTTAATCAAAGCTGCAGTGACTGATTCGATGGAAAGTCCAGAAAATACCAAAATCATGTGTTATTGTTGTTGTAATTGGCGAAATTTCAAATGGCTATAACTTCCGTATGTATCATTTGATTTTCATCAAACTTACTAAGTTAAAGGACCCTTCGTAGGAGTACTTTAATATTGAATTTCGTTCAGTTTAAAGGTACCTTTTCGATATTATTAGGGTAATGTGAAATTCGAAGATCATACTATTATTGACAAAGTTGACCGAATTTTGACTTCTAAGGTATTTGTTGCTGTTGTGCTCATAAACACCTACCCTCATAATTTTGTAGCTGAACTCTGAAGAGAGCCTCATTTTACACCTGCATCCAAAATTTGATCTTTCTAGCTTAAGAAGTTTGCAAGAAAAAGTGCTGTGACACACGGACAGATGGACGGACGGACAGATGGACAGACCAACAGACAGGACGCGATTTCAGTAGGGTTTTGTAAAATTATTTTGCAAGTTTTACACAGCTAGAATAATGTCTCCACCCAAAAAATGACAAAGGGTCATAGATAATAATAGATAATAATGTACTTAAATAAAATCCATTCTAAACAAATAAAGGAAATATTGTATTCAATGGAAAAATGGCAAAAAAGAGTAAGACTTACCCCTCTATACATATATATATATATATATATACATATATATATATATATATATATATATATATATATATATATATATATATATATATATATATTATATATATATATATATATATATATATATATATATATATATATATATATAACTATATATATATATATATATAACTATATATATATATATATATATATATATATATAAATGTATCCTTATATATATATATATATATATACATACATATGTATATATATATATATATATATATATATATATATATATATATATATATATATATATATATATATATATATATATATATATGTATATATAGACATGTATACAAGGGTGCGTACGGTACATATAACTTCCCAATTTTTTAATTTTTAGGTAAATTTCTCGAGAGAAATTTACCTATTGCGGAGAGCATCATATATATATATATATATATATATATATATATATATATATATATATATATATATATATATATATATATACATATATATATATATATATATATTTATATATATATATATATATATATATATATATATATATATATATATATATATATATATATATATATACAGGTATATATATGTATATGCGATATAACGAAATTTGTGACCACGCTAGAGGTTGCACTTTTGCTCCGATTTTCACCAAACATTCAAGAAAGGTGTATTGAGTAAATATTTCGGTTAAGTTCGCGAACCAGCTATATCGGTCAGGCAAAAACAAAATGGCGGACATTTTAGACGAAAAATCGTGATTTCTGTTCTGACCAAAATGTAGCTCCGATTTGGATGGAATTTGGTACAAGGGTTCACTGATGTATGTGATGAATCTGACAATAAAAAATCCAAAGTCGCTACGGCAAAAACAAGATGGCGGCTGCTCAAATGTTGAAAAACGTGCAAAATTTTGTTGTTGTAATAGTGGTCAAAGCTTTCAACAGATGTTTATGAAATTCGAGAGTTTGATAAAAATTGTGAATATCTAAAGAACTGGAGAACTGGAGGTCGGGTTGCAAAAAACAAAATGGCGCCCAGTTGAAGCTCAAAACTTCAAAGGCTTCTAAAAGTCACGATTTTGATCCGACGTATATGAAACTTGGTTTTGAGATGGACACTACTTAGATCTACAGACTATGATATTTTCGTGATCATATATGTGCAAATTCCAACATGGTGGTGGTTTAAATATGCGTTTTTTCAGGTTTTTGTGGCCCTCTAGCAGTCACGTTTTCCAGCGGATTTGTATTCTTTTATTATTAAAATTTAATGAAAAATAAAAAAGCCGTAAATTTCAAACGTAATATTGTTAGCTGCCATTTTCACAAAAAATTGAATTATTTTGCCCTGTCTAGGTTGAAACTCTCATTTGAACGAGATTTGCCACATTGATTGATGAGGTCCTAGCACACAAAGATTTAAAATAGTCCAAAATCAAATGCATGCATTCGAAATGGCGGCCCCCAAAGGTCAGAAGGCAAGCGCAATTCGCTATTTTAGTAGCAACTGAAATAATGAATTTTTCTCATGGAAACGTTTTAAATGACTTAACTTGAAAGTATTTATAAATCAGACTTTTTTTAAATATTGTAAAATATTTTTAACAATCCGTCTGTCCGTGCGTTTGTTGATGCGTCACAACAAGTTTTCTCGCAAACCACATGAGCTAGAATGAGGAAATTTTCTACGTAGGTCAAAAGTGGTGCCTCTGAAAATTTGCAGTGTAAGAAAATATTTTAAAGTGTTTAAGGGGGTCTCCCCATACAGGGGGGTGACCTAAACATTTTTTTTATTTCTGTAGCCCTCTAGCAGCCAAGTTTCTCAACGGATTCCAATAAAACTTGAAACTATAAGTTATTAAGGCAAGCTAATTTAATTTTAAAAAAATTCGAAAATTTACAGCTCAAAATTTTTAGCAGCCGATTTCTATAAAAATTCAAAATAACAAAAGAATCGAAAATGTATATATTAATGACAATGCAAGTGCTGATTAAACTTTTATGGAAATCTTTTGAAATTAACTATTTGAGCTATTTAAACCAAAAAGTTATCACCTTTGTGTGGTAACCACTGTAAAATGTGTAAACAGCAAATGTGAAAAGGGTAGAATCAGTATAAATATGTTTATAACGATTTATTAGCCGCCGATTTTCAATATGTGATCCATACGTGTGCAACTCAATTTAATTAGCAAAATATTTGCGCCTCTATGCAGGGTCCCAAAAATGAACGGCGGTAGATTCTTTTTGTTAATAAATACCCATGTGGTGCTACAAAAATTGCAGTAAGAAGTTAAGTAGTAGGCAAGCCAAATTCTTTTTCGAAACATTACGCTACATACGAGAAATTTACCTTTCCGGCTGGTGCTGCCAACGGGGATTTTTTTTCATTTTCAGATAAGAAATGGCGGACTACAACATCACTCAAGAAATGAAGAGACATGCAGTCATCGTCGCTATATGCGCGAACCATACAGATGTAGAGATCTTAATTGCGCCCGTTCATTCATGCATAAGATTCGCCGGGAATTGGAAGCATCAGGAGGTGATACAGAATCGGTTGCAAAACGCAAAAAGCACGAACAACGTTCTGACACTGTCTGATCTGTAGAATTTTTTGAGCAAGTGCAAGCGATCATAGACGAGGACCCTTCAAAATCAATAAGGGTCCTTGCGAGTAAGCTTCATGTTTCTGAGCGCCTTATTCGTAGAGTTGTCCTCGAAGACCTTCGGTATAAGTCTTGCGTGATGCGCAGAAGACAGTTCATGTCAAAACAAACACGGGAACAGAGAGTTCTCCGATCAAAACGTCTTTTAAAGGAATCAAACACCCTGTGGCGCCCAAAACGTTATGGTTTTTTTCCGACGTAAGAAATTTTGACCAAGATCAAAAGACCAATCGCAGAAATGAGGGATCCTGTTGTTATGCACACAATATTTCCAGCCACTGTTATGGTTTTAGGTGTTGTCAGCAACGAAGGACATGTTATGCCGCCACTTTTTTTTACTCAAAGACTTCAAGTGAACTCTGCTGCATGCATCGAGGTTTTGGAGACGGTAGTGAAAAACACATAGACAATGTAAGTAGAGGCAGACCATACAAATTTTCATGACCACATAATACCGAAACTATGGCCACCTAGCTCTCCAGACCTTAATCCGTTGAATTATTACGTATGAAGCGTAGTTGTGCGTGAGACCAATAACGTCCTCATAATACCACTTCTTCGCTGAAGACCGCTATTAATGCCGTTATGATCAATATGAACAAGGAGCATTTGATTCGGGCATGTAATCGTTTCCGGATCCGGATCGAAGAGGTTATCTTCTTCTTTGTAGCACTACAGCCCCTTTCAGACCTTCGCTTAGAGATAGTTAGAGTCTCTCATTTTCATGACCGTACTGAATTTTTTGGAAGTTGGTTTGGTCAGTACCATGCTCCCTTCTGTCTGCTCAGCTATGATATGATCTGATTAAATCAGTACATATCACCACTGAGTGAACACTCATAATCTGTCCGAAAAATCCCCTGAACTAAATCACGTTGCTCTCAACGAGATTTGAGCCTGGGACCTTCGGCTTATGTATTCATCCCTAACCATTAGACATATATTTATATGTACGTATATTGGTTTTAACTATTTAGGATACAAAAAATAGACAACAGAAAATGAGAGTCCAACTGCAGTACTATATTAAAATTTCATTAGAGTATTACTTCACATGAAATAAACCCAAGCTTTATATTTAGTTTATGGAAAACCTCGATGGCCACAAAGTTCAATTGCCGCCCAGTGACATGGAGATTAGGCTCCTTGATATAGAAGAGGTCCTAGACCGCCATAGGGCATTATCGCAGGAGCTAGTTATAGGCCGAAGAGGACCAGAAGGCCGAAAAAAGTAAAAAGCCAAAGAAGCGCTTGAGGTAAAATCTAAAAGGCACGTGAGTGTACAAAAGAGGCACACCGTATTCTTTTATGTCCCATTTCACCGAATTTGTAACATAGGTAACTCCCACTAGGTCCTGACCATAGCCAAGCCATTTGAAACATTGAAGAGGCGTGGTGCTTCGCCATATCCTATAGACAACCCACCCTATTCGGTCTTTGCTCGATTATGGCCATGCATTGTCCTTTATGGTGTTCTGGTGTCAGGCTCGCTTTGATCCTGCCCACGCCAGGGAACTTCCTTTCGATGACCTCTTCTACCTCGGCCAGATCTTTGACGCAGTCAATGTCTCTTGTTTCGATCGTTGCCATTGGCTTGAGCAAGCTATAGCTGCACTTTTGCCGAGGACTTTCCTTACTGCCTTGCAGAATTTTTCTCCATTCTCGGCCTTCGCTCCAAATTCGACCAGTATGTGGCCCGACTGCACAGAACGTACTGCTTTAATGGCAGTGTTGGTGTCTTTGAGCCTCACGTTTCCCCTGATGTCCCGCAGTGCCTCCATGTAAGATCAACCATCTTGGAGTTTTAAGAGCAGTGCACACTGCCGAGGTCTTTGCCGGGGCTTCTTTCTCTCCTGTTTCGCGTCGGGTCTTGTTTCTTGTTGGGCGTCCGTGCGAACTTTACTTTCTGACATTTTTTAAGGATTTGCTTAGTGGCTTTCTTCGCTTCTTTTGTAAACACTGTCTGGAACCCCTGATCTGGTGTTCTTTGCCCATCAAGTGCCTCTTACTTCCTTCTTTTTTGCTGATCTTCTTTGATTGGGTCAGAGCCATTTTTTATAGATTTTTGATTGTGGAGCTATCTGCGCGTGCCCTTTAGATTTCACCTCAAGCGACTCTTTAGTGTTTTGCTCTTTTTCGGCCTTCTGTTTCCCTTCAACCTTTAACCAGCTTCTCCGATGCCCTATGCAGTCTAGGACCTCCTCTATATCAAGGAGTCCAATCTCCATGTCACTGGGCGGCAATTGAACTTTGTGGCATCTCAAGTCTCAGTAGCCCGTCGTAAGACACGTTCCACAGGTCCGGACCAAGGATAGATCCCTGGGCAACACCCGATGTAATTTCCATCCTTCGTTGGCCCTGTGTCATGTCGTAGAGCAGGCTTCGGTCCTTTAGGTAGTTCCTCAAAAGCCGCATTAGATATTCTGGAACTTGAAAAGAGTTTTCTAGCGTGTCCAGAATATCCACCCATCTAGCGGAGTTGAAGGCATTCCTGACGTCGAGTGTCACCAACAGGATGATCCGTCGCTTGGTGCGACTATATGCCTCTGCCTTTTGGACCGCGTTCACCACCTCTGCAATCGCATCAATGGTAGAACGTCCTGCTCTAAAGCCATACTGCCGAGGAGATAGGTCCCCAGCAGCACCAATCGTGTCAGTGAGTCTTCCCTTGATGAGTTTCTCTAGCACTTTCCCAGCCGTGTCTAGCATGCATAACGGGCGGTATGCAGACGGCGATTCGGGATTCCCCTTCCCCTTGCTGACCAGCACGAGCCTCACCACCTTCCATCGTACAGGACAATGGTGATAGACGAGCCGCAGCATCTCAGCTGGAACACCATCTGGATCTGGAGCCTTCCTCCTTTACAATGAGAGAACTGCCTCCTCCAGCTCCAGTTGTGTGAAGAGTGGGCACTCGACTGCTGTTTCACCATGGACAGCGTCAACACGGACGGGACGGGTGGGGAAGAGTCCCCGCACTATCGCGTCCATCTTTTCCGCGACATGTATACAAGGCTTCCGTAGGGCACCAAGTTTCCGCATGACCAGCTTGTAGCCAAGGCCCCACGGATCCTTCTTCACATTGTCCACTAGGTCTTGCCAGCAGTGAGCCTTGCTATTGTTGATCAGCTTGCGAAGGCATTTCCTGGCCGACTTATATGCTGCCACCTGCTCGCATGCCTCATCAGGGTTCCGCACCCGTTGAGCCTCACATCGAAGCTTGTGACACTCCCTTCGCTTTTCAGCGATTTCAGTTGACCACCAGTACAGTGGGGGCTTGCCGTAACGGGGTCTTTGACGGTGCATAGAAGCGCAGCAAGCAGTCGTAATGATGCTCATAGTAGAGTTCACCACGTCTTCAGCTGCCGGTTCTTCCGTCCCCTCCGAAGCTCCCTGCAGCGGCTCACCTGCTGTGAGAGCCTTGACGAACCTCTCGACGTCCATCTTTCTGATGTTCCATCCAGTTGTGGAAAGCCGAGAGCACGGACGGCGGGAGACAGCATCACTTATCTCAAGCAGAATGCACTGATGATCACTGGCTGAGTAGTCCTCTAATACTTTCCAGTTGTGTATCTTCCGTACTAAGGACTCCGAGGCAAATGTCACGTCCGGTATGGTTCCCTCACAGCCAATACGGCGGAAAGCCAGCGTATTTCCGGAGTTTAGTACGACGAGGGCCGTCCTGGCCGCCATTTCCAGGATTCGTTTCCCCCGCGGATCCATCTAAGGCATGCCCCATTCGATTGCTTTAGCGTTGAAGTCGCCCCCAACGAGCACTTTGCCCTCTGCGTTCGAGACAGCGCCCTCCAAAGCATTAAGCTTGGCTTGGAAAGATGATATCGACTCGTTAGGCGTTAGGTACACACTAAAGAAGGTGATCCCTGAGCACCGAACCCACACGAAACCATCCCCCCGTCCACAACTCTCTGCTTGAAAGTCACTGTTCCGAACCCAGATTGCGGCAGTACCAGCTTCATCAGAATACCATAGTGCAGGACCCTGATATTAACAAGACCTTAGCGGATATGTCGGGAGAGGTTTCAGTGGCTCTACGCTTGAGAAGACGTAGAGGACTGGTGTCAAGGTGCAGAACTTGCGCTTCCGTCAAGGATCCAAAGCGACGACTGAGAGGACAAATGCAAATGCAACAATTCAGATCATCCTATGTAGTATTTTCACGAATGATCTAAACACACAACAAAGCAGAATAACCAAAGTTCTCGCTTTGGAAATGTATTCCTAAATATTTTGGTTTTGATCGAATTTCGGCCGTAGGGTTTCATTTAAGACCCTAGAAATTCGTAAATCGCAGATCGCATAGCACCCTGTGACCTGTGGAAATTTTTTTAACCGTTTTCTTCGGCACATTTTCATTTATTCATTTAACAAGACATTTACAAATTAAAGGAGTAGTAACGCAGCAGAATGAACAAATGGCGTAGATTGAAAGGAACTTTCGTAAGAGTTTAAAGAGACGGGAAACTTTAGCGTACGCCAAAAAATTACTTCAGCGAGTTCAAACGATTCGGCGAGCGATTTCGGACTTCAGTAAATAAAAAGGAGGACATGATTGACCATTATTTTTCATAATGGTTCATATTTGGTATTTAAAGAACATAGTCTGAATATTTAAATCGGCTTGGAAAAATTGCGAGTTTTACAAGATATTTAGACTGCATAACCATGTACAGATTTCTTTCAAGTAATTAATGAAATAAACTCCACAATAGAATGTGAATGAAATTCGCAACGTTGGAACGCAACGATTTTCATTTTTTTTTCACCACCTCTAAATTTGATCTGAAGTCAAGAAATTAATTTTTCTTGCGTCTATTGTATCAAGATAAGCTTAAATATTAACATGAACGCCAAATAAAATTTTTGGTGATTTCAGCGTTTCCAAATATTTTCTTAGATCCGCGGGCGAAAAGGCAAATTGAACGTCTGAAATAAGAATTTAGTGGCAGAAACACAGCTGGAAAATATAAAAAATTATCAAAGCTTATAAGTTTCGGCTCCGAAATGCATAACTGCAGCTACACATGCTTTACAAACCGAAAAAAACTCACTAGATATGCTGATATGACATACTCATCATAGACACCGAATCTGATATGTGCATTTTTCTCTTTTATGAAATTTTAGTTCTGTGTATATCAACCGGAAAGATCATGCAGCATCTTTGCATAAAATCTTATGTTTCCCATATATCGTTCCTTGCTACCCATAGTGGTGGTGGACCAAGTCCATACAGGCGAAACCGGCGCTGAGGGAACATTTGGCGATATCTCTGCTCTGAGAAATTGACTCTCCTGGAAATTTATATATTTCTTGAAAAACCCATTGAAGCTACCACACAACGATTTTAAAGAAAATCGAATGTTCGGAACACATCGTAACGGGGCCTCAAACGAACGTGTTTTGTGAGATTTCGCATGTGGTCTGGACCACTATTCATGAATTAAGCTTTGTTTTCGAATTTCATAATTGAATTATTCACTTTTATGATATATGCGCATTTGGCATACATCCTGGAAAGATTATGCAGCACCTTTGAATAAAATCTTATGTTTCCCACTCATCGTTCCTTGCTCCCCATAGAGATAATCGTGGTGGACCAAGTCCTTACAGGCGAAACCGGCGCTGTGGGAACATTTGGTGATATCTCTACTCTGAGAAATTTACTCTCCTGGAAATTTATATATTTCTTGAAGAACCCATTGAAGCTACCACGCAACGATTTTAAAAAAAATCGAATGTTCGGAACACATCGCAACGGTGCCTCCAACGAATGTGTTTTGTGAGATTTTGCATGTGGTCTGGACCACTATTCACGAATTAAGCTTTGTTTTCGAATTTCATAAATGAATTATTCACTTTTATGATATATGCGCATTTGGCATACATCCCAGGAAGGTTATGCAGCACCTTTGAATAAAATCTTATGTTTCCCACTCATCGTTCCTTGCTCTCCATAGAGATAATCGTGGGGGACCAAGTCCTTACAGGCGAAACCGGCGCTGTGGGAACATTTGGCGATATCTTTGCTCTGAGAAATTGACTCTCCTGGAAATTTATATATTTCTTGTAGAACCTATTGGAGCTACCACACAACGATTTTAAAGAAAGTCTAATGATCGGAACACATCGCAACGGTGCCTCCAACGAACGTGTTTTGTGAGATTTTGCATGTTGTCTGGACCACTATTCACGAATTAAGCTTTGTTTTCGAATTTCATAATGAATTATTCACTTTTATGATATATGCGCATTTGGCATATATCCCGGGAAGATTATGCAGCACCTTTGAATAAAATCTTATGTTTCCCACTCATCGTTTCTTGCTCCCCATAGAGATAATCGTGGTGGACCAAGTCCTTGCAGGCGCAACCGGCGCTGTGGGAACATTTGGCGATATCTCTGCTCTGAGAAATTTACTCTCCTGGAAATTTCTATATTTCTTGTCGAACCCATTGAAGCTATTACACAATGATTTTAAAGAAAATCAAATGTTCGGAACACATCGCAACGGTGCCTCCAACGAACGTGTTTTGTGAGATTTTGCATGTGGACTGGACCACTATTCAAGAATTAAGCTTTGTTTTCGAATTTCATAAATGAATTATTCACTTTTATGATATATGCGCATTTGGCATACATCCCGGGAAGATTATGCAGCACCTTTGAATAAAATCTTATGTTTCCCACTCATCATTCCTTGCTCCCCATAGAGATAATCGTGGTGGACCAAGTCCTTACAGGCGAAACCGGCGCTGTGGGAACATTTGGCGATATCTCTGCTCTGAGAAATTTACTCTCCTGGAAATTTAGATATTTCTTGTAGAACCCATTGGAGCTACCACACAACGATTTTAAAGAAAATCGAATGTTCGGAACACATCGTAACGGAGCCTCCAACGAACGTGTTTTGTGAGATTTTGCATGTGGTCTGGACCACTATTCACGAATTAAGGTTTGTTTTCGAATATCTTAAATGAATTATTCACTTTTATGATATATGCGCATTTGGCATATATTCCGGGAAGATTAAACAGCACCTTTGAATAAAATCTTATGTTTCCCAGTCATCGTTCCTTGCTCCCCATAGAGATAATCGTGGTGGACCAAGTCCTTACAGGCGAAACCGGCGCTGTGGAAACATTTGGTGATATCTCTGCTCTGAGAAATTTACTCTCCTGGAAATTTATATATTTCTTGTAGAACCCATTGGAGCTACCACGCAACGATTTTAAAGAAAATCGAATGTTCGGAACACATCGCAACGGAGCCTCCAACGAACGTGTTTTGTGAGATTTTGCATGTGGTCTGGACCACTATTCACGAATTAAGCTTTGTTTTCGAATTTCATAATGAATTATTCACTTTTATGATATATGCGCATTTGGCATACATCCCGGAAAGATTATGCAGCACCTTTGAATAAAATCTTATGTTTCCCACTCATCATTCCTTGCTCCCCATAGAGATAATCGTGGTGGACCAAGTCCTTACAGGCGAAACCGGCGCTGTGGGAACATTTGGCGATATCTCTGCTCTGAGAAATTTACTCTCCTGGAAATTTAGATATTTCTTGTAGAACCCATTGGAGCTACCACACAACGATTTTAAAGAAAATCGAATGTTCGGAACACATCGTAACGGAGCCTCCAACGAACGTGTTTTGTGAGATTTTGCATGTGGTCTGGACCACTATTCACGAATTAAGGTTTGTTTTCGAATATCTTAAATGAATTATTCACTTTTATGATATATGCGCATTTGGCATATATTCCGGGAAGATTAAACAGCACCTTTGAATAAAATCTTATGTTTCCCAGTCATCGTTCCTTCTCCCCATAGAGATAATCGTGGTGGACCAAGTCCTTATGGGCGAAACCGGCGCTGTGGAACCATTTGGTGATATCTCTGCTCTGAGAAATTTACTCTCCTGGAAATTTATATATTTCTTGTAGAACCCATTGGAGCTACCACGCAACGATTTTAAAGAAAATCGAATGTTCGGAACACATCGCAACGGAGCCTCCAACGAACGTGTTTTGTGAGATTTTGCATGTGGTCTGACCACTATTCACGAATTAAGCTTTGTTTTCGAATTTCATAATGAATTATTCACTTTTATGATATATGCGCATTTGGCATACATCCCGAAAAGATTATGCAGCACCTTTGAATAAAATCTTATGTTTCCCACTCATCGTTCCTTGCTCCCCATAGAGATAATCGTGGTGGACCAAGTCCTTACAGGCGAAACCGGCGCTGTGGGAACATTTGGCGATATCTCTGCTCTGAGAAATTAACTCTCCTGGAAATTTATATATTTCTTGAAGAACCTATTGGAGCTATCCCACAACGATTTTAAAGAAAATCGAATGTTCGGAACACATCGTAACGGGGCCTCCAACGAACGTGTTTTGTGAGATTTTGCATGTGGTCTGGACCACTATTCACGAATTAAGATTTGCTTTCGAATTTCATAAATGAATTATTCACTTTTATGATATATGCGCATTTGGCATACAACTCGGGAAGATTATGCAGCACCTTTGAATAAAATCTAATATTTCCCACATATCGTTCCGTGCTCCCCATAGAGATAATCGTGGTGTACCAAGTCCTTACAGGCGAAACCGGCACTGTGGGAACATTTGGCGATATCTCTGCTCTGAGAAATTTACTCTGCTGGAAATTTATATATTTCTTGTAGAACCCATTGGAGCTATAACAAAACGATTTTAAAGAAAATCGCGACGGGGCCTCCAACGAACGTGTTTTGTGAGATTTCGCATGAGTTCTGGACCACTATTCACGAATTAAGCTTTGTTTTCGAATTTCTTAAATGAATGATTCACTTTTATGATATATGCGCATTTGACAGATATTCCGGAAAGATTATCCAGTACCTTTGAATAAAATCTTATGTTTCTTAGTCATCGTTCCTTGCTCCCCATAGAGATAATCGTGGTGGACCAAGTCTTTACAGGCGAAACCGGCGCTGTGGAAACATTTTGTGATACCTCTGCTCTGAGAAATTTACTCTCCTGGAAATTTATTCTTTTCTTGATGAACCCATCGGAGCTACCAAGCAACGATTTTAAAGAAAATCGAATGTTCGGAACACATCGCAAAGGTGCCTCCGACGAACGTGTTTTCTGAGATTTTGCATGTGGTCTGGACCACTATTCACGAATTAAGCTTTGTTTTCGAATTTCATAAATGAATTATTCACTTTCATCATATATGCGCATTTGGCATACATCCCGGGAAGATTATGCAGCACCTTTGAATAAAATCTTATGTTTCCCACTCATCGTTCCTTGCTCCCCATAGAGATAATCGTGGGGGACCAAGTCCTTACAGGCGAATCCGGCGCAGTGGGAACATTTGGCGATACCTCTGCTCTGAGAAATTGACTCTCCTGGAAATTGACTCTCCTGGAAATTTATATATTTCTTGTAGAACCCATTGGAGCTACCACACAACGATTTTAAAGAAAATCGAATGTTCGGAACACATCGTAACGGGGCTTCCAACGAACGTGTTTTGTGAGATTTTGCATGTGGTCTGGACCACTATTCACGAATTAAGCTTTGTTTTCGAATTTCCTAAATGAATTATTCACTTTTATGATATAGGCGCATTTGGCATACATCCCGGGAAGATGATGCAGCACCTTTGAATAAAATCTTATGTTTCCCACTCATCGTTCCTTGCTCCCCATAGAGATAATCGTGGTGGACCAAGTCCTTACAGGCGAAACCGGCGCTGTGGGAACATTTGGCGATATCTTTGCTCTGAGAAATTGTCTCTTCTAGAAATTCACATATTTCTTGTAGAGCCCATTGAAGCTACCACACAACGATTTTAAAGAAAATCGAATGTTCGGAACACATCGTAACGGGGCCTCCAACGAACGTGTTTTGTGAGATTTTGCATGTGGTCTGGACCACCATTCACGAATTAAGCTTTGTTTTCGAATCTCATATATGAATCATTCACTTTTATGATATATGCGCATTTGGCATACATCCCGGGAAGATTATGCAGCACCTTTGAATAAAATCTTATGTTTCCCACTCATCGTTCCTTGCTCCCCATAGAGATAATCGTGGTGGACCAAGTCCTTACAGGCGCAACCGGCGCTGTGGGAACATTTGGCAATATCTCTGCTCTGAGAAATTTACTCTCCTGGAAATTTATATTTTTCTTGTAGAACCCATTGAAGCTACCACACAACGATTTTAAAGAAAATCGAATGTTCGGAACACATCGCAACGGTGCCTCCAACGAACATGTTTTGTGAGATTTTGCATGTGGTCTGGACCACTATTCACGAATTAAGCTTTGTTTTCGAATTTCCTAAATGAATTATTCACTTTTATGATATAGGCGCATTTGGCATACATCCCGGAAAGATTATGCAGCACCTTTGAATAAAATCTTATGTTTCCCAGTCATCGTTCCTTGCTCCCCATAGAGATAATCGTGGTGGACCAAGTCCTTACAGGCGAAACCGGCGCTGTGGGAACATTTGGCGATATCTCTGCTCTGAGAAATTTACTCTCCTGGAAATTTATATATTTCTTGTAGAACCCATTGGAGCTACCAAGCAACGATTTTAAGGAAAATCGAATGTTCGGAACACATCGCAACGGTGCCTCCAACGAACGTGTTTTGTGAGATTTTGCATGTGGTCTGGACCACTATTCACGAATTAAGGTTTGTTTTCGAATTTCATAAATGAATTATTCACTTTCATCATACATGCGCATTTGGCATACAGCCCGGGAAGATTATGCAGCACCTTTGAATAAAATCTTATGTTTCCCACTCATCGTTCCTTGCTCCCCATAGAGATAATCGTGGTGGACCAAGTCCTTATAGGCGAAACCGGCGCTGTGGGAACATTTGGCGATATCTCTGCTCTGAGAAATTTACTCTCCTGGAAATTTATATATTTCTTGAAGAACCTATTGAAGCTACCACATAACGATTTTAAAGAAAATCGAATGTTCGGAACACATCGTAACGGGGCCTCCAACGAACGTGTTTTGTGAGATTGTGCATGTGGTCTGGACCACTATTCACGAATTAAGCTTTGTTTTCGAATTTCATAAATGAATTATTCACTTTTATGATATATGCGCATTTGGCATACATCCCGGGAAGATTATCCAGCACCTTTAAATAAAATCTTATGTTTCCCACTCATCGTTCCTTGCTCCCCATAGAGATAATCGTGGTGGACCAAGTCCTTACAGGCGAAACCGGCGCTGTGGGAACATTTGGCGATATCTCTGCTCTGAGAAATTTACTCTCCTGGAAATTTATATATTTCTTGTAGAACCCATCGGAGCTACTACACAACGATTTTAAAGAAAATCGAATGGCCGGAACACATTGTAACGGGGCCTCCAAAGAACGTGTTTTGTGAGATTTTGCATTTGGTCTGGACCACTATTCACGAATTAAGCTTTGTTTTCGAATTTCATAAATGAATTATTCACTTTTGTAGTATATGCGCGTTTGGGATACATTTCGGGATGATTATGCAGCACCTTTGAGTAAAATCTTATATTTCCCAGTCATCGTTCCTTGCTCCCCATAGAGATAATCATGGTGGACCAAGTCATCACAGTCGAAACCGGCTATTTCAATATATGAAGTACCATGTTTTGAAGCAGCACATAAGAAGTAGGCAAAAAACAGATATGTCACCGTTCCATAAAATTTTTGGATTTATTGCATACTGTAAAGGCGATTTGATAATTTATGTTCTTTCATTCTAAAAGATTTTAGTTTTCATAAAATAAATTAAATTCATGTCACTTAATGTTATGCTGTTGGAATCTAACAATTACATTTTTGTATTTTTGATTACCATTGATGTCACTTTATTATATGTTTTAGGTTGGTCTCTTCTTTAACATGTAAGTTAGTTTTAAATTGCTCAAGCCAACGAACATATGCGGGTATTTTAATATTTCGCTAGGCTTTGCAACTGTTATAAATACATTTTTGTATGACAATATGTAAACTTTGGATGAAATAATAAGATATGCATGTGAATTCCCTAGCTGATAGCAAAATCGCATAATGAAACAAAGCAGAAGCCAAAATGAAAACTTGACTACGCGTAGAACTTGATGACGAATGAATGGTATTAAAACATTAATCTGTCTTATTCAAGTAAAATGTAAGTAACTCGTGTTTCAGTTTGTAAATTAAAACATTACCGTACATTCCAATAACTGCATATTGAGTTTACTCATGAATGGCAGATATATATGTTTACATACAAAGCATTACACACGAATCCCTTATGGTAGGACCATACCCCTGCCTTCTCTCATAAATTCTTGAACATGCATATATGTATGTATATGGTATTCATTCATCATTTCCCTTAACACGTTACGCAATCAAAAAATTTTAACTAGGTGGACATGAATCAAGTTAGCATAGCAAATGATTTTATTTTTAAATTCAATACTTGAAATTTAGAATGAATTGCTTCCATGAAATGACCTTGAAGTAAAATCAATTCTATAAATAGAAATCACATCACGTTTTAATTTTCGCATACATTTTTCTATTCATAGAATAAGTTTCACCTTAAGGACATTTAAAAAAAAAAAAAACAATTTAAATTCTTATTTACATAACTAGTAAAATGAGTTGAGAGGAGTAAAGAGCCACCAAAAGGGTTATATTCTGATATACATACATATATTATGAACTTTTTTTTGTAATTCATGAATAAACTCGATATGCAGTTTATTGCGATGTACAAGGAGAGTACATGTTTAAATTAAGATCACATATTACTCAAATTCTATTGAAGTTGAACGTTTAGTTTTCCTATATTAACGTTTAATAGATATCTTCTGAAATCAAACCACAGCAGAACTATAGTTCATGGGTTAATGGTAAGCCCAAATAGCTTTGGATTCGTTCAATTATATTGAGTCTTTAAAGCTTTTGCAGTTTGTTCGAAAACACTAATGAAATCGTGTCCTGCCTCTCAATCAGTCAATCATAACAAGCTAAAAGTAATCGGCGAAGGTGTGCCATTCGACTTTTAAAAAAAAATAAAATAATCAAAGCTTTTCCTACGATTCAGGTTTACGCAAGTTCTTCTTTTATTAAATTTTTAGGGAAGATAAATAAATTGAAAGTTTCTTTGATCCTGTTTGATTAATAATGTATGCTAAGTTTTAACAAAATGTAGTGCATATCTTTAAATTTTTATTAAATGTTTTCATGAGCCGCACCGTGAAATTGTCTGCACATACTATATTTAATACAAAACACATCTGATAGCATACTTCTGTGGACTCGATTTGTTTTAATCATCTGTTTTTAAGCAACTTAATGATTGCTGTCTGCGACTGTGGTGGACACCACATTTAATTTAAGGGAGGACTATTATTAAAATTATAAAATTTTTAACAAAGCGAAAGCAGCAGTTGAAATGTAGATTGTGGCTATTCGTAGCTTTAGCGTACATTGAAACCTCTGGTACAAGATTCAATGAACATTGAAGGGCACGTAGGTAAAAACAATTCTGAAAATTTCCATACGAAAACTGATAATATATTTATTGAATATTTAAAAATTACAAATAACGAGAAAAAATCAACAGTTTTGTTTGCTGGTCCGTCTGTAAATGTTAATAAAATAAAAGGAACGAAAATCCCAGCAAGAAATGTATTTGGGCAAAGTGGCAAAGATATAGTTCAGCTGTTGGCAGCTGAAATAAATTAAATAATTTTGAAATCGAACGAGTGAAAGCTGATAAACTGACCATCAAAACTAAGTCACTGGTTGACTTTCAGACAGCCAAAAGTACTTTGAATTCTGAAAAGGTTCCGCACTTTACGTACACTCCCATGAGTGAGGCCCTTTTGCTGAAATTCTGGACTGCGGCGAGGACACAGTCGATCTCCTTCAGGTGTTTAAAGAAGCTGCAACAGAAATAGAATATATTGCAGTTAAAAATTTTGCAACAAGGAGATCTTTTGTTGAACATAAAAATTTGCCTTTCTACTTTCTACTTTAAATTTTGAGCAAAAGCAGTCCAAGTGCCCTTCAAAAAATAAGGTACTTTAACTTTGGAATGGTGAAGTGAGAGCATCTCCAGAAGAACGAGGCTAACCAGTGCTATAGGTGTCAAAGGTTTGGTCATTCGGTTGTCAATTGTGCCATGAAATACAAATGTGTGAAGCATAAAGATGTCCATGCCCCCGGCGAGTGCAAATGGGCTCAGGCGGAGCCAAAATAAAAACTATATTGTGTGAGCTGAGGTGCCTTTAATCATCCAGCATCATATCGAGGATGCTCTCGATATCAAGGTGCAAAAATAAAATTTATTCCAAAGCAAATACAAGTGAACCGCAGATTGATATCTTCTGACTTCATCAACTCCCAGGGTATCATTTTCACTTACTGCTAGAGGACGAGTAGTGAACAATGTACATAATATGAATACTGCAAGTAGCAATAATAAACTGCTTATCAAAATCTATCAAGAGCTTGGGTCTTTTTCGATAAGAATTAACAAACAAGATCAAACATGTAGGGTAGATAGAGCTGCGTTTGCGCCAGAAGGCTTTTATACACTATTTAACATATGATATGCAGATAGACGAGTAGAAAATGATTTAATTCAAGAAAAACCAGTGTTACTCCATTTTAGCTGCTCAACATATTGTTGCAATATTGCTAAAATCATTGACTAAGCCGACTCTTAAATGTATTTTTATTCTTTTATATATTTAAAGAAAATACAATCAAAAGTGTAGTGTCTGGTTTAATGGAGAGCCCATGTAGTAACCGTATTTAATTGTTGTAATGAGAGAAAATGCAAACGGCAATGATTCTATACATTCTGCTAAAACTCACAGAGTATAAGAACCTTTTAAAGGACCCCTAACTCTCTACGTTCATCCAATTAAATCATACTAATTCGAGTACAGTTTTACTAGCGAAAATGTTTAATTTACAGATTCTACTAGTATTAGCAAAGTTGAACAAACTTCCACCATTAAGTTATTAGATCTACCTTCATAATTTTTTCACCGATTATTTTTGACTGCTCATTATCAGCTATTCATAAATAGATTCAATCAAGTGTGAATCGCATGTACCTTAAATGTTGAACTTCGCAAAAAATAACACAATTTTATGCAATATTCTCATTTGAAACGGCCGCTATTTTGTTTTACGATTATGGATGTCACCCGTTGAACGAATTCTTAAAGATATTCACCACGAATATAATTCCTGAAACTTTCATGCAAATCCAACAAACGTGTAGTGTCTTAGTTGATTGGAAGTGCATATTGCCCCATAGCCATGTATAGTTGCTGTTGTAATACAGGAAAATTTAAACCCCTATAACTCTGTTAAATACGATCCGATCTTTCTAGAATTTCCAGTTGTGATTAAACTTGTAAATGTACAATTTTTTCGAGTATCCCGCTTCCGATTGGACACACATCAGCAGAAAAATCTCAATAACAGAAAATTCGTCAGAAGTTCAAATTCAATCAACTTTGTTAGTAATAGTATGGTTTATTAATTTTTCATTTTATTGAATAAATTCTTCAGGGGATCCTTAAATTGAATTAAGTTTGATGCGCAAATGGCTTTTTATAAGTTTAATTTATTTTTAAAAATTTCAAAAAGATTGAGTAGTTTTGAAAGAAGTTATACCTTTTTGAATTTTCCTGTATTCCAACAATAACAATACACGGCTACGGAGCAATATGCGCTTTTACCGACTCAGACACTAAGTGTTTGCTAGGATTTTCACGAACGTTTCAGGAATGATATGTAGAAGACGTCAAATAGGCGTCGAAAATAGCTATTCTACGGAAGTTTTTTTAATATAATCCAATGTATAAAGGAAATAAATGTGTATCTTTTTTGTGTTAATTAGTAAACATTGGAAAATAATCGACATATAAATTATATGATATGTATCCCGAATATCTTAGAGGAAGCGTTCAATTAGTGAGATAAGTTTCAAATGAGAATATTAAATAAAAATTGTGTTATTTTTCTCCAATTTCAACATTTTCCCCAATTTCAACAATAACAAATAAGTTAGAGGTGGAATTCGTTATAATCAGTAAATAATAATGGGATTTGTAACTTTAACATTTTCACCAGTAAAACTATAGAAGCACTATTAAATTGAATGAAATTAGATATTTCAGTAGTGCTTTGGAAGATCCTTATGTTCTATAAGATTTAATAAAATTTACATAAGTCGCAGCCGCTTGAATTTTCTCCGATAACAACTACCATAAACGGTTTTTCTACTTTTTCAGCAGACACTACACTTTTGATGGGATCCTCTACAGATTTTCAGAAAAGATGAATAACAAAAATAAATTTCAGATTTCTGTTTGTCAATGATTTCGGTGATATTGCAACAAAATGATAGCTGGTTAAATTAGATTAGCACTGGTTTGTCTTTTTAAGCAAAAATATATTTATTGTGCATGTTATTAAAGGTTTCTCATCTGAAATCATTTTATGTGTCTTGTCGATTACAAAACCCTTCTCATATGGTCGTAGCTCTATCCGTCCAATTTGTTTTATATTGAATTTGACTTTTTAGGTCTTTGTAAAAATTTTTTTTACAAAGACCTACTAGTTCCGCGACCTGTCTGTCCGTCTGTCCGTCTGTCCGTGCGTCACAGCTAATTTCCTCAGAAACTATAGAAGCTGGAATGCTCAAACTTTGTGAAAAGGTCAGAAGTGATGGTCTCTCAAGAGTTAAGGCCCTACCGAAAATTTAAAAAAAATTTAAGGGGGGTCCCCCCTAATAACGAATTGGCCCTTAAAAATTTTTTTTAATCAAAGGTAGTCAAGTGGGGTATCAAATGTAAGGTCTTGATTAAAAATTTTAGAATCCGAAGTAAAAAAATCATTTTATGAATTAGGGGGTCCAGGGGAAGGCAAAATGTACACAAAATTTGTGTCCCCCCCTCGCAATTGGACACCTTTCAGCCGAAAAATCTGAAAATTATCACAAACGTGGACCGTTATGAGAAAAATGGCAACAAATACCTTAGAAACCGAAATTCGCTCAACTTTGTTAATAATAGTGTGATTTGTAGATTTTACATTTTTGCCCATAAAACTAACATAAGATATATATGTTCACAAAATTTAATTGAGATCAAATCGTAATCAAGTGAGTTATAGCCATTTCAATTATATGGAATTACAACAACAATAACACGTGTTTATGGTCGATATAGGGTTTACCAATAAGAGGTGTTATTTTGATATTAGAACAAAAATGCCAGTTTTTAATATAAATGATCTGATGTTTATTTCATTATAAAGAAGACGATATGCCGTTAATAGCAATAAGTAACATTGGGCAAATAACGACTACGACACGCTTACAGGACCATATCCTCTTCGTGAAATCTTCCATAACCAAATCGCAAAGTAGCTGCGCTATGTCCTCGATAGATTCACGAATTTCATCTTTGAGATATTAAATCCACGCTGGGCTATTGGCGTAGGACTTCTCTATCATGTGGCTCCAAAGGAAGAAGTCGCAAGGTGTTATATCACAAGATGTATTCAAAATAACACTTTTATTTTCTTATAATTTTCATGAAAATTTAAGGAATAGTGTTTGACTTGAACATGTTCAATCGGCCGAGCATTCTGAAAAATCATTTAAGCTAGATTAAAATGGCGGCTGCACTGTGCTTATGAAAGAAATTGTGCATCTTTTGTATAAGTTTGAACGATTTCATATCTAAGTATTGGATGAATAATTCAAGTTATCGATTCACGCCATTAGAAAACTTGTTTATAACCCTAGGATGTTTACAAATACCTTCTGGTAGGAGCACTCTCCTGCTTACTCAACTTGTTAAAATTTAAATTGCTTGCTAACTGGAGATGACCCTCACGTGAAATTAAATCTTTTATATGAAAATATATCGTTTTTGAATGTTTACCTGTTAGCTTCATTTCATTATTTCTCACCATTTCATTTGAAAGTTATAATTTTGTAAGGTAATTTTACAAAATCCTACTACAATCAGTACCTGTATTTCCCTCCATCCGTCCCTCCATGTGCTACACCTAGTTTTCTTTCCAACAAGATGGAGGAACATGAAATACGTTCAATAGGAGCAAAGTTGACAATTTTACCACAAGAAAAATGTTATTAGGGTATTAAGGGAGGTCTGTTCATATAAAGGTTGACCGCTAAATAATTTTTTTGCCAGATATAGCCGATATGGATACCAATTGCAAAGTCTTGACGAAACCTTTGTAGATAGTTCTTAAACTGTACCATTTTGCATCAAAGGGTCCGAGTGGGGCGAAATGCACGAAAAATGTTTGCCCCCTCTTGCGATTAGACACTTTTAGTCTGAAAAACAAGGGAAATCATGGTGGTAGGTCTTTATGAGTACTAGGCCCAAAAAATCCTCAGAAGTCAAAATTCAATCCTATGTTAATGACAGTACATTTTATGGAATTTATGTTTTTAATCATAAAATCAAAACAGGATACTTAAATATGGCATATAGATATTTGATTAGCAGATATACATTCTCTAAAAACAAAATGGTGACGAAACAATATTTTGTTTTTATGGTTGGGAGGTGAAGGCTATTTATGCTCTAACTGTGTTGCTTCCAGACGCGTTAGACGTCTAAACTACCTACCAAGCACCTTCCTTGCTGGTTTGAGACCTTGGCCTGGAAAAGTTTGACACAATATTTCGGGCTAAGCCTCCTTTCGCTTACGGGGGTGCTTCCAAGTTGAAACATTCCTCCTGTGATCCCTTTTAATATTTTTGGGTGCCCGAGGATAACATGCCACATAGTTACATTTGCCTACCGATGCAAGCATCTCCCTGAAAAGACAATTTGAGGTGAGCTCTCCTGTTTCCCTGAAGAAAGCCCGGTGCAGAGTGTCTTATGTTTTGCATACAAAAAATGTGTGGTAGGCATCGTCTTCCTCTCCTGCGCAAAACCTACAGTCGGAAAACCGCAACTTAACAATATTGTGCAAGTAAGACTGAAAATAACCATGCCTGCTTCAGAGCTGGGTCAGGTAGAAGCTAGTCGCTCCTTGCATTTGATTGAACCACGATCTCAAATCAACGATGGGGTGCACAATTCATCCTTCCTTCGTGCATCCTTCCTTCGTGCTGTTCAACTGATCCTACGCCTTAACTATTTATATGTTACATCTAATTACATTCCTTCTCACTTAACTATTTATTAATAACATTCCAAAAACTTATCTAATAACCTCTACTTAATGAACCTTTAACCTTTTTTCGACAGGTACCCTACTCATTTCCATTGTTTCCCTAATGTCTAACTCGTTAATTTTTCTAGCCTTTTTTACAATTTTTAAGTTCTCGATACCTATTTTGCGTAGATAGTACGGTACGGGCGCTAGGTATCATGACTACAATGACTAGCACCGCTGAATCAGAGACTGTCAGATATGAAGATGCAATCTTTAGTGCTTCTGTTCTCTGTACATGTGCCAATCATTTTCAGTACAGCTCCTTGCTAAGAGCTTTGTCCCATATTTCTGTTCCGTACTGTAGGACTGACTAACGGAAGCAGCGTTATCAGCCGTTGCCATGATATGTTCAGAGGAAACTCCATCATCGAGGCGATTAGCAACCCCAGGTACTTCACGAATCGTTTTAGTTCAACCTGTACTTCCGCAAAACCGACCATCCCTACTGTGGGGACTATCTTCTTTATCAGGATGAACACTTCGGTTTTCTCCAGTGCTGGACTGACCTCGCGAGCAGTCTAAGTTGCGTCGGCTTGATGCTGCGTCCAGCAACTAGCGCTGGAACATTATCCTCATAGCTCTAGCCTCTGTAGCCAAACGCACGATATTTTCCACGGGTTTGGGCTAAATATGGATCCTTGAGCCACACCCGATTTAGGCGTACCCCCCCCCCCCCCCTCCCTCGCAATTGGAAACCTTTCATCTGAAAAAATCAAGAGTAGGCCTTTATGAGCACTACAACAACAAATACGTCAGAAGTCGAAATTCACTCAACTTTGTTAGTTATAGTGTGGTTTATCAATTTTACACTTTCTCGAATCTAATCGTAAGGGCATTGTCAAAATCAATAAATAAATATAAATTTACAAGTTTAATCACAACTGGAAATTTTAGAAAGATCGGATCGTATTTAACAGAGTTATAGTGGTTTAAATTTTCCTGTATTACAACAGCAACTATACATGGCTATGGCGCAATATGCACTTCCAATCAACTAAGACACTACACGTTTGTTGGATTTGCATGAAAGTTTCAGGAATTATATTCGTGGTGAATATCTTTAAGAATTCGTTCAACGGGTGACATCCATAATCGTAAAACAAAATAGCGGCCGTTTCAAATGAGAATATTGCATAAAATTGTGTTATTTTTTGCGAAGTTCAACATTTAAGGTACATGCGATTCACACTAGATTGAATCTATTTATGAATAGCTGATAATGAGCAGTCAAAAATAATCGGTGAAAAAATTATGAAGGTAGATCTAATAACTTAATGGTGGAAGTTTGTTCAACTTTGCTAATACTAGTAGAATCTGTAAATTAAACATTTTCGCTAGTAAAACTGTACTCGAATTAGTATGATTTAATTGGATGAACGTAGAGAGTTAGGGGTCCTTTAAAAGGTTCTTATACTCTGTGAGTTTTAGCAGAATGTATAGAATCATTGCCGTTTGCATTTTCTCTCATTACAACAATTAAATACGGTTACTACATGGGCTCTCCATTAAACCAGACACTACACTTTTGATTGTATTTTCTTTAAATATATAAAAGAATAAAAATACATTTAAGAGTCGGCTTAGTCAATGATTTTAGCAATATTGCAACAATATGTTGAGCAGCTAAAATGGAGTAACACTGGTTTTTCTTGAATTAAATCATTTTCTACTCGTCTATCTGCATATCATATGTTAAATAGTGTATAAAAGCCTTCTGGCGCAAACGCAGCTCTATCTACCCTACATGTTTGATCTTGTTTGTTAATTCTTATCGAAAAAGACCCAAGCTCTTGATAGATTTTGATAAGCAGTTTATTATTGCTACTTGCAGTATTCATATTATGTACATTGTTCACTACTCGTCCTCTAGCAGTAAGTGAAAATGATACCCTGGGAGTTGATGAAGTCAGAAGATATCAATCTGCGGTTCACTTGTATTTGCTTTGGAATAAATTTTATTTTTGCACCTTGATATCGAGAGCATCCTCGATATGATGCTGGATGATTAAAGGCACCTCAGCTCACACAATATAGTTTTTATTTTGGCTCCGCCTGAGCCCATTTGCACTCGCCGGGGGCATGGACATCTTTATGCTTCACACATTTGTATTTCATGGCACAATTGACAACCGAATGACCAAACCTTTGACACCTATAGCACTGGTTAGCCTCGTTCTTCTGGAGATGCTCTCACTTCACCATTCCAAAGTTAAAGTACCTTATTTTTTGAAGGGCACTTGGACTGCTTTTGCTCAAAATTTAAAGTAGAAAGTAGAAAGGCAAATTTTTATGTTCAACAAAAGATCTCCTTGTTGCAAAATTTTTAACTGCAATATATTCTATTTCTGTTGCAGCTTCTTTAAACACCTGAAGGAGATCGACTGTGTCCTCGCCGCAGTCCAGAATTTCAGCAAAAGGGCCTCACTCATGGGAGTGTACGTAAAGTGCGGAACCTTTTCAGAATTCAAAGTACTTTTGGCTGTCTGAAAGTCAACCAGTGACTTAGTTTTGATGGTCAGTTTATCAGCTTTCACTCGTTCGATTTCAAAATTATTTAATTTATTTCAGCTGCCAACAGCTGAACTATATCTTTGCCACTTTGCCCAAATACATTTCTTGCTGGGATTTTCGTTCCTTTTATTTTATTAACATTTACAGACGGACCAGCAAACAAAACTGTTGATTTTTTCTCGTTATTTGTAATTTTTAAATATTCAATAAATATATTATCAGTTTTCGTATGGAAATTTTCAGAATTGTTTTTACCTACGTGCCCTTCAATGTTCATTGAATCTTGTACCAGAGGTTTCAATGTACGCTAAAGCTACGAATAGCCACAATCTACATTTCAACTGCTGCTTTCGCTTTGTTAAAAATTTTATAATTTTAATAATAGTCCTCCCTTAAATTAAATGTGGTGTCCACCACAGTCGCAGACAGCAATCATTAAGTTGCTTAAAAACAGATGATTAAAACAAATCGAGTCCACAGAAGTATGCTATCAGATGTGTTTTGTATTAAATATAGTATGTGCAGACAATTTCACGGTGCGGCTCATGAAAACATTTAATAAAAATTTAAAGATATGCACTACATTTTGTTAAAACTTAGCATACATTATTAATCAAACAGGATCAAAGAAACTTTCAATTTATTTATCTTCCCTAAAAATTTAATAAAAGAAGAACTTGCGTAAACCTGAATCGTAGGAAAAGCTTTGATTATTTTATTTTTTTTAAAAAGTCGAATGGCACACCTTCGCCGATTACTTTTAGCTTGTTATGATTGACTGATTGAGAGGCAGGACACGATTTCATTAGGGTTTTCGAACAAACTGCAAAAGCTTTAAAGACTCAATATAATTGAACGAATCCAAAGCTATTTGGGCTTACCATTAACCCATGAACTATAGTTCTGCTGTGGTTTGATTTCAGAAGATATCTATTAAACGTTAATATAGGAAAACTAAACGTTCAACTTCAATAGAATTTGAGTAATATGTGATCTTAATTTAAACATGTACTCTCCTTGTACATCGCAATAAACTGCATATCGAGTTTATTCATGAATTACAAAAAAAAGTTCATAATATATGTATGTATATCAGAATATAACCCTTTTGGTGGCTCTTTACTCCTCTCAACTCATTTTACTAGTTATGTAAATAAGAATTTAAATTGTTTTTTTTTTTTTAAATGTCCTTAAGGTGAAACTTATTCTATGAATAGAAAAATGTATGCGAAAATTAAAACGTGATGTGATTTCTATTTATAGAATTGATTTTACTTCAAGGTCATTTCATGGAAGCAATTCATTCTAAATTTCAAGTATTGAATTTAAAAATAAAATCATTTGCTATGCTAACTTGATTCATGTCCACCTAGTTAAAATTTTTTGATTGCGTAACGTGTTAAGGGAAATGATGAATGAATACCATATACATACATATATGCATGTTCAAGAATTTATGAGAGAAGGCAGGGGTATGGTCCTACCATAAGGGATTCGTGTGTAATGCTTTGTATGTAAACATATATATCTGCCATTCATGAGTAAACTCAATATGCAGTTATTGGAATGTACGGTAATGTTTTAATTTACAAACTGAAACACGAGTTACTTACATTTTACTTGAATAAGACAGATTAATGTTTTAATACCATTCATTCGTCATCAAGTTCTACGCGTAGTCAAGTTTTCATTTTGGCTTCTGCTTTGTTTCATTATGCGATTTTGCTATCAGCTAGGGAATTCACATGCATATCTTATTATTTCATCCAAAGTTTACATATTGTCATACAAAAATGTATTTATAACAGTTGCAAAGCCTAGCGAAATATTAAAATACCCGCATATGTTCGTTGGCTTGAGCAATTTAAAACTAACTTACATGTTAAAGAAGAGACCAACCTAAAACATATAATAAAGTGACATCAATGGTAATCAAAAATACAAAAATGTAATTGTTAGATTCCAACAGCATAACATTAAGTGACATGAATTTAATTTATTTTATGAAAACTAAAATCTTTTAGAATGAAAGAACATAAATTATCAAATCGCCTTTACAGTATGCAATAAATCCAAAAATTTTATGGAACGGTGACATATCTGTTTTTTGCCTACTTCTTATGTGCTGCTTCAAAACATGGTACTTCATATATTGAAATAGCCGGTTTCGACTGTGATGACTTGGTCCACCATGATTATCTCTATGGGGAGCAAGGAACGATGACTGGGAAACATAAGATTTTACTCAAAGGTGCTGCATAATCATCCCGAAATGTATCCCAAACGCGCATATACTACAAAAGTGAATAATTCATTTATGAAATTCGAAAACAAAGCTTAATTCGTGAATAGTGGTCCAGACCACATGCGAAATCTCACAAAACACGTTCTTTGGAGGCCCCGTTACAATGTGTTCCGAACATTCGATTTTCTTTAAAATCGTTGTATGGTAGCTCCAATGGGTTCTACAAGAAATATATAAATTTCCAGGAGAGTAAATTTCTCAGAGCAGAGATATCGCCAAATGTTCCCACAGCGCCGGTTGCGCCTGTAAGGACTTGGTCCACCACGATTATCTCTATGGGGAGCAAGGAACGATGAGTGGGAAACATAAGATTTTATTTAAAGGTGCTGGATAATCTTCCCGGGATGTATGCCAAATGCGCATATATAATAAAAGTGACAAATTCATTATGAAATTCGAAAACAAAGCTTAATTCGTGAATAGTGGTCCAAACCACATGCAAAATCTCACATAACACGTTCGCTGGAGGCCCCGTTACGATGTGTTCCGAACATTCGATTTTCTTTCAAATCGTTGTGTAGTAGCTCCGATGGGTTCTACAAGAAATATATAAATTTCCAGGAGAGTAAATTTCTCAGAGCAGAGATATCGCCTAATGTTCCCACAGCGCCGGTTTCGCCTGTAAGGACTTGGTCCACCACGATTATCTCTATGGGGAGCAAGGAACGATGAGTGGGAAACATAAGATTTTATTTAAAGGTGCTGGATAATCTTCCCGGGATGTATGCCAAATGCGCATATATCATAAAAGTGAATAATTCATTTATGAAATTCGAAAACAAACCTTAATTCGTGAATAGTGGTCCAGACCACATGCACAATCTCACAAAACACGTTCGTTGGAGGCCCCGTTACGATGTGTTCCGAACATTCGATTTTCTTTAAAATCGTTATGTGGTAGCTTCAATAGGTTCTTCAAGAAATATATAAATTTCCAGGAGAGTCAATTTCTCAGAGCAGAGATATCGCCAAATGTTCCCACAGCGCCGGTTTCGCCTATAAGGACTTGGTCCACCACGATTATCTCTATGGGGAGCAAGGAACGATGAGTGGGAAACATAAGATTTTATTCAAAGGTGCTGCATAATCTTCCCGGGCTGTATGCCAAATGCGCATGTATGATGAAAGTGAATAATTCATTTATGAAATTCGAAAACAAAGCTTAATTCGTGAATAGTGGTCCAGACCACATGCGAAATCTCACAAAACACGTTCTTTGGAGGCCCCGTTACAATGTGTTCCGAACATTCGATTTTCTTTAAAATCGTTGTATGGTAGCTCCAATGGGTTCTACAAGAAATATATAAATTTCCAGGAGAGTAAATTTCTCAGAGCAGAGATATCGCCAAATGTTCCCACAGCGCCGGTTGCGCCTGTAAGGACTTGGTCCACCACGATTATCTCTATGGGGAGCAAGGAACGATGAGTGGGAAACATAAGATTTTATTTAAAGGTGCTGGATAATCTTCCCGGGATGTATGCCAAATGCGCATATATAATAAAAGTGACAAATTCATTATGAAATTCGAAAACAAAGCTTAATTCGTGAATAGTGGTCCAAACCACATGCAAAATCTCACATAACACGTTCGCTGGAGGCCCCGTTACGATGTGTTCCGAACATTCGATTTTCTTTCAAATCGTTGTGTAGTAGCTCCGATGGGTTCTACAAGAAATATATAAATTTCCAGGAGAGTAAATTTCTCAGAGCAGAGATATCGCCTAATGTTCCCACAGCGCCGGTTTCGCCTGTAAGGACTTGGTCCACCACGATTATCTCTATGGGGAGCAAGGAACGATGAGTGGGAAACATAAGATTTTATTTAAAGGTGCTGGATAATCTTCCCGGGATGTATGCCAAATGCGCATATATCATAAAAGTGAATAATTCATTTATGAAATTCGAAAACAAACCTTAATTCGTGAATAGTGGTCCAGACCACATGCACAATCTCACAAAACACGTTCGTTGGAGGCCCCGTTACGATGTGTTCCGAACATTCGATTTTCTTTAAAATCGTTATGTGGTAGCTTCAATAGGTTCTTCAAGAAATATATAAATTTCCAGGAGAGTCAATTTCTCAGAGCAGAGATATCGCCAAATGTTCCCACAGCGCCGGTTTCGCCTATAAGGACTTGGTCCACCACGATTATCTCTATGGGGAGCAAGGAACGATGAGTGGGAAACATAAGATTTTATTCAAAGGTGCTGCATAATCTTCCCGGGCTGTATGCCAAATGCGCATGTATGATGAAAGTGAATAATTCATTTATGAAATTCGAAAACAAACCTTAATTCGTGAATAGTGGTCCAGACCACATGAAAAATCTCACAAAACACGTTCGTTGCAGGCACTGTTGCGATGTGTTCCGAACATTCGATTTTCTTTAAAATCGTAGCGTGGTAGCTTCAATGAGTTCTGCAAGAAATATATAAATTTCCAGGAGAGTAAGTTTCTCAGAGCAGAGATATCGCCAAATGTTCCCACAGCGCCAGTTTCGCCTGTAAGGACTTGGTCCACCACGATTATCTCTATGGGGAGCACGGAACGATATGTGGGAAATATTAGATTTTATTCAAAGGTGCTACATAATCTTCCCGAGATGTATGCCAAATGCGCATATATCATAAAAGTGAATAATTCATTTATGAAATTCGAAAACAAACCTTAATTCGTGAATAGTGGTCCAGACCACATGCAAAATCTCACAAAACACGGTCGTTGGAGGCACCGTTGCGATGTGTTCCGAACGTTCGATTTTCTTTAAAATTGTTGTGTGGTAGCTCCAATAGGTTCTACAAGAAATATATAAATTTCCAGGAGAGTCAGTTTCTCAGAGCAGAGATATCACCAAATGTTTCCACAGCGCCGGTTTCGCCTGTAAGGACTTGGTCCACCACGATTATCTCTATGGGGAGCAAGGAACGATGACTGGGAAACATAAGATTTTATTCAAAGGTGCTGCATAATCTTCCCGAGATATCTGCCAAATGCGCATATATCATAAAAGTGAATAATTCATTTATGAAATTCGAAAACAAAGCTTAATTCGTAAATGGTGGTCCAGACCACATGCAAAATCTCACAAAACACGTTCGTTAGAGGCCCCGTTACGATGTGTTCCGAACATTCGATTTTCTTCAAAATCGTTGTGTGGTAGCTCCAATAGGCTCTACAAGAAATATATAAATTTCCAGGAGAGTAAATTTTCCAGAGCAGAGATATCGCCAAATGTTCCCTCAGCGCCGGTTGCGCCTGTAAGGACTTGGTCCACCACGATTATCTCTATGGGGAGCAAGGAACGATGAGTGGGAAACATAAGATTTTATTCAAAGGTGCTGGATAATCTTCCCGGGATGTATGCCAAATGCGCATATATCATAAAAGTGAACAATTCATTATGAAATTCGAAAACAAAGCTTAATTCGTGAATAGTGGTCCAGACCACATGCAAAATCTCACAAAACACGTTCGTTGGAGGCTCCGTTACGATGTGTTCCGAACATTCGATTTTCTTTAAAATCGTTGTGTGGTAGCTCCAATAGGTTCTACAAGAAATATATAAATTTCCAGGAGAGTAAGTTTCTCAGAGCAGAGATATCGCCAAATGTTCCCACAGCGCCGGTTTCGCCTGTAAGGACTTGGTCCACCACGATTATCTCTATGGGGAGCAAGGAACGATGAGTGGGAAACATAAGATTTTATTCAAAGGTGCTGGATAATCTTCCCGGGATGTATGCCAAATGCGCATATATCATAAAAGTGAATAATTCATTATGAAATTCGAAAACAAACCTTAATTCGTGAATAGTGGTCCAGACCACATGAAAAATCTCACAAAACACGTTCGTTGCAGGCACTGTTGCGATGTGTTCCGAACATTCGATTTTCTTTAAAATCGTAGCGTGGTAGCTTCAATGAGTTCTGCAAGAAATATATAAATTTCCAGGAGAGTAAGTTTCTCAGAGCAGAGATATCGCCAAATGTTCCCACAGCGCCAGTTTCGCCTGTAAGGACTTGGTCCACCACGATTATCTCTATGGGGAGCACGGAACGATATGTGGGAAATATTAGATTTTATTCAAAGGTGCTACATAATCTTCCCGAGATGTATGCCAAATGCGCATATATCATAAAAGTGAATAATTCATTTATGAAATTCGAAAACAAACCTTAATTCGTGAATAGTGGTCCAGACCACATGCAAAATCTCACAAAACACGGTCGTTGGAGGCACCGTTGCGATGTGTTCCGAACGTTCGATTTTCTTTAAAATTGTTGTGTGGTAGCTCCAATAGGTTCTACAAGAAATATATAAATTTCCAGGAGAGTCAGTTTCTCAGAGCAGAGATATCACCAAATGTTTCCACAGCGCCGGTTTCGCCTGTAAGGACTTGGTCCACCACGATTATCTCTATGGGGAGCAAGGAACGATGACTGGGAAACATAAGATTTTATTCAAAGGTGCTGCATAATCTTCCCGAGATATCTGCCAAATGCGCATATATCATAAAAGTGAATAATTCATTTATGAAATTCGAAAACAAAGCTTAATTCGTAAATGGTGGTCCAGACCACATGCAAAATCTCACAAAACACGTTCGTTAGAGGCCCCGTTACGATGTGTTCCGAACATTCGATTTTCTTCAAAATCGTTGTGTGGTAGCTCCAATAGGCTCTACAAGAAAAATATAAATTTCCAGGAGAGTAAATTTTCCAGAGCAGAGATATCGCCAAATGTTCCCTCAGCGCCGGTTGCGCCTGTAAGGACTTGGTCCACCACGATTATCTCTATGGGGAGCAAGGAACGATGAGTGGGAAACATAAGATTTTATTCAAAGGTGCTGGATAATCTTCCCGGGATGTATGCCAAATGCGCATATATCATAAAAGTGAACAATTCATTATGAAATTCGAAAACAAAGCTTAATTCGTGAATAGTGGTCCAGACCACATGCAAAATCTCACAAAACACGTTCGTTGGAGGCTCCGTTACGATGTGTTCCGATCATTCGATTTTCTTTAAAATCGTTGTGTGGTAGCTCCAATAGGTTCTACAAGAAATATATAAATTTCCAGGAGAGTAAATTTCTCAGAGCAGAGATATCGCCAAATGTTCCCACAGCGCCGGTTTCGCCTGTAAGGACTTGGTCCACCACGATTATCTCTATGGGGAGCAAGGAACGATGAGTGGGAAACATAAGATTTTATTCAAAGGTGCTGGATAATCTTCCCGGGATGTATGCCAAATGCGCATATATCATAAAAGTGAATAATTCATTATGAAATTCGAAAACAAACCTTAATTCGTGAATAGTGGTCCAGACCACATGAAAAATCTCACAAAACACGTTCGTTGCAGGCACTGTTGCGATGTGTTCCGAACATTCGATTTTCTTTAAAATCGTAGCGTGGTAGCTTCAATGAGTTCTGCAAGAAATATATAAATTTCCAGGAGAGTAAGTTTCTCAGAGCAGAGATATCGCCAAATGTTCCCACAGTGCCAGTTTCGCCTGTAAGGACTTGGTCCACCACGATTATCTCTATGGGGAGCACGGAACGATATGTGGGAAATATTAGATTTTATTCAAAGGTGCTACATAATCTTCCCGGGATGTATGCCAAATGCGCATATATCATAAAAGTGAATAATTCATTTATGAAATTCGAAAACAAAGCTTAATTCGTGAATAGTGGTCCAGACCACATGCAAAATCTCACAAAACACATTCGTTGGAGGCACCGTTGCGATGTGTTCCGAACATTCGATTTTCTTTAAAATCGTTGCGTGGTAGCTTCGATGGGTTCTACAAGAAATATATAAATTTTCAGGAGAGCAAATTTGTCAGAGCAGAGATATCACCAAATGTTCCCACAGCGCCGGTTTCGCCTGTAAGGACTTGGTCCACCACGATTATCTCTATGGGGAGCAAGGAACGATGACTGGGAAACATAAGATTTTATTCAAAGGTGCTGGATAATCTTCCCGGGATATATGCCAAATGCGCATATATCATAAAAGTGAATAATTCATTTATGAAATTCGAAAACAAACCTTAATTCGTGAATAGTGGTCCAGACCACATGCAAAATCTCACAAAACACGTTCGTTGGAGGCCCCGTTACGATGTGTTCCGAACATTCGATTTTCTTTAAAATCGTTGTGTGGTAGCTTCAATGGGTTTTTCAAGAAATATATAAATTTCCAGGAGAGTCAATTTCTCAGAGCAGAGATATCGCAAAATGTTCCCTCAGCGCCGGTTTCGCCTGTATGGACTTGGTCCACCACCACTATGGGTAGCAAGGAACGATATATGGGAAACATAAGATTTTATGCAAAGATGCTGCATGATCTTTCTGGTTGATATACACAGAACTAAAATTTCATAAAAGAGAAAAATGCACATATCAGATTCGGTGTCTATGATGAGTATGTCATATTAGCATATCTAATGAGTTTTTTTTCGGTTTGTAAAGCATGTGTAGCTGCAGTTATGCATTTCGGAGCCGAAACTTATAAGCTTTGATAATTTTTTATATTTTCCAGCTGTGCTTCTGCCACTAAATTCTTATTTCAGACGTTCAATTTGCCTTTTCGCCCGCGGATCTAAGAAAATGTTTGGAAACGCTGAAATCACCAAAAAATTTTTTTGGCGTTCATGTTAATATTTAAGCTTATCTTGATACAATAGACGTAAGAAAAATTAATTTCTTGACTTCAGATCAAATTTAGAGGTGGTGAAAAAAAAATGAAAATCGTTGCGTTCCAACGTTGCGAATTTCATTCACATACAATAGACGGGTTTGAATTTTATGATTTAGGCTTCCAAAGGTTCATGGAAGTTATACTAACTGGACGTCATTTAAAGACTTATTTGTGTCATTAATCCACACAAAAGCCAATTCATCTCGTGCCAAGAAACAACATTGTCTCAAGAGTAGTCCATCACAGGGGCTAGATACCTACAGAAACGCGTCAAATATGGGAGTAAGAGCAAGCGACACAATCAGAATTACCATCGCTCTCAAAATTTAAAGATTCCCTTTAATGACATTTTAGAGCTTAAGAAACAGCTAGAGTGAAAAAATCGAAATCTTTAAAATCATTGCATGACGTTTTACTTGGAGATATTGAACAATCAATTACGTTTGTTTTTATGTAGTTGGGAACTGAATGCCATTTAAAGCACTAAGTTTTAGGCTTCCGTCCTAGCGAGGCAACTAAGCTACCTACCATATAACTCCCCCGTCAACCCAAGAACTTAACATAAAACCGTTTGATACACTATTTCGAGCCAGGTTTTATTTTACGGCACCGTGAGGTGCCTTGAAGCTGGGGATCACTCTTCAAGCAGGAGTTGAGAGATGAATAGAAACTGCCAGGCAAGCAAGGTCCCCTAACCCTGATATCCCGACTGCTGTGAGCCCCTTTTTTCGTTTAGGAATGCCCAAATATAAACTGCCACATGGTCCCTTTTGTTATCTAATTCAATAATCATCGTGAATACACTATCTAAGGCAAGCTCTCTCGTCTCACTCTAGAAGTCTCGCCAAATCTTTACTCTATCGATTCCCTTTTAAGAGTTTTGTAAAATAATTTTACAAAACCCTACTAAAATTGCGTCCTGTCTGTCCGTCTGTCTGTCTGTCCGTCCGTCCATCCGTGAGTCACAGCAGTTTTTCTCGAAAACTACTTAAGCTAGAAACATAAAATTTTGTATATAGGTGTAAAGTGGTGTTCTCTTCAAAGTTCAACCAGAAAAAAACTTTATAAGGTGTTTAAGGGGGGTCTCCCCATATAGGGGAGTCATTGAAAGTAGCCGATATGGGTATCAAATGAAAGGTCTTCGATGAGAACTTTTCAAAACAGGTCTTCGAGGGGCAAAGTTTGCTTCGAGGGGGGGGGGGCGGAATGCACGAAAAATTTGTGTCCCCCCCCTCGCGATTGGACACCTGTGATCCGAAAAATCTGAAAAAAATCAGGAAAATAGGCCTTGGTGAGTACAACAACAACAAATACGTGAGAAGTCGCAATTTACTCAACTTTGTTAGCAATAGTATGATTTATCGATTTTATGCTTTTTTGAATAAAATCTTAACGGTACCCTTAAATTTAACAAACAACACAGATGACTATTTATAAGATTGATCTATCCTGAAAGTTTCAAAAAGATTGAATCATATTTAGCGAAGTTATAGCGGTTTGAATTTTCCTGTATTACTATACAACAATATACGCTGCATTTATTACTATAGCAACATTTGCCTATGGAGCAACATGCGCTTTTTACCGACTCAGACACTACAGTTTTGCTAGGATTTGCATGAAAATTTCAGGAATGATAGGTGTCATGTAGATCTTTGAGAATCGGTTCAGCTAGTGGTATCAGTAATCGTAAAAAAATAGTGGCTGTTTTAAATACAAAGATTGGATAATTTTGAGTTATTTTTTCCCAACTTCAACGTTTAGGGTGCATGCTTTGAACACTTGATTCAATTTAATGAATGACTGAAGATGAGTACCTACAATTAATGCTCATAATTGAAACAAGTCAAGGAGGCGGGAGAGAGCTCCTAGCAAAAGGACTTTATTACCATTCTAGGATTCGAAAAAATTGGCCATGAATCGATGATAACAGTACAGGAGAGTAGCCCCTGAAAAAAAATTCATCAAACGTAGCCGATATGAGTATGAAATGAACGTTTTCATGGGAGCCTTTCAAACCAGTTGTTAAACTGTCAGTTTTTGCTTCAGTGGGGGCACAGGGGGGAAATACATGAAAAATGTGTTTCCTCCCTCGTGAATGGACATCTGAAATAATTATCAAGAGAGATATTTATGAGTATAACAATAACAAAACCTCAGAAGTCGAAATTCGTTCAACTTTGTTAATAATAGTATGATCTTCATATTTCATATTTTCTCCAATAAAATCGTCTTTGACATATATCTTGATTTGGTTCGATCTGATGACTGCATTTTGTAAATTGAGTACAAGACCCTTCTGACATGAGCGTAGGTCTGTTTACCCAACTTGTTTTTTTATCAAAATAGCAACTTCGGTTTTCTCCAGTGTTAGACTAAGTCCACGACCAACCATCCAGCCCCTCCCTTAGCGCATGATTGTGCGTAGTTTAAGTTGCGCTTGTTTAATGGTGCAGCCAGAGACTAGAGCTGCAACATCATCCACAGAGCCGATCAAGCATCTTCACTCTCAGTAGACCATGGCAAAACACGCTCCACATGTCTGGATCAACAACCGATGTAACTTCCATCCTTTACTGGCCCCGTGTTGTACCATAAATCAGGCATTGGGTCTTCAGGTAGTCCATTAGATATTCTGGAACTTGCAAAAAGTTTCCAGCGTATCCAGAATATCTACCCATCTAGTGGATTTAAGGCGTCCCTAACGTCGAGTGTCACCAACAGTACTTGTTGTGGCTATTTGCCTCTTTCTGTTGGACCACGCTCATCAATGGTGGAGCATCCTGCTCTAAAGCTGTACTGCCGAGAAGATAGATCTCCAGCAGCACGAATTGTGTTAGTGAGTCTTCCTTTGATGAGTTCTTTAGCACTTTCCCAGCCGTGTCTGGTATGCTTAACGGGCAGCATGCGTACGGTAATCTAGAACTTGCCTTCTCCTTGCTGATCAGCACGAGTTCCGTCACCTTCCACCGTACCGGGAAAAATCCGTCCCGTAAGCAAGCGTTGAATATGCTGAGCAGCAAATTAAGACAGTTTGGTAGACAAGTTGCAACACTTCAGCTGGAATACCAATTATATCTTGAGCTTTGTTTTTTAAGGTTTTGTAAAAACAATTTTAAAAATACCGTATTAAAATCGATACTTGTCCATCCACCTGTCAGGGCGTCACTGCAAGTTTTCTCAGGAGTTAGTAAAGTTTCTGGTTAATGAAAGCTTGGGAGTCAAAAACAAGTTGGGTTAACAGACCTACGCTCATGTCAGAAGGGTTTTGTATTCAATTTACAAAATGCAGTCACCAGATCGAATCAAATCAAGAAACATGTCAAAGACGATTTTATTGGAGAAAATAAGAAATACGAAGATTATACTATTATTAACAAAGTTGAACGAATTTCGACTTCTGAGGTTTTTGTTATGGTTATACTCATAAATATCACCCTTGATAATTTTTTCAGGTTTTTCGATTCACGAGGCAGGAAACACATTTTTCATGTATTTCCCCCCTATTCCCCCCTGAAGCAAAAACTGCTAGTTTAAGAAGAAGAGGTCCATTCGCGAGGGAGGAAACACATTTTTCATGTATTTCCCCCCTGTGCCCCCACTGAAGCAAAAACTGACAGTTTAACAACTGTTTTGAAAGGCTCCCATGAAAACGTTCATTTCATACTCATATCGGCTACGTTTGATGAATTTTTTTCCAGGGGCTACTCTCCTGTACTGTTATAATCGACTCTAGCCAATTTTATCGAATCCTAGAATGGTAATAAAGTCCTTTTGCTAGGAGCTCTCTCCCGCCTCCTTGACTTGTTTCACTTATGAGCATTAATTGTAGGTACTCATCTTCAGTCATTCATTAAATTGAATCAAGTGTTCAAAGCATGCACCCTAAACGTTGAAGTTGGGAAAAAATAACTCAAAATTATTCAAACTTCGCATTTAAAACAGCCACTATTTTGTTTTACGATTAATGATACCACTAGCTGAACCGATTCTCAAAGATCTACATGACACCTATCATTCCTGAAATTTTCATGCAAATCCTAGCAAAACTGTAGTGTCTGAGTCGGTAAAAAGCGCATGTTGTTCCATAGCCATATGTTGCCATAGTAATAAATGCAGCGCATATTGTTGCATGGTAATACAGGAAAACTCAAACCGCTATAACTTTGCTGAATAGGGATAGATCAATCTTATAAATAGTCATCTGTGTACTGAATTTCATAGAATTTAAGGGTACCGTTAAGATTTTATTCAAGAAAGCATAAAATCGATAAATCATACTATTGCTAACAAAGTTGAGTAAATTGCGACTTCTCACGTATTTGTTGTTGTTGTACTCTCCAAGGCCCGTTTTCCTGATTTTTTTTCAGATTTTTCGGATCACAGGTGTCCAATCGCGAGGCCCCCCCCCCCCCCCCCCCGCCCCTCGAAGACCTGTTTTGAAAAGTTCTCATCGAAGACCTTTCATTTGATACCCATATCGGCTACTTTCAATGACTCCCCTATATGGGGAGACCCCCCTTAAACACCGTATAAAGTTTTTTTCTAGTTGAACTTTGAAGAGAACACCACTTCACACCTACATACAAAATTTTATGTTTCTAGCTTAAGTAGTTTTCGAGAAAAACTGCTGTGACTCACGGACGGACGGACGGACGGACGGACGGACAGACAGGACGCGATTTTAGTAGGGTTTTGTAAAATTATTTTACAAAACCCCAAAAAAAATGTCAAAGGCTTTTAAGGGGAGTCTCTTCATAAAATGATCTAACCCTTTCGAAAAATTTTTCACCAAATATAGTCAAGTAGGGTCAGATGAAAGGTCTTGAAGAGATCTTTTAGTATCAGCTATTAAAATTGCAATATTGATTGAGAGACAGGCAAGAGAAGCGGAAGAAGACGAAAAAATTGTGTCCCACCGCATCGCGATACGACACCTGTGGACTAAAAAATTTGCAAAAAAAAAATAATGAAGGTAGTTCTCTATGAGTACAACAACGACAAATATTTCAGAAGCTGAAATTTGCTAAACTTTGTTAGTAATAGAAGGATTTATCAATTTTACAATTTTCTTAAATAAAATCGTCTGGGTATCCTTCAATTCAATGAAATTTGATAAACTTGTGAGAGTAAAAGGCCATGAAAATTTCAAATAGATCGGTTAATATTCATCAAAATTATGGTGGTTTGATTTTTAGGTGCAACAGCAACAAAAATATATGGCCATGGACCAACATGTGCTTCCAAATTGACTCAGGCGCTACAGGCTTGTTAGGATTTGCATGAAAAGTTCATGGAGGATGCATATCATGCAGATCTTTGAGAACCCGTCCAACGAGTGATATCAGAAATCGTAAAACAAAATGCTGGCCGTTTTAATTGAAAATATTGAGTAAATCTGTGTTATTCTCCCCCCATTCATTTCAGCATATAAAGTTAAGGCTATTAAAAACCTACTATTTAAAGTTATCGCAATCATGGTGATGGGTTCTTATAAGTACATCATTGACAAATACTTTAGAAGTTTAAATTCGTCTAAATTTGTTAATAATGGTAGAATATGTAAAAATAACATTTTTCCAGTAAATTGATATTAATATTTTTATATTTAAGCAGTCCAAGGAAAAATTCTTATATTTTCGAAGTTTCGATAAAGTCACATGTCTTTGCGAAAATAATGACCATTTGAAAGTTCTTCGATTACAGCAAAACTATGTTTGTTTAAGTGGACCTTGGCCCGATTTTGACGTAAAATAAAAAACAAAACCATCTTTGAGGTTTCAATCAATGTTTGTTAGTAGTATTGCAACTAAACAGTGGCAGGTTAAAATGGAGTAACAACGGCTTTCCTTTTAAAGCTAGCATGAATATGTTATAGGTGTCGTTAACGTTTTTCTGGAGTTTATTCATGATTGGTGTTCGCGTGTTATCAGTTGAGTACAAAACACTTCTGCCATGAGCGTAGCTCTGTTTACCCAACTTATTTTTAATAACAGGATATCTCTTCTAGCTCCAGCTGTGTGAAGAGTGGGCACTCGATTGCTGTTTCACCGTCAACACATACGGTATAAGTGCGCTTCATGTATGCAAGGCATCCGTAAGGCACCCAGCTTCCATATAACTAGCTTGTAGCCAAGCTCCCACGAGTCCTTGTTTACATTGTTCATTAGATCTTGCCAGCAGTGAGCCTTGCTGTTGTTAATCAATTTGGGAAGGCATTTCTTGGCTAACTTATATGCTGCTACTTGGTTGCATGCCTTGTCACGGCTTCGTACACATTGAGCCTCCCGCCAAAGTTTGTGACGCTCTCTTTGCTTTTCAGTGATTTCAGTTGACCACCAGTACACTGATGGCTTGCCGTAGCGGGTTTTTTAACGAGGCGTAGAAGCACTACAAACAGTCGTAATGGTGCTCATACTTGAGTTCACTACTTCTTGAGCTGCCACTTCTTCTATTCCCTGAGAATCACTCTGCAGCTGAGCACCTGCCGCGAGTACCTGGAAGAGCTTTGTGACATCCATCCTTCCGATGTTCTACCCGATTGCAGAAGGTCGAAAGTGTGGATATTGGGAGACAACATTTTTGATCTCAAGGAGAATGTACTGATGATCACTGGCTGAGTAGTCCTCTAATACTGTCCAATTGCGTATCTTCCATACGAAGCAATTCAAGGCAAATGTCACTTTTGGTATGGTTCCTTCACAGTCACACTTCTGGTGATTGGTACGACGAGCACCGTCCTGGCCATCATTTCCAGGATTTAATTTTAAGGTAAGCCCCACTTGATTGCTTTGCCATTGAAGTCTCCGCCAATAAGCACGTTATCATCTGCGTCCAAAACAGTACCCTCAAAAGTATTCAGCTTCGCTTGGGAAGATGATATAGGCTCGTTTGACATTAGGTATACACTAAAAAAGAGGGTCCCTCAGCACTGAATCCACAAATATTCACAGCCAGGCAGTAATAGTTTCATTAAGATACCATGATGCAGAAATCCGTCATGATGATGCTCACTCAGCAGCAAAAAGTCAGTATTCATATCCCTCATAAACTGTTCAAGCAGCTTTTGGGCGGTTGAACTGCAGTGTAGGTTTACCTGCAGGATATGGTTTATTGAAGCTCTGATTTTGCCTTGGCTAGGGCTTCCTGTAAAACCCGACACTCCTCTGATCCCAAGGTGTGCCCAAGATCTGGTCTTGTATCAGCATTTGTAAAGGATTCAGTGTGCCTCCTCCGTACACTCTTTTATTTTATATCTCATTTTACCGCAATTGTAGCGTATGGAACTCCCGTCGGATCCTTTGCAAATCAAGGTATTTGAAGCATTGAAGAGAAGCTGCTCTTTGCCGTATCCTAAAGACAACCTGACATATTTTTACTTTACCCTTTTCTAATGATGGGCTTGCGTTGTCCCCTATAGTTTCTGGTGTCAGACTTACTATGCCCAGCTAGGGATCTCCCTTCTGATGGACTGTTCTACCTGACCAAGTCAGTGACGCAGTCAATCTCTTATGTTGATCAGTGCCGACAATTTTCTTTACTGCGTCACAAAATTCAGGAATGTTACTACGGCTGGCATCAGGAAAGCAAGGAAAGTGGCAGCCAATGAAAGCATAAGCTTCAAACTTTGCACCAATACGAATGAGCTTGTGAACGTAAATGCGCTTATTTTGAACATGTTTTATAACATATGTACTTCAGTTTGGAAATAAATTGACTACTTAGAACAGGCAGATCCTCATGCTAGTCAGCCCAGTAAAAATTGGCATGCTTTTAGGAGGTGACGTTTATACTCAACTAATCTTCACTGAAATTTGAAAATTTGCATTGGGTCTAGTATTCCGATCATCCAAATTAGAGTATATAGTATAACGGAGTGTTCACGGTAGTGACGAGTAAGTGATGCAAACATTCAACAAACGATGTAATGGAGAGCAGCCAGTAGTTAAGACAATATTGGGATTGGTATCACCCCAAGCACGAAACAGTAGGAAGAAGCATACGAGGAGCACGACAAACACATGTGAAAGAGAAAGAAATGATCGTTATTGGGTCCGCTTACCATTTAAAAGCGCAGAGGCACCAAATTAAATGGATCAGTCCTAGAGGAGTGTAATTGCTGTTAGCTGCATTTGGAAAAACATTTCGCCAAGGGTGACTGGCTTTAAAAGGAATACGCTGCAATGATGGAAGAGTATGTACATAAGTTTAAAATAGATAATAGAATTGTCTGATTAATGAGAATTCGAGGTAGACAATGAGAAATGGGTCACTAAAGCGCATTTTCTACCACAGCATGCGCTATATAAAAAGAGCACGTTGACAAAGTTGCGAGTAGTTCTTAATGCATCGAGGAATACTAGTTCCAGTGTGTCCCCGAATGATACATTACTGATCGGAACAACCATCCAATACAATATGACAACAACCATTCTCAGATGGAGACTATATCAAGTGGCAATGGTCGTTGATATCGCAGAATTGTGTCAGCAAATAAATTTTCACCACGTACATGCCAATTACCATGAGGTTGTGGAGACAATGGTAAGATCATTCAATCAAAATGCATTGTCTCGATAGTGTGACATTTGGAGGGACTTTTGCGCCATTTTTAGGGTATTGTAAAATATTAAAAAATAAAACAATTTTTTTTGTTACAATACCCTATAAAAATCACAACCTATAAGTAATAACCAAGCCACTGCAATGGAGCTTGGGCAATGAGCTCACTCCCCGCTTCTGAAAGAACGTATATTGTTTTGAAACCTGCAAGAGAGCCTTGGAGTGAATTTAACCTACTGCAACGACATCAGAACCGAAAACTGAGCTATAGCATTGGATCTTAGAATGTTAAATCACTCAACTACCCTGGTGCTGTTAAGGATCTTTTATAACACGCTAGTCAATATAAATTGAACATATTGGCAACCGAGGAAACGAATTGGACTGGAAGTGATATTCAAGATATGAAATCGCACATAATATCCAAAAGCCGCAATTCTGCTCGGAAGCGAGAATTTGAGGTGGCCTTGATTGTGGATAGGGAGTTCAAATCACATGTTGTTGATTCTGGGGCAGTCAATGAATTGTATAAAATGAAATTCTTCAAAGTTTGGCTGATGAACGTACATGCTCAGACCAGAGGCCAGGACGATGAAATGAAGGAGATGTTCCACAATCACCTAGAAAGACTAGGCGACTCATTGCTTTTCAAACGACAAAGAAATAGATCTGGGGAATCCCATCGCTAACGTTGGCAATGAGCTATCTGATCAAAGAGCGACTGGAGAATAAGGCCTCCATGATGAAACAAATGACAACAGCTAGCGCCTGATTGACTTTTCATGAAGCAGAAATCTAGTCAAACATTCGATTTGCTTCCTAAATTGACGCATACATAAAATGACCTAGGTAGCGCTTGATGGCAACACACAAAAACAAATCAAACATGTTCTAAGCCAACAAAGATGGGCCTTGAGCATACTAGACCTTCGTACATACAGAGGAGCCTATTGTAACTCAGATCCTTAGTTGATCAAATTAACCGATCAATGTCGTACGTGAAAGATGTATTTGACGAAGAGTAGCCCTGTCCAAAAATTCGTAATTCAAAGACTCCAAGTGGCGTCTGTGGCAAAAAATTTCACGAGGACCCTCGACAATCACTAGCTCCCATTCTATCAAACACATCGCCAAAAACAAGGCACAAGCTATGGTTGAAAGTGAAAGGAGCAATTAAGACCGTGATAGAACAGACGATCGGACATCAAGCCTGGCGCAAGAGAAATTATTGGTTTAAACATGAGTGCCAGAATGCGCTCAAAAAGAATCAGATGTGTGAAGATAATTCAAACATGAAAACTAAGACCAAGAGAGAACATTACGCAATGTTGAAAGTATAGCGGATAACATAATTAGATTAAGAAGAGAAAACACTATGACAACCAACTAAAAAGCATCGATGTAAGTTTGATGAACAAAAACACAATGCAAACAGAAAAGCCTGAAACGAGATTATCAGCCCAAGACCACGCTCTGCCGTGATCTTATCGGTGAGATAACGGCTAATTAAAATAGGGTCTAGGAAAGATAGGCATCATATTTCAAGAACCTCTTTGATGCTTTCGCACAGCTCAAGAACATTAAAGTCTTTAGATATTCTCGGAGAGCTTCCATTGGCTGCACCAACTCTGGATGAAGTTTGTTGCACCATCAAAACCAAAAAGAATAATGAGGCACCGAGCATCGATGAGATTACAGTTGAGCTAATTACACATGGTGGCAGCAGTGTTCAGAAATCCATCCATACAATCATCCAGAACATTGAGTTATGAGAATATATGCCGAACAGGTGCAAATCAGTTATGCAGGCATATCACAACTTCGTATGACGTACAAAATATTTTCAAAAATCTTAGAAATCGAAATCAGATCATGCATTAACAGTATTATTGGGTAGTATCAACGTGGTTTTACAGCAGATAGATCGACAATAGACAAATTGGTTACAGTCAATGCTGGGAGCTCAACATAGACGTACATCAAATTTTCGTTGACTTTAAGCAAGCATACGATAGTTTTGATTGTAACGTACTATACCATGTAATGCTTGGTATCCCAGCCAAATTAGTCCGTCATACCGAAACTGCAAAGACAACAACACCCTCCCAAGTCCGCATCAATATCCAACTCACCGATGCCTTTGACATAAATATCAAACTAAAGCAGGAAGACGGGTTGGCCCCATTGCTATTCAATTTGGCTCTGGAATAAGTCACAAGAAAGCTACCGGTCGATGCAAGAGGTACGTCAAGCCAAGTGGTAGCCTATGTGGACAACCTCGACATTTTTGTATGGTCGTTAACAACCGCCAAAGAACTTTTCCTGAAAACTGACTGCGAAGCAAAATAAGTAGGGCTACAGATCAATAAGAACAAAACAAAACTCATAACGCAATCGAGGAAAAATACCTCAAATTGCCATAGTATCTCACTTAAAAAATACAATATCGAAAAAGTGAGCAAATTTGTGAATTTGGGTAGCAAATTAACGAGAACCTGTACAATACAGCTCGCAAATAAAATATTTTCATCATTTTTGACGATCTTGAAGACTAGCTGCATACACAGGAAAACAAAACTCTAAGTATCCAAATCTGTGATAAAACCTGTGCTTTGCTATGGATGTGAAACATGGACCATAACCCAAACATTACCAAACATATTGAAGGCCTTCGAAAGATGAGCCCTGAGGTGAATAATTGGAGGGAAGCTAGACAGAGAAAAATAGCAAATATGGTATAATTTCTGGACCATCCGAAGGTCTCAATGATTGGAAGACTATGGAGGCTACAATGAGCTAGCCATGTTAATTGTTTGGATTAACAACAGATACCGAAAAAGGTATTCGCTGGGAGAACTGAAGACCGGAGACCAATGAGAAAACGGAGGAAATGCTCGTCTAACTCAGTTGACGTAGACAGTTCATCGCTGCTCGGGTTTCAAAATTGGAGGACGTGGTCAATAGACCGAGACATTTGGAGGTACTTTTTGCAGGAAGTGATGGGCCGAGAGAGGCTGTAAGGCCACGGGGAAGAAGAAAAATAAGTAACTTGTATACTTCTGCTTTCCTCATTGCCTTGCGTCAATTTGGGTTAATAAACGCATTGATTTTGACTTTTTTTATGCAGACCATGAACACAGAAAGATTGTTTAGAATAACAAAGCTTGCGAAGATTCTGGCTGATGACAGAAGTTGTTGACATTTATATCCAGTTTTGTTAAGTGTGTCGTTGATACACAAAGAGTTTTTTACAGTATTGATTCAAATCTTAGCTCGCCTCAATTCCTGGTGTTTATGTTCTCTCAACAGCCACGTTGACTTCGGCACATTTTCTTATCGACAATGCAATCATAATACAGTTTGAGCAGGAGTTCGATGATATCAAAATAAACTCTCTTGATGGATAATAAATAGCGCAAAAATCAGCACAGCGTTTTTGGAGACGTAGGAGAAATGAATATTTGAGTCGACTGCAACTTAGACCGCAACGACTTTTGAAGCAAAATGATTGAAACAAAAGTGGCCTGTGTCTATTTAAGGACAAAATAACACCATCCTATCGATGGCCACTGGCAAAGATTACTCAAGTACACCCTTGATGTGATTCACTGGTATGAGTAGTAACAATATTCTCAAATGGTAAATCATATAAAAAATCGATCACCATAATTTTATTGTTACCTGTGCTGAATGCTACTAACTAAAATGCAGTTCTGATTCATTTTTTTGCTTGTTGGCTAAATTACACTGCTAGCTTCTCAGTACCCCATCTCTCCTCACCAGATATTTTTTTTAAGGGTTTAGTAAATAATTTTTTACAATACCCTATAAATCTGTCCATTCATCCGTCAATGCGTCACAGCAAGTTTTCTCAGGAACTATTGAAGTTACAGTAATCAAGTTCTGTGTTCTGTGTCCAGAAGTTTGTAGCTCATGAAAGTTCGGGAGTCAAAAAAATGTCAAAGACTTTTAAGGGGGGGGGATTGGTCTTCCCATATAATGATATGAAGCATTAATTTTTTTTTTGACCAAATATAGTCAAATAGGTTATCAAATCAAAGGTCTTGATGATATCTTTCGATACCCGTCTCTAAAATTGCAATATCGACGACGGGTTAGGCAGGGAAAGCAGAACAACTCAGAAAAATGGTATCCTCCCCCTTCGCGATTGGACACCTGTGAATCAAAAAATCTTCTCTATGAGTACAACAATGACAAATACATGAGAAGTTGAAATTCCCTCAACTTTGTTAGTAATAGTGTGATTTATCAATTTTATATTTTCCCTTATAAAATCGTAAGGGTACCTTTAAATCCAATGAATTTTTACAATTAAATGGCAACACGGGCTTGTTAGGACTTGCATGAAAATTTCAGGAAGGATATATACCATGCACAACTTTGAGAATCTACGAGTGATATTAGCTATCGTAAAACAAAATGGTGTCTTTTTTAAACGAGATTATTGAGTAAATTCAAGTTTTTTTCCCCAACTTCAGCATTGAAAGTACAGGCTATTAACTCTTGATTCAAACATACGTTTTAAAGATGACAAATTTATTTTGGTAGGTTTTCATGAGTACAACAATAACAAATACCTTAGAAGTTGAAATTCACTCAACTTTGTTAGTAATTGTAGAATTATAACATTTTATCCTATGAATTCATAGTAGTGCCTTCAACTTTAAATTGATCAAGAAAGGCTCCTTATAGTCTAGAAGTTTCGAGTGCAACAAAAACAATGTACAATTTTTCTACCATTCGGGCTTTCCATCGAACCAGACACTACACTTAATTAATTGGATCTTCTCATTTCCAGACTAAAATGAATAATCAAAAATATTTTGTTTATTTGATATCTACAGACCAATTCTCTTTCTTTCTTGAAAAGCAATTGTTTAAGCAGACGCGTTCCAAATCCTTTGAACCATCTTCAGTGTCAAAGTGTTAGGGAATTTTTCTATTTATGGCATTGCTGTGGCCATCATTACCCACCGATTTGCAGTATTTTGGTATTCGTAAATATATTAGCGTAAAAATTTTCCAAAAATTATAAATCTGTGGGACTTTGGAAAATTTTGGGGGCAGTTCTAGTAACTGAAAGCCAAAATATATCCAATTTTTTACGTGTCACTACCCCAAAACTTTAAATTGATTTTGCTCCCTTTAAACGTGCAAATTTCTGTTGTATTATTTTCATGTTAAAGGCTTAATCCAAACGAGTACTTTTGTAGTCGAAAAAGTTCTCAGGCACATTATCTAGCAGGTAGGAGGCGCACGAAAGACTCTTTCTGGAAAAAGAGCATTTTTTGGGCAGGTTTCAAGCTTTGATCGCTTACTGTGACCTAAATTTCTATTTGAATGAAAAAATTATGATCTCTTTTTGCAGCTGTCTTTGTGTATTTTCCATTCAGTATAAATTTGTAGCTCATTATGTGAGAATAAAATGTTTTATGGTGTTTAGGAGGGATGACCATTTTCTCGGCTGATTTCTGGCTTTGACAGACATTGTGAACACCGATTTACCGATTAGCAAAGTTGTGGTCTTTTACAGCTGTAATTCAGGCCAAATATAAATTTATAGTATTTTGCATAGCAACACTATTTTTCATCAGAGTTCAAATGGTAAGACAGCAAAAAAACAAACTTTACTACATATAAAGCCATGTGTGATTTAAAAAAATGTTTTTATCGTGTAAAAGAAAAAAATCAACAATATTTTTATGATTTCATTCAGTCAATGGTTGCTACTGATATTGGAACAAAATTGTAACAATTTAAAATGGTGTAATAATTGTTTAATCCTACTACAATATTATTATCAAAGCTCAAAGAATATTAGTCTATTAGTTATTTGTTATTGGATGCACCTCCATGATTATTAGGGGATTTGTGAAAGTAGATTTACAAAAACCTACTAGTTTCGCATCCTACATGCCTGACTTTCCGTCTGTCCGTCCGTTCATCTGTACATCTTTCCGAACATTTAGAAACTATAGAAGCTTCAAGACTCAAACTTTGTGAAAATGTCAGAAATGGAAGTCTTTAGATCTTATCAAATATTTCAAAATTTGACAAGGGGGTCCCTTCTCATAACGAGGTGGCCCTTAAAAGATTCATCAAATGTAGTCAAGTAGGGTATCAAATGAAAGGTTTTTGCAATTTCGGAATCTGAAAAACAGTCATTTATTGCGTCTAGGTGTCGAGGGGGAAGCAAAACGTACGAACGATATTTGTGCTACTTCCCCTTGTGAAAATCTGGATATAATCATGAAGTAAGGTCGTTATAAGTGCAAGGACAAAAAATACCTCTGAAATCAGCTGAACCAAAATAGCGCCTATTATGTACTTATGAAAGAGACTGCATATTTTAGAAAATTTCGAATGATTTCTTATGCAAGTGTTGGACGAATAATTCAAGTTATCGATTCACGCCATCAAAAAACTTGTTTCGAACCCTAGGATGGTTGCAAAGCCTTTCTGGTAGGAGCACTCTCCTACTTATGTTATATGATTTGCTTCACCTCTGAATTTTAGTTGCTCATGTTCAACCAATCATTAAGAAATTGAAGCAAGCGCTAGTAGCATGTCTCTTAAACATAGGTTGGGGAAAAATAACACAAATTTATTCAACTTTCCCATTTACAACAGCCACCATTTTGTTTTACGATTACTGATGTCACTAGTTGAACAAATGCTCAAAGATATTCATGATAGCTATCATTCCTAAAACTTACAATTCGATAAAAAGCGCATATTATTCCATAAGCATATGGTTCCATAACAATACAGCGCATATTATTCTATAGTAATACAGGAAAATCGAGGCCACTATAACTTCGTTAGATACCATTCAATCTTTTTGAAACTTTCAGGGCATGTTAACCTTGTTAGTGGCCATATTACGACAACAATCATTAGCATATGCAAATACTAATTGCTTGGAATTCCATAACAGTTAATAACGCCCCCATGCTTCGCTTGCGACACGTTACGATAACAATCAATAGCGTATGCGAATACAAATTGCTCGGAACAGTTAATCACGCCCCCGTGCCTCGCTTACGACACGGTACAACAATCATTAGTGTATATGAATACTAATTGCTCGGAGATTCATAACAGTTGATCATGCCCCCATGCCTCGCTTACGACACAATACGACAACAATCATTAGCGTATGCGTATACTAACAGTTATACAACTGTTAGTAGTGTAATTCACAACTGTTAGTAGTGTTATTCACAATCCCAATCATTCATCGCGAGCCAACAAGCAATGTATCCTTCACCACCCATACTTAGGGAACGGCGACACCCTAAACATAGTACATATTCGCAATTTAATGTTTATAAGAACTTATATCTTCCGCTTCGTTGGTCATACATAGTAGTCCATACAATTGCCAATACGCCGCGACAACCAACTCAGAAATCATATGGAGAGAAATCGTCGAATATTCAGATATATGAATACTGAAGATGAAAAGAGCAAAAGCAGGAGATTGGAGCTAGCGTTCCTTTTCATGCAACAAGATTGTTCCTGAGGAACAAGAGATGAATGAATTCGTAAAGCAGGTTAAGGGGAATTAGCACACTTACAAACTCAGCGTTTCGCGGATTAACTGGATCGAAGGTCTACGAGTCCCACTAGCAATGCAAGCAATTTGTTTGTATTTAAGCTAGTGGCGAATTGGAGAAAGAAGGGAAAATCAACTCAAGGCTCAAGGAGAGACAGCCAAAGACGATTCACATATAGAATTTCGCCACAAAGAAGCGCCATTCTTGACCAACAAATTGAACTGAAGGCATCCAAGGGAAACGGAGTGCTCAGAGTTTCTTTGGGCCCAAGCCGGGGAAGCTCTGGTTCTAGATTTCATCCGCGTGCACCACTGTATGCAAACAATGGTACGAGGGTTGCAAGCCCAAATTAGCTGCAGGGTGCACCAAGACCAGTTGTAACCCCCTTCCTGTCTATTTGCAGGCCGCGCTTACTGATGAGGAGCCTAGCAGCAACATCAGACCTCTGGAGGCGAGGTGCACCAAGCCCATCCTGGAAGAGCCTCTCCGCGCTGATCCGTTAGCGAGTCCCCGACCGGTACCAAGGTAACCGAGGAAAAAGGAGCCAACTCAGAAACCGAGGACAACCCCGCAGCCCACTCCGGGGTCCCACTCAAGGCACGCGACAAACAATCACCATCGAGGCATACTTAGCCTGCCTGTCAGACCCGTTGGACGTAGCGGACAGGGAGACACCGAAGGAAACGAAGCGTGGTGATAGACGCGTAAGGCTGCGGCAGGAGCTGGGCAACCTACGGCGCCTTGCGAGAGGCGTGATTTCTGACGAGAAGCGGGAGTTCTTCACGGCCCGGGCCAGGGCACTCAAGAAGCAAACTAAGGTGGAGCGAAGAAGAAGGCTAGCTGTGGCAGCTAGAATCCGAGCGCTACCGGCCAAACGAGTTCCAGAAGCTTTAAACAGTTGTCAATCGCTAAAGGAAAATAAATATTTGTTATAGTAAAACGAAAAATAGACAAGTTCTTCTTATTCCTAAAGGACAGCGCTTTTCTCCATCTAGGTATCAAGGTTTGTGTAGAGTGTGATGAGGTACGATCACCATGCCAATACGGGCAGGGTGGTTGCATACCTGTAACAGCCATTCGCGAAACAAATTTTGTCGTTTTGTCTTTGTTACCATTATGGTTTTATTTGGAAAAAGGTTAAAATTGATAAATAAAACTATTACTAACAAAGTTTATCAAATTTTGTCTTCTAACGTATTTGTTATTATTGTACTCATATAAACTTACACTCATGAATTTTTCAGTTCCGGGTGGAAGGTGTCAAATCGCAAAGGGTGTAAGCGAAAATTTCGTATATTATCTCCTTTCCCCTCGGTACAGATAGGGTAATTTTGAGACTCGTTTTGAACAGATCTCGCTGAGAGCTTTCCAATGACACCCTATTTGACTACCAACGGTGAAAAAAAGTTTTTTTAAGGGCCACCTCCCTATATTGGGAGTATTGGATGGCAATGATACATATAAATGAATCTATTTTAGTATATACCAACGGGGAGACTCCCTAACTCTCTAAAAAAATTTTCACCCGAAAACTTTCGAGAAGTCATCACTTCTGACCTTTCCACAAAGTATCATGACTGTAGCTTCTATAGTTTCGGAGAAAAACTGCTGTGACAGACAGGAGGACAGATGGACAGACGGACACAGATCAAGATTTCAATAGGATTTTGTAATTTAGTCTAAAACCCTTAAAAGGTAGCATTAATTCCATTCGCACTTCACAACAACAATGCACAGATATATCATTAATATGTTTAATCTTATGGAAACTTGTGTATGCAGGGATCTTGCCAATATTACTGAGATTCTTGTAAACTCCTCATCCGGAGGAGTATGTTGCGTATCCATGATCAGTATTTCTCCAACGCCATACCGCCAGAAGCTGAAAAGGAGAACACAAAGTAACAAGCACTAAAAACATGTATTTTAACATACTATATATTGTTTATTTAATGAATTCCCAACGAGTGTCATCGATGATTGTTATTACACGTAAATATGTCAATCTTACATAAAGACAAATGGCACCATTCCACGATACAAATGCATATTTGTAGGTACTATTCGTAGAATAGTAAAAGTAATAATAATGAGAACGGTGAAAGGGTACCGGAATATCTGTTTTATAGAATGGAATAACCGAAATTTTCAATACAGTCAGTTGTAAATTCGTTTGGAGAAAGGTTAAATCAACGCGTTTAAAATTTGAAATCAAAAGTTTTGTAAATCAAATTTAATTAAAATTAAATGAATGCATGTCAAATTTAAAATTGAAAGCTGGTGTGTTAAAATCTATTTAGATAGATTGGTAAGTCTAAAACAACCTGAGTCACAGCCACATGAGATGTTCCATAAATCAGGGTAGAGGATGGAGTCCTACTCAATATCCAATGTAATTGCAAACATTATACTACCTTCCTTCATGTTGTAGAGCAGGCTGCGGCCCATCAGAAATCCTCTTATGATCCGCATAAAATACGTTGGGACTTGGAAATGATTTTCCAGCACTTGGAAGATATTTGCCCATCAAGTGCAGCTGAGGTCATTTCTGACGTTAAAAGTAGCCTGCAAGAAAACTTGCCAGGGAAAACTGCTGTATGTCTGCTCACATTAGATTGCCCTCACAACTTTTTGATTGCATTGATGGTAAAGTGGCCTGCTATGGAGTCTTACTGTGGTGGAGTTAGGTCACCAGGTATATGAATCGCTCAAGTGAGCCTTTTGAGAGCTTCTTCCGGCCGTGTCCAACATATATAGCAGACTGCATGCAAACCGTAACTTAGGATTCCGTTTCTCGTTGCTGATCAGCATAAGCATTCATACCTTCTAGCACTCGGAGAAAACCTCGGCGCGTAGGCAAGCACTGAATCTACTGAGCAGCAAGTCAGGGCAAAAATGATAGACCATCTGTAGTACCTCAGCTAGAATTCCATCTAGCGCTAAAGCATTTTATACTGTCATAGACCAGTTTTAGCTTCGTACAAAATGGACATTATACTGGTATTTTTATCACAAGCGACTTCAACATGAAAAGAATGAACAGGAAAAAGAGCTCGCAAAACTTTGTCTATCTTTTCTGTATCTTATTAGCTGAGAAACTTTTGGATATCAAGCTTCCACATGACTTGCTGATAGCCCAGGCCCAGCGGATTCCTATTCACTTTATTGTCTAGGAGTTGTTGGACACATTTGTCAATAAGTTCGTGAAGACATTCTCTAGCCAACTTATAAGTTGCTTCTGTGGTCCATATCTCTTCCCACTATCACTGTCCTCTGGGCTTGGGACATTATTTTTACTTTTCAGCTATTTTAGGGAACCGCCAGTACACTGAAAGTATGACGTGTCAGGATCAAGTCAAAGTAAAAAAAGTTAAAAGTGCTTTATTTAATACTAATCGTTATAAATTTTAAAAAGAATACCAAGCAAATTCCAAGCAATAATAATAAAAAAACTTAATGGCCCGAATGGCTCTCTAAAATTAAACGTCATCAGTTAAATACATTTGATCAAAAAAGCAAATCCGAATCAATTAAGATTATTACATATTTTATGATTTGATTGGAAAAAACCAACCAGCACTTTTCAAAAATTATTTATAATTTTCACACAACAGTGAACTTTTATCCTACACGTAATACGTTATAACCTAATTCTAGTAAAATTCAGTCAAAAACTTTATCTTATACTAAAAAATTCTACCACAATATTCCTAAACTAAACGTCAAACCTTATCTCTAAACTTACTATTATAAACATAGCATATACCTATCCTCAATATTGAAACCTATCCCTAATTTTTAACACAAATAAACAACAACACTAAATGTAGCAATCATGAGCTGAAACTCAAAAAATTAATAACAAAACACAAAAAAACAGAAAATAAACACGAATACTTTAGACATGCCCATTCAGCTGCGAATACCTAGATTGATTCGTCTCAGCTCGACCTGCTTCAACGAATCTAGCAAATGAGTATCTCCATTGGAATTGTTGGTATCGCGAACTCAAATTTGGAGGATATTTTATCTCCTTATCGGTGGCCCGTCTTTATATGTGATATATGATTGAGACTCCGTCAGAATCAAAAATATATCGATTCATGTCCAAATAAACGAATGCTTCTGGAGGAACGAAGCCAGTAGCAATACAATTCGCAATATACCCGTCTGCAAGGTGGAACGATTGTGAAATCCTTGGGTTTTCACTCACAGTTACAGATCTTGCGATATGATTCCGAAGAAGTTTCAATATGAAGATATCGACTCACGTCACTTTAGCAGTTTGATCAATTCTTTTATTCGATATAAAGTGTTTCCAATCCATCTCCAGCTTTCTGTACAAACCAATACATGCACGAAGACATTCCCTTGTACCAGATCTGACGCTGATATGTCAAAACTGGTCTAACCAGGGTCTTGTAAAACATAACTTTGACCTTTCGATCAATGTGTCTGGAAGGAAAGAGTTGTCTAAAGATCATGACTGCTTTCTGCACTTTACTGAGCAAGATTTTGATTTATTCATTATAGTACAGATACTGATGAACACAAGATTCAAGTAAAAAACATTCTGAACTACTCTCACCAGCCATAATGTGCAAATCCTTCCAATTACATTCCAGGTCTTGACTGACTCCCTGCAGTCTTGTCTAAAACCAAACTGTTTCGCAGTTCTGGGCATTGATTTTCTTTCACCAATTGTTGGTATAGAGCTGCACATCATTAAACATTTTTTGAAGATTGCAAAGAATTATTGTAAATTTACGGTCTGGCATATAGATGATCAGATCATCAGCAAACGCCATCAATGATCACGTTGACGAAACATTAAACTCAAAACCGTTTAATAGCTTGCGAATGAATACTGAGAGAAGTAGAGATGCAGTAACTGCTCCCTGCTGTAGACCATACAAGACCTTGAAGTCGCGCATTGTCAATGGATTTCCATCAGCTAAAAAAATGATTTCCCGTATAACATATTGCACATCATTGCACATCATGGCGCTCAGGTCACCAACAAAAATATAATAAGGATGCAGCCTATTCAATTCGAGTATTTCAAACAAAGAATCAAGCTCCTCTTTGAACTTGAGAACGTTTCGACCACCGTTTACCCTATCGTTTCTTATGAATTCAAAGTCGTTGAATGCCATAGAGTGCCATGAATTGAGGTGTGTTTCAGTGAAAAGGATGACGTCAGGCTTTTGTTTGGCAAGGAATCGCAAGAGACAGTCTCTTCAATGTAGACATACAATGGGGTTGACTTCGATCAAGAGCAGATGAATCCGATTTATGGAAATGTGACCAGATAACAAGTTATTTTGAGGCATTTGAGAGCCCTAAACGCTGAAAAACAAAGTTAGTTTTTGAATCCTGTTTATCGATTATCTGCAATTAGGAATTTAGTTGCTGATAAATTTTAAGAAGCAGCTCATTATTGCCACTTACATTATTTATTTTATTTACATTGTCTGCTGGTCCTCTAGCAGCAAGTGCAAATGACATCTCGGGCTTGATGAGGTTAGTAGGTATCACAGTGCGGTGTACTTGAGTTTGTTTTGGTGTAAATTTTACTTTTGCACCTTGATACCGGGGGCATTCTCGATATGATGCTGGATGACCAAAGACACCGCAGTTCAAACAATATAGTTTTTCTTTTTGCTCCGTCTGAGCGAGTTTGCTCTCGCCGGGAGCATGGACATCTTTACACTTTACACATCTTTATTTCAATGCACAATTGGCAGCCGAATGAGCAAATCTTTGGCACCTATAACATTGATTGACCTTGTTCTTTCGGAGGCGTTCCCACCTCATCACTCGGAAGGGCACTTAGGCTGTTATTGCTCCAAATCTGAACTAAGTAAAAAGGTAAATTTTTACGTTCAACAATCGATCCCCTTGTTGCAAAGTCTCTGACTGCAATGAATTCTATTTCTAGTGGAACTCCTTGAAGCACCTGAAGGAGTTCAGCTGTCTGGGCCCTTCAATAAAAAGATCTGTTTTTTCGCTCTTAGGGTGTACGTAAAGTGCAGAACCTCACCAGAATTCAACGCACATTTTCTGCCTGAAAGTCAACCAATGATTTAGTTCTAACCGTCAGTTTGTCTGCATTCACTCTTTTAATCTCTAAATCATTTTATTTGTTTTCGGCTGCCAAGAAGCGAACCAAATTTTTGCCAGTTTGCCCAGAAACATTGATTGGTGGAACTTTTTCTTTCTTTTAATTAATATTGAAAGACGTAGTAGTAGACAAAACTTTTAGTTTTTTTCCCCTATTTTAAATTTTTAAATATTTGATGAATTCATTGTCAGAATTTTTTAACCTTTATCCTGTTCAATGTTCATAGGATCGTCTACCCCAATTCGTGCTGCATAATAGTTTGAACTGACGTTTTCTCCGGCTGTGCTGAGGACATCTTCTTGATCAGGTTCCTGTTCCGGTTTCTTTGATTTTTTGTCTTTGGCTTTTGACTTTACTTCTTTTTCTTTCTTTATGGTTTTTTTTTTCTATGTTGAACGTTAATTTGCCAACTAGCTTTTCTAGCGACTGGATCCTAAGTCTGAGTTCCTCATTCTCTCTCTCATATTTCTCCACTTTGTCGCTAGCTTTGACTAGTTGCTCTTTTTTGATTACTGATAAAATTTTCGGTTTTTAGGGTTTTGTACTAAAATACAAAACCCTATTGCAATCACGACCTGTGTCCGTCTGTATGTCACAGCACTTTTTCTCCGAAACTATAGAGGCTACAGCCATGAAACTTTGTGGAAAGGTCAGAAGTGGTGACCTCTTGAAAGTTCAAGGGTGAAAAAATTTTTCAAAGGGGTTTAAGGGGGGTCTCCCCATATAGGGAGTTGACCCCTCAAAAAAAAATTTTCACCATTGGTAGTCGAGTAGGGTGTCATTGGAAAGGTTTAAATGAGATCTTTTCAAAACAGGTCTTAAAATTGCCTTATGAGTACCGAGGGGGGAAGGGGAAGGGGAAATGTACGAACTTTTCGCGTACCTCCCCCCCTCGCGATTGGACACCTTCCATCCGAAAAATCTGAAAAAATCATGAATGTAGGCCTTAATGAGTACAACAACAACAAATACATGAGAAGTCGAAATTCACTCAACTTTGTTAGTAATAGTATGATTTATCGATTTTATGTTTTCTCGAATAAAATCTAAATGGTACCCTTAAATTCAATAAAAGCGAAAAGATGACTATTTATAAGATTGATCTTTTCTGAAAGTTTCATAAAGATCGAATAGTATTTAACGAAGTTATAGCGATTTGAATTTTCCCGTATCACTATGGAACAATGTGCCCTGTATTACTATGGAAACATATGGCTATGGAGCCATATGCGCTTTTTACCGACTTAGAAACTACAGCTTTGCTAGGATTTGCATGAAAATTTCAGGAATGATAGATATCATGAGGATGACTACATACAATTGAAACAAGTCGAAGAGGCAGGAGAGAGCTCCTAGCAAAAGGGCTTTGTAGCCATTCTAGGATTCGAAAAAATAGGCCATGAATCGATGCTTACAGTACAAAGGAGTGGCCCCTGAAAAAAATTTCATGAAAGGTAGCCGATATGAGTATCAAATGAAAGTTCTCTATGAGAGCTTTTCAAAACAGTTCTTAAACTGACAGTTTTTGCTTCAGTGGGGGCACAGAGAGGGGGGGAAATACATGAAAAATGTGTTTTCTCCCTTGCGAATGGACACCCGTGATCTAAAAAAATCTAAAAAAATTATCAAGCGAAATATTTATGGGTATAATTTTAACAAATACCTCAGAATTAAAAAATTCTTTCAACTTAGTTAATAATAGTATGATCCTCGAACATGACGTGTTTCTTAATTTTATTCGTTGCTGGTTACGGCATTTTGTAAGTTGAGTACAAAACCCTTCTGACATGAGCATAGGTATGTCTACCCAACTTGTTTTCATTGCTATCGAATATTTTTCTCGCCCATCATCGTTCGCGATGGATACGATCGTTCTCGTTGATGGCTGAAGCCATCGGGCTCCTCCGTCTCATTGCTTTTGCAGCAAGATTAGAGGGAGTGTCCATAAACCGGGACTTCCCTTGAATGCATTTCCGGTTTTTGATACTTCTTCAGAAAAAAAATTAGGTATCCGATAATTGTTTGAATAATTTGATGGTGATGATTTTCAATTATAAAATTAGTTTCAACTGACTTTTGTGAAAAATTAATTAAGTTTTAAAATTATTGACACGTCAAAGCCAAAGTCAAAAGCGCTCTATTCAATACTATTTATTATAAATTTTAGAAGAGTACAAAGCCAATTCCAAACAACAAAAAATACGAAAACTTAATGGCCCAAATGAGTCTCTAAATTTATACATTATCAATTAAAAAGATTAAATTAAAAAAACAATATTAGATTCAAATTAATTAAATTCATTATATATTTAATGATTCAACTGGAAAAGGGGGAAAAAACCAACTAACACTATTAAAAATTATTTATAATTTTAACACAACAGTGAACTTTTATCCTATGCCTAGTGTGTTATAACCTAATTCTAACCAAATTTAATCAAAAAACATAATCTTGTACTAAACAAGTTGAAGTAGCAGGAGGATGCTCCTGCCAGAAGGGTGTTGTAAAAGAATTAATAGATCAAACGATATATTCTGCATATCAAAACTTAACTAATCTACAGATTCCATAAATATATATAGTTATTATGGTTATTATGATTTTAAACTCGCCACCATTTTGTTTAAAGTGTTTTGACCCCGTCGCTTGATAAGTCATGATAAAACATCAATATTACAAGCCATTTCTAAAATTTTTATCAAAATTTCTAAATATTTGTAGTGTCTAGGTCCGTTGCAAGCATGTATCTCCCTAGTATGTTAATGTTGTTGTAATTGTTAAATATTCAATCGGCTGTAACTTTGCTGTTTGTTGTTCAATTATTGTGAAATTTTCGAACCATATACTCGTACAATTATTTTTAGAAAACTAAAATTATAGATTTTGGAAAATTTAAGGGTCCCATCCTGATTTTATAGGCAAAAAAGCAAAATTTATAAAATGTACTATTATTAACAAAGTTGATCGAATTTCGACTTCTAATCTATTTGTTGCCCTTGTGAAGGAAAAATTGTCAGTTTAAGTACTGTTTTGAAAAGCTCTTTTATCTTATAAATAGTCATCTGTGTACTCAATTTTATTGAATTTAAGGGCCCCGTTAGTATTTTATTCAAGAAAACATAAAATCGATAAATCATACTATTACTAACAAAGTTGAGTGAATTTCGACTTCTCATGTATTTGTTGCTGTTATACTCATAAACGCCTACATTCATGATTTTTTTTCAAACTTTTCAGGTCAAAGGTGTCCAATTGCGAGGGGGGACACAAAATTATCGTACATTTCCCCTTCCCCTGCACCCCCCTCAAAGCAAAATTTGTCATTTTAAGACCTGTTTTGAAAAGTTCTCATTAAGACTTTTCATTTGATACTCATATTGCCCACATGAGATGAAAACTTTTTTTTCAGGGGCAACTCCCCTATATAGGGAGACCCCCCTTAAAGACCTTATAAATTTCTTTTCGTGGTAAAACTTTGAAGAGCGCATCACTTCGCACCTACTAACAAAATCTTATGTTTCTAGCTTATGTAGTTTGCGAGAAAAAGTGATGTGACAACGGACGGACGGACGGACATACGGACAGACGGACAGACAGGACGCGATTTTAGTAGGGTATTGTAAAATGATTTTACAATCCCCTGAAAATGCTTTCAAAATATTCCTAACCTAAACGTTAATCCTTATCTCTAAAACTAATATGATAATCATAACATATACCCATCCTAAATATTGAAATCTATTCCCAATTTTCAACAAAAATAAACAACAAAACTATATGTAGCAATAATGAGTTGAAACTCAAAACTATGTAACGAAAAACACAAAACAACAAAATAAACACGAATAATTTGGACGTTGCTCGACCAACCTCAACGAATCCAGCAAATGAATATCTCCATTGGAATTGTTGGTCTCGTGATCTCAAATTTGGAGGCATATGTGATAAATGATTGGGACGTCGTCAGAATCTAAAACATATCGATTCATGTTCAAATGCACGGATGCTTCTGAAGGAATGAAGCTAGTAGTGAGGTTAGTCTCAATATACCCGTTTGTAGGATGGAGCGGCTGCGAAATCCAGCGGTTTTTACTCACAGTTACAGATCTTGTGATATGATTCTGAAGAAGCTTCAATATGAAAATAACGACTCTCGTCACTTTATCAGTTTGATCAATTCTTCTGCTCGATATATAGTGCTTCCAATCCATGTCAGGCTGTATGTACAAACTAATGCATGCACGAAGACATTTCCTTCCGAAAATTCTTAATCTTTCCATTGTACTAGCATTATGGATGTACTACATCTGACATCCATGTGTCAAAACTGGTCTAACCAGGGTCTTGTAACAGATAACTTTGACCTTTTGATTGATGTATCTGGAAAGAAAGAGTTGTCGAACGGCCATAACTAACTTTTTGTGCTTTTCTGAGTTTGAATTGACATGTTCAGTATAGTACAGATACTGATTGAGATGAACACCGGTGTATCGAACACAGGAGATATGTGGAATTCGTATGAAAAACACGTCCATACACAACAAATGCTAGACGTTGAATTGCCATGGCAGGGTCTTTGGTGGGGTATGAAAGAGTTCCGGGTAGAAGTAAGGATTCAAATAGTTGAGTTCACCACATTTTTCTAGCATACATAATTGACAGTGTATCAATGGAGAGTTTCCTTTCCTCTTGCTAATCAGCATGGCTCCTGCTATATTTCAGCTCCTTGGAAAGACCTCTTTGTGCAGGGAAGCATAGAATGTACTGGGCAGCAAGTCAGGGTAAAGGTGATAGAGAAAAGGTAATACCTCAGCTGGAATTCTATCTGAGCGTGGTACCTTCGTAGACAAGATCTACTCCAGCTTCAAGCAAATGAATTATTAAAGACTTTGCTGGTATTTTTCCTGAATGGCATGAGTGGGAACGGAACCTGAAGCAAAAAGAGCCAGTATCTTGTTTATTTTTTTAGCTCGTATGAGCAGGATAACCATACGGCCCTGAACTTCCGCATGACTAGCCTACAGCCCAGGCCCTTGTTTACGTCTGCCACATCTTGCTGACAGCTAGTCTCACTCCTGCGGATAAGTTTACAAAGGCCGCCTCGTATACTTCTAGCATTGAGTTTATTCACCTGATAAGGGCTTTATTAAACACACAATTTTGCACAATATTAGAAATATTGATGGGTGCCCGTAAAAGAAGATAGAAGACATGCAATACATAAGCTTGGATCAAAAAAATTTTGCAGATTTCCTGACGACTTAAATATCTGAAAGCAGCTAAATTTCACATAACATTTTTTTGCAGAGCTTGCTTGGAGCAATAGAAAAAAAAATACAATTCATGCGATTCAAACGTTAAGAAGGCGATAAATCCCACGAACGCAATGTGATTCAATAAGAATGGAATAATTCAATGCAATTCATTTGGCCGTCAAAGTTTTCCTTAGAAGAAAGTAATAAATTTTGGTTCCAAATGATATCATTCATAATACGCGATATAGTATGAAAAATAAGTTGTTCCGTTTCACAATTTTATTTTTTGTTGTTATATGAATAACGTCTGCACCAATTTAAGGACTACTACTAACTTTCAGTTTCTAAACATTTTATGCCTTGAATCCTTGCGAAAAACTATTTGCTTGCGAACATAAATACGGATGTCATACATATGTTTTCGCAACAAAAGAATTGGGCACGCACTGCATAGAGACTTTCTCTTATGGTCAAAAGTATTTTACTTGTATATAATTTTGGCTGCCGCATCGAAATCTTAGTTTGAATTTTGAGTCTTAATTATACATGTTACATTTAAATAGATTTATTTGGAAACTAATAATTGATTTAAAGGTAAAAAGTGGAATTATATCTATAAATCATCTATTTGAAGAAGCATAATCTTCAGCATACGAAAGCCACTTATCGAACTTACACTGCCAATGGTGATTTTCTGGCTTGCTTCAGGCAATCATACATAGAAAAGCAATGTGTTCCAAATAAAACTTTTTGAAGCAGACTACTACCCATAATGATTATAATATCTTTAAGAAGTATATTTTCTAAATTTATTTTTTATCAGTCAGAGTTTTTTTCACGTTGCGCAAAAATCTGAATTTGAAAGCTTATGAAAGTATATGAATATTTTGTATGAATATTTATGCTAACATGTTACTGTTTTACTTGAAGCTATTAAGTATTATATGCTTTCCTTTATTATATATATTTAAGACTTTTCCAGCATAAACAATCTGCTGATCTTGCGCATTAGTTATCTGTGAGACTTTAGTAACTACAATCAACTTACTTGCGAAGTTGATAAGAAAAATTGGTGGTTTGGCTATGCGAAATTGACTTGTCTTAACAATACCGTTGAAAATACGTCCATGTTGTCCATCCATACGTCTGCTCATCAGGGCTTCCGAGCAAGTTGTCTCAGGAACTAGAGAAGCTTGAGTCATCAAATTTTACAAACAGCTCAGAAATCTTTGGTTAATGAAAGTTTAATAGTCGAAAAACATTTTGAACGGCTTTAGGGGGAATTTCCTCCTAGAAGGATAAGATTCCTTCAACAATTTTTCACCGAAGGTAGTCGAGTTGGATATCACATGAAAAGTCTTGATGAGATACGAGTATTTCAATACCAATTGTAAAAATTGAAATATCAATAAAGAGGTAGGCAGAGGAGCAGAATATTACGGAACAAGTTTGAAGGGTTTTGTACTTAACATACGATATGCAGACATACCGGCATAAAATGAATTATTTCAAGAAAAACTTTAATAACATGGACAGCAAATATATTTTTGCTTTAGAAGAAAAACCAGTGTTACTCCATTTTAACTAGACAACATTTTGTTGTAATATTGCGAAAATCATTGACTAAGCCGAATCTTAAACGCTTTTTCTTATATTATATGTTAAGAGAAAATACAATCAAACGAGCAGTGTCTGGTTTGATGGAAAGCCCATGTAGATGAAAACCTGTGTTTGGTTGTTTTTATCGGAAGAAATTCAAATGGCAATAACTTCTTTACATTCTATTATAACTCATAGAGTATAAGGTACTTTTAAAGGACACTTAAATATCTACTTTCATAAAATATAATCATACTAATACTGTTACTGAAGAAAATATTTAATTTACAGATCGTACTATTACTAGCAAAGTTAAAAGTATTTCAACCATTAAGTTATTTGTTACTGAATCTATCTTCATAATTTTTTTACTGATTATTTTTGGCTGCTCATCTTCAGCTATTCATTAATAGATTCAATCAAGTGTTAATAGCATGTACCTTAAGTGTTGAAATTTGCGAACAATAATACCATTTTATGCAAGATTCTTTCTTAAAATGGCTGCCCTTTTGTTTAACGATTACAGATGCCACCCTTTGAACAAATTTTCAAAAATATTCATCATGAACATAACTCCTGTTACGTTCATGCAAATCCGAGCAAACCCGTAGTATCTGAGTTGATTGGAAATGCATATTGTCCCATAGCCATGCACTCGGATAGTTGCTGTTGTAATGCAAGAAAATTTAAACCCCCATAACCTTGTTAAATATTAATTGATCTTTCTGAAATTTCCAGTAATGATTAAATTTGTAAATTGACATTAACATGTGGAATTAGGCGCCCGCGATCTGAAATTCTGTAAAAAATTATGGGGGTAGATCTCTAGACGTACAACAATGACAACTTCCTCAGAATTTCCAATTCACACAACTTTTTTAGTAGTACTAGGGTTGAATTCCACATTTCGTCAATAAAATCAGATGAGTACCCTTAACTTCAATGAAATTTTGTGTCAAGGTAGCTCAATACTAGATTGTCTTAACGCGCGACTTTTATAAAAATTTAACTGCATCCAGTGAAGATATAGCTTTTTGAAAATTCACATATCACAGCAACAACAATACGCGGACTTGCTACTCCATGATCTTTTCATCAAACTTCAGAAAAGATAAATGGCTAAAATATTTTTGAGACCCTGTTCATTGAAGGATGTTTTCCATCCCACGACAAAATGGCGTCTTCTTAAATTGCAGGAAAAGATGATTTCCTTTAAACCTATCGTTTAGAATCGTATGATATGTGTGATACGACAAGAGCAAACTCCTGCCTGCCTCAAAAATAGATGACTGCAATATTTTCAGAAGCTATTTACAGCGTCTTCAATAACCACTGATGCTATGAATGTTCTATAAACCAAAACAAGAAGTCCCAATTTCACCACAAATAAGAGATGAGGTACAGGCAGCAGTATGTGATCTCAGAAAAAAATAAGGCTCCTGGAATAGAGGGAAGACTTTTAGAACTACTTCAAGGCAGGGAGGTCCTTGCCTAAATAGCTTTCTCCATCGACAAATGCCTCTATAGTTTTTGCGCTGTAGCTTGTCACCTTTTTTGTGGAGAGGGAGTATAATTGATTGGCTCCATTCGTTCGACATATGTTCTTGTTGCCAAGAGTGCTGAATGACCTTAAGAATTTCTTTCTGAATACTGCTGCCACCGTATTAAATGAGCTCCACTGTAATCTCATCGATGTCCGGTGCTTCATTATACTTTTTGGCTTTGATAGTGGAACAAACTTCATCCAGAGTTGGTGCGGCCGATGGGAACTCTCCGAGAATACCTAAAGGCTCCGATGCTCTGGAGGCATGTGGAGGATTAAGGAGGTTCTTCATATATGATGCCCATCTTTCCTGGATCACTGATTATGTCACCGATGACGTCATGGCAGAGCATGGTCTCGGGCTTATAGTCTGGTTTCAGGCTTGGCTTGTGTTGTTGCTCACTAGACTTGCATCGATTATTCTCAATCGGTCATCATTGTATCTTCTCTTCTTAATCTAGTTATCTTATTCACTATTCTTCTCAGATTTTTAAAATGTTCTTCCTTCGCCTTGGCTTTTCTACCTAAGAATTGTTTGTGCGCCTAATTCATTTTGCCTAAAGCATTATGGCACTTATTATCGAACCAATGATTTCTTTTGCACCGGGCTTGATGTCCAATCGTCTGTTCTATCACGATCTTAATTGCCACTTTCACTTCCATCCGTAGCTCGTTGTTTGTTTTTAGCTATGTGTTTGATAGAATGGAAGCCAGCTGGTTGTCGAGGGTCTCCGTGAAATTTTTTGCCAAAGATGCCGTTTGGAGCCTTTCAATGTATAGTTTTTGTAGCGGTCTGGTCTTTACTGAATACGCTTTTGACATATGACATCGATACGTTATTTTGATCAAGTAATGGTCTAAGTTACAATAAGCACCTCAGAATGTACGGTCGTCTAGTATGCTTAAGGTCCATCTTTGTTGGCTCAAAAGAAGGTCGACTTATTTTTGTGTATTTCCACCCAGTGATACTCAGAATATTTTGTGTATGCATCGATGTAGAGAGTATGTCAAATGTTTGACTATATTTCTGCTGCATGAAGTGTCAATCAGGCGCTGGTTGTTGTCATTTGTTTCAACGTGGAGGCTATATCCTCCAGTCGTTCTTCGATAAGCTAGCTCATTGGCAACCTTATCGTTGAAATCACCAAGAAATATTTTTGTGTTGATTTTAGGTAATAAGTCAACTAGTCCTTCCGGGTGATTGTACGAACTTTCCTTCGTTTCTTCGTCTTGAAGAATTTTGCTTTTGCATGGTCAAAGTCACAATGATAAACATAAAGTTCCAAGTCAAGGTGAACGGCAGACTAACGGGCAGATTCATTATGGAATTATTCCAATTCACTTTAATATTGCGCTAGAATACATCATCAAAAACAAATCAGCTGACACTTCTGGTACGCTAAGGTTCAAATCCGCACAATTGTTAGCATAACATATTGATGTCAACAGTATGATGGCACATTCAATTCTAGATGCCAAAGATGCATTTTTGAGACTTAAATCCAAAGCAAATCGAGTTGGCTTACGAATTGATGGAACTCAAGCTAAATTCATGACTCAAACGAGGAAGTATACTCTTGTCCGACAAAACCTGACCGCAGGAGACCATAATCTTGGAGCGTGGATTACTTCGTATATCTTGGACGAATGCAGAAAAGAGGTGCAGAAAATAACGAGATTACATGCCGCATAGCCGCCACAAATGAAAGCGTTCACTGTGTTTGTCCAATTCTAAGGTTCAGAGATGTGCACATGCAAAATAAGTTCCGTACTTACGAATCACTAGTTAAACCTGTACTGGCACATGTTAGTGAAATATGGACCCTGATGAGCAAATCTGAAAAGACAGTGGTCATATTGGAACGCAAAATACTTCAAAAAATCTGCAGCCAATTGAAACAAGAATCAGAGTGCGACTATATTACAACGATCAGTGGTATGGATTATTTGACGAACCACCTGTATCTGCTTGCGGAAACTTACGCAAATTGCATTGGGTGGGTGATGTAGAAAGAATGGGAGAAAGCCATCTACCCAAAAAAAAAAAACATTAAAAGGTACAATACAAAGTAGACTACCAGTGGATAGACTGAGGACTGGATAGGAAGTCACGATAGAAGCTGACAGCAGATCCTGGCTGGGAGTAATTAACTGGCAAACGAGTTCGCAAGACCGTGATGATTGAAGGAGATTGATCCTGGAGGCCAAGGTCCAGCTTGAGTTTTCGCGCCATCCATCATGATAATGAATATGAATAGTAAATTTTACATTTTCTCAATCAAATGGTTGCAGTGCCCATGTATTCAATAAAAATTAGTAATTACATAGTCTAATGGAAAGTATCAAAAGATTTAATAAACTAATAAGAATTTGTATTTTATTTGATCGTAACAACAGCAATATGTTGTTTTTTCTACTAATTCATCTTAGACCTTGCTTAATCTGTTATTTTTCTGGATCTCCTTGAGATTTTCAGGCAAGAAGAAGAACATGATATTTTTGTTTATTCAACGATATAAGTAATATTGCAACCAAATGGCTTGCTTTTAAAATTAAGTAAAAGCAAATATTTAGGTAAATATCTCGAGATGAATTTACCTATTGCGGAGAGTACTTAGATTAGTCCAATACCGGGTGTAGGGGTTAAACTGGGGCATACTATTATTGCTTTGTAGCGTATTACAAATTTAAGCGCGCTTCGTTCCCTATAGTCAGCCAACCGTTTTAAAATGTCTCCAAGAGTTGATCATCATTTTTGCGTTCCTGCTGGATTCAGTCCATATTGAAATTGTATTCTAATTTCGATTATTTCGAATTTGTCTATTAAGCAGAAATCAAGCACGTATTAGGATTAAAAGAGCACTAGTTAAATTTTTAATTGTGGGGGGTGACCAGTTTTGTAGAACTATCAAATATAATACTTTCATTATTCTCAATCGTATTTTTGGACGATAATTTGGTGTAGTTCGCAACAAAATGCAACGAAATTATAAAAGAATAACAAGCTGGCAATACTGGAGTGAAGAATGTATGAGAAATGCAATGTTAGAGGTAATGGAGGCTGACAGTGGATATTGTGTTGCGTTTTGAAAATTATCGATCCCAAAATCAACCTGAAGAATAGAGTTAAGAAGAACCAAACAAAAAGTAAAACCGAAGATCCTTCCAATAATGGCCTAGGCCATTTCAAGACAATTTTTCAGCTGAACAAAAAAATTTAATGTGTTTGCATATGAAAGATCTTGAAATCTATTTATTTAAATCAACATATAGAGCTTTTTTAAATCTTGCCTTCTAAGTGGTTGCAAAAGATGTTATTAACAACGATTTTTGCAAAGACAACGAATAAGCTGGAATTGATTGGCTTTATGGATTTTTACGTCACCATCCAGAGTTATTGTTACGCTATGCAGAACATACTTCCGTCACACGTGCAATGGAATAAATCAGATTTAATGTTTCAAAATTCATATTTTGTGTTGATGAAACTTGGATCATGACTGTCCTCAAGAAGAAATCCAAAGTTCTTTCTTTAAAAGGCAAGAAAAAAAAGACCTTATCTCTTCTGCTATAAAGGACCACTTGACTACCACAATTTTATGTATCAGCTGCAGGTGCCTATACAAGACAATTCTTAATATTTTCACAAGTCCGTATGAAGGCGGAATTGTGTAATAAACATGAGCAGTCGAGCACCCCGCGGCGATCAGGATTGGCTGTTCCTGAGGAGACGAGCTGGTCATCCCGTTGAAATGGCTAAGTTAGTTATTTTACTAGGTCATAGTCAACTACACACCTCAAGCTTCCATAATTTTGGCAGGGATGAGTGATTCACTTTAGCTACTTTAACATCATCCGGCATGATATTCCCCTTGTAATGCAATGATCTTCTTGCGGAAAAGTAACGTTTATTTTTTGTACAGTGTTTGCTTTAAGCCTTCATGTTCGCTAACTTTAATGAAACAAAATAAACTTCCAACCACTGTAGAGTATCTTAATTGATAAAAAATATAACATTTCTAAAAACAATAAAAATTGATCGGGATGTCTTGTAGAGAAGAGTATGTGCGATAAACATTTTATAGTGTAGCATCGCGGCGCAACAAGCTAGTCAACTGAGCTTGGTCCTCTTTATAGCTCGCTGACACTTGTGCCACACTATCGGTACTCGTGCCCTATTTGGACACCAGAAACACTCTGATTCACTACAATTGTTAGATGGTGCACCTCCTAGAACTTCTGTTGTTTGCTGTCCCAGGGAGTGGATAGAAAATTATAATTTCCACAATGGCTCAGTCAATTCATCGCAAGCGTCAAACCAACTAAGAAGATCCCTGTACTACTGGATGGATACGCAATGCACATAAAAAATCTCCCATTGATAGACAACGCATGAGAAAATGGACTCACTATAGTCGCTTTTCTTCTTCACTACCCACATCACTTTCAACTCTTTGATATTAGCATTGTGGGTCCACTAAGTGCCTATAACAGCCAAGAACTGATGACATGGCTGCGTAATAACCCAGGCCGTACAGTTACAGTTTGTTTCAGCTTGGAAGGCTTTTTGAGATTTAGTACGCTAAAGCAGCTGTACCGTTTCATTACCGTTATTCATTTATTAATTGCCTTAAGTCAATTGCCTAAATTCTAAAGTCAACCTAAAACCCTAAATTCATTTATTAATCATCTAAAAGCCTCAAATCATCCAAGATATAAATTCACTCATTAAATTCAAATGTTCTAAAATTATATTTCACTTTATCCATCACATAATTCTAATCCTCAACATTGTAATTGTATATATCAATTATGCAAACATTCTTCCAAGCACAATTAATGCGCGTTATTTGTAATTCTTACGACAAATTCCAGACGAAACCCGATATCGTAAGTTCATGTTCAGTTACATCCATAGCATACCTGTCTTAGCGTTAACCAAAGATATGAAATTCTATGAGTGTGGAATTAGTCGTGAGAAATGTTATCTTGCAAGAAAATAATTGTCTGCAAAATTCAGTTATAAATTGTTTTGTAAGAAAATATGGATTTCAGTTGCTCACTAGCAATTCGTCTTTTAATTTCGTGCTGCGATTATCACATTTAGACCAAGTTCAAGTGCTTGTGATCTAATTAAGCCGCATCATCTATCCAGTTAAAGTGCTAGGATAAGATACGAGTATCAACGTGTTGCATTGGAGTTAGAGTTTCACTCATCACAATCAGCGCGATATTACCTAGTGCATGTGCTAGCGTAATATATGATTTATTCAATTTTTAAAATTACAGTTACAAGTGAAAGTGTCTGATAGTTACTTCGCGCGATATCACCTAGTTAATGTGCTAGTGTGATATATATATATATATATATATATATATATATATATATATATATATATATATATATATATATATATATATATATATATATATATATATATATATATATATATATATGTATTATTATTGTACAGCAGCTATTGAGTAGAATGCTATACGTGTTTTTTTTTAAACAGGAAACTATCCACTGAATACGAATATCTTCTCAGATCATAATTTTGTATCGGCTACCACAACGGATAATGAAGTCATAGCTACTGAGCCCAAGACGAACTGTTCTGGTCAAGTTACGGTTGGTTATCGTCACAAACGTAGACAAGAATAATAACGTGCCTGAACAACAGCAGCGAATAGCAGAAGCATTTCCAAAAAATTTACAACCAACGAATTCAACGAAATCAGCAGTGAGTCCAGAACCAAGCACTTCACAGCAATCAGAATCGTTGTCTCTAGCTTTTTCTCTGACCAATATTTTACCTTAGCCATATGTTGTAAGAAAAACAGCTTCAAATGTTCGTCGATATAAAAGTGCTGCTAATACTTCATCAGAATTGGTAGAAAATAACCTCAAGAACATGAACCAGAAAAAATTCCCCAAAGGTTGTGATAGCATAGTCAATCCCAAAAAAAAAAATATTTCAGAAGATTCGTGTATTTATTGCACTAAAATATATCGAAATACTGAAAAAAATGATACGTGAGTCCAATTCCTTCAGTTCAAGGAAGAAAACCATAAAGACTGCACTTTAATGCTCCCGTTGTTAAAGGGCAAAGTCTGGTAAAGGGTCTCAACTTTTATAAATTGATAATTTTGTCTAAGCCCGAAAAAGGAAAGTAATGATCTCATTGACACAATATGTGATTAATGATATAGACTAAACAAAGGCAAACAAAGTTCATTCGAACTTCTTAAGGCATTTTTTTTTATCTGACATTTCCCTTAGGGTCCCGGTGTTACCCTAAATTTTCTTTATATGTACGTGGGATGTAACGAATGTTGTAACTACACTAGCGGTTGCAATTTTTCTTCAATTGTAATCAAATTTTCAGAAAAGATGTACTGAGTTAATAGCTCCAGTGACTTTGTTAATGGCGGCCATTTTAGGCGAACATCCGCGACCTCTGCTCTGACCAAAGTATAGGGGTTTCCATAAGGGACATAACAATTTTGTATCTTTATATGAACGCATTCTTATACTTGTTTAATAAACTGTGGCTGTCAAAATGTTAGCGAAATTCAACATTTTAATCAGAATAAAGTTCAGGAACCAGCAAACTTTGAAAATTATCAAAAATTACTACCGAAATTCTGAGTCTGTGGTCGCAACTATAAGAGCGCTTACTCTAATTTTCAGCCGTAATAATCGTCCCAGCCGACAGGCCATGGGTACTATAGTCAAAATTTTCGCCGTTGAACGTTTTAGTGCCAAAAAAAAATGTCGTGCCGCTTGAAGCGAAGGAAATATCGCAGCCGTAAGTGCATCGATTCAAAATGAACGAATTCAGTCGATTCCGCGACATTCTCAAGAATTGGGCATCGCTCAAACAACACTGTGGCGTATGTCGCGAAAATGCCTTGGCCTATATGGTTACAAAATCAAATTGACTCAAGAACTAAAGTCACTTGATCATTCGAAACGCCAAAACTTCTTCAATTGGGCTCTGGCAAAGCTAAAAGAAAATGAAGAATTTCACTGTAAAATCATCTTCAGAGATGAAACTCATTCCTGGCCCAATAGATTTGTTGATATGCAAAATATGCATTATTTGGTCAGCAATAAACTCACATGTGCTTCTTCAGACACCATTGTATCCGCAAAAAACTACTGTTTGGTGCAATTTTCATGCCGGAGGTGTGATTGGGTCGTATTTTCCGTGGATGAAAACGATCGTCATGTTACCGTCAATGGAGAGCGCTATTTTACTACGCTGGAAGATTATTTGTGGCCAAAATTAGATGAACCTGACGTCAATGATATGCGGATTCAACAAGATGATAGCCACGCAGCACAACTCACCATCGATTTGTTGAAGGGCAAATTTGGTGAACGTGTTATCTTGAGAAATCGTCCCGTCGAATAGCCGCCTTCGCCATTTATGGCAACAAGCCAGCAAGCTTAGAAGAGATCAAAGACAACATCCAACGCGAAATTGCCAACGTTCCAAAGAATCAACCGCTGTACACGGGCTCGTGGTGGTCATATGAACGAAAGCATACCTCAATATATTTCTGTGCTTTATTAATGGATAAAATTGTTATATCCTTTATACTTCCGATTAGGATGAAATTTGGTGCAGAGGCCACTCAAATATTGCAAAACCTACACAAAATTGTTATTGTAGATGTGATCCAACCTTTCAACCGGTATTAATGAAACGTGACAGTGTGGTAAAAACTACAAGTAAATAGAGAACAATAAACAAAATTCCCAAGTCAATTCTTAAATCCCAGAACGGCGGATAGTCAACGTTTGAAATTCCAGTAGGCTGATTAAAAGCCCATTGAGTAGAAATCTTTTCATTTTTTGCGTTTTGTGCTAAAATACAAAGCCCTACTGCAATCACAATCTGTGTCCATCTGAATGTCACAGCACTTTTTTTCGAAACTATAGAAGCTACAGACTTTGTGGAAAGATCAGAAGTGGTGATTTTTCGAAAATTTTGGGATACAAAAATTTTTCAAGGGGGGGTCTCCCCATATAGGGAGGACCCAATCATAAAAAACTTTCACCATTGGTACTCAAGTAGGGTATCATTGAAAAGGACTTAATGAGATCTTTCCAAAACAAGTCTTGAAATTGCCTTATCAGTACTGTGGAGGGGCAGGAGAAGGGAAAATGTGCGAACTTTTAACGCACCCCCCTCGCGATTGAACATCTTTTATCCGAAAAATCGAAAAAAAATCATGTATGTAGTCCTGTATGAGTACAACATCAAAAAATACATGAGAAGTCTAAATTCACTCAACTTTGTTAGTAGTAGTATAATTTATCGGTTTTACATTTTCTTGAATAAAATCTCAACGATAGCTTTTAATTGAATAAAATTCTTTACACAAATGACTATTTATAAAATTGACCAATTCTGAAAGTTTCAATCAAATTTTACTTAACAAAGTTATAGCGGTTTGAATTTTACGTATTTCTATGGAACAATATACTCTGTATTACTATGGAAACTTTTTACCGACTCAGACATTACAGATTTGCTAGGATTTGTATGAAAGTTGAGGGGTATCATGTATATCTTTGAGAATTGGTTCAGCTAGTGGTATCAGTAATCGTAAAACAAAATACTGGCCGTTTTATATGCGAAGATTGAATAATTTAAGTTATTTTTCCCCAACTAACCCGTTTAAGATACATGCTTTTAACACTTGATTCAATTTAATGAATGACTGAAGATGAGTAGCTACAATGAATACTCAAAGGTTCAATACGTCGCGAAGGCAGAAGAGAGCTCCTAAAAGAAGGGCACTGTAACCATTCTACGGTTATAAAAACCTTTCTGATGCCATGAATCGATAATTTGAATTATTCACCCAATACTTGTTTAAGAATCCAAAAGATGCAGAGCTTCGGTAATAAGCACATAACAGCCGCGATTCAGTTCCATGTTTAATAATTTTTCTGAATGCTTGGCTCACTGAGCATATTCAAGTTTTCATGAAAATTCGAAGAAAATAAAAGTGCCTTGCTCGATTTGAAATATATGTATATTGTATTAACTACCAACATTTGTTATTCTTATTATAATTCCATACAGTTAAAATGGCGATAATTCACTTAGTTATGATTTGACTTCCATCAAATTTTGTAGGCATTAGGAAGTTTCAGGGCACCGTTTCGACTTTTCAGGGAAAATGTAAAATTTAACGATACTAAATAAACGAAAAATCTTCCTTTTTTGTTGGGTGAATATTGCTTTTTTTTTTGGATTGCAAATCCGCATTTCGAAAGGAACGTCCTTTTCCCTTCAGTGCTTTACTACAAGTGTTTCTTATAAACAATCATTTTATACATCTAAGTTTTTTTCAGCTTTAGAGAAGCAGATAGAGGAAAAAGGTTCGATGCCGAAAATATGGCATCGATACGTGGACGACATCATTGCGATCGTGAAAACTGGAGAAATCGAAAAAACGTTCAACGAAATAAATAAGATAAACACAAGTATCCAATTCAGCATGGAAATAGAAGAAGATGGTAGAATCCCGTTCCTGGACCTCTGGATTATTAAAGAAAATGGAGGAATTGCACTCGATATTTGCCGCAAGCCAACGACAATGCAAAGAACAATACCTGCTTCGTCTTACCATACCATACAACATAAATTAGCAGTGTTTCAACACAAGGTAAATCACCTCAATATAGTAACGGAATTACGGTATATAGAACATACGGCGGAGATCAATGGCTACAACATGGCCATGATACAACAAATGATCATTAAAAACTTACAACGTGACAATACATACAGTCAGACTACATTATTTAAGCAGGCGGAAGCACTCGAAAGCACTACAATAGCAGCGGTAACTTTTTCAGCAGCATTTTATAAAATCAAACGAGTCCTGAAAAATAAAGGCGTCATAATTGTGGGTACAAGCAGGACAACACAATTTAAAGCAATCCTCGGAAAGGCCAAGCATCCAAAGAACCTATGGAAGAAAAATGGCATATATAGGACCACATGCACGGATTGCGGAAAAACTGATACCGGACAAACAGAGCAGCTAGTAGGGATTAGGGTCCAAGAACACATCAGGGAAGTCGTAAGCGCAAGAAAAAGGAATACAGCACTTTCATAGACGAAATCAACGGTGGCGAGGTACGCAATAAAGGAAAACGACAAAATAACGAAGGACAACGTCGAAGTGTTGAAGGAGGTGTCAAAACAGCGGAAGCTCGACGCATACGAAAGCTGGTATATTTACAACGAACTACAAGAAAAAAGAATGAATGTAGACGTAGGTAACTGCCAATCATCTTTATTTTCTTTAATTTCTCAATAAGCCACTTAAAAATTGTAAAGTTCCTAATTCTGCTAATTAACTTGATTTCTCTTAACTCTTCTGAAGGATCATTTTGTTAATTTGCTAATTACCTGTAATTCTCTATCCGCTTAATCCTCTTATAGGATCACTAGCTTAAGATTGGAAGATTTGCAGCTAGGTTAATTACCTATAATTGTTAAATCCTTTAATAGGCCATTTAGCACGGAAAAATTGTTACCTGTATGAAAAATACTTAGCTGTATCAAAATACTGTAGATTGTTTATAAGAAACACTTGTAGAAAAGCAAAGGATGTTTGTTTCGAAACGCGCGTTTGCAATTCAATAAAAAAGTAATATTCACCCAATAGGAAGGAAGATTTTTCGTTCATTTAGTATAGTTAAAGCGAGGTGAAAACAGCCGAGAAAGAACAAAAAACATTGATGTAAAATTTGCAAATCATACAATTATTAACAGAGTGGAGAATTACTTGACTACAGTCAATGAAAAAATTAATTAGGGCCACTTCATTATAGGAGGGAAATCTTGACATATTTTATAACACCTAGACTTTTGAGAGACCACCACTGCGGACCTTTTGACAAACATCATCGTGACATATAATCAAATTACACGTTTGTGAAGTGGAATTTTTCGGAGTGGTTATTTACTTAAATTTAAATTGCGATATGTGAAGTGAAGTGTGAAGGGAGCTGCACTGGACGTTTCAAAAAACTTAAGGCTAAGTAGTTAGAGCTAAGTGCAGGCTTTTTTACATTTTTTCTTCGGTCATTATATCAACGGTTGTTTTGTTTTCTATAATTTATATTATTCTACGAGAAAAGAGATTTTCGTGTCGTACGTGGAGAGGGATTCTCGTGTAGTAGCGTGAAAGTTTGCTAATTTTACATTTTATTTTTAATTATTGTAAATTTTTTTGATAAAAAAATTTTTCTTATTTGTTTTCAAAATTAATAAAAAGAAAATTTATAAATCATTCGTGAAAAGGAATTGGAGAGGACAAGTTAGTGCAACTATCGCGGATAATGAATCCTGTAATGGCCACAAAAACTTCAAAGGAGAAATGTGGTAAATGTAGGAAACCTACAGAAGAGGCTCACTCAGCGATAGGCTGTGGTGCGATGTGTTTCAAGTGGTTTCACTTGAAATGTATAAAGATGTCGGAAGAGTGATTCAAGGCTTCAAAGAGATATCAGTTGATGTTATATGGATGTGCCCAACGTGTACGCTGTTACATCAAAAATCCAAGGAGGAACAACTTTTTCTGTTAATGAAAGATTTGGAAAGTACTATTAAAGAATTGAAGACGAATATCAGTTCTTTAATTAATAAGACGGCAACAATGCACAAACCAACTTATGCACAGGTGATTAAAAACTATACAACGCCTCAAACTGAGCTCCGCACAGATGTCATGTCCCAGATAGGGATCATAATCAAGCCAAAAAAGCATACAACATCAGATAAAACGCTTGCTGATTTTCAGTCTAGGATAAGACCATCAAATTGTAAGATTCCTGTTCAACTGCTATGGCCTATTCGCAATGGTTGGGTGATAATTAAAACAACAACCAGTGCCAACGCGTCTAAGCTATACTGAGTAACCATGGATAACATGCAGGATGAGTACGACATTACCGAGACAAAAATGCGTCGACCCAGACTGGTTATAAATGGGCTGGATAACCAATTTACAAATGAAATGAAATGAAATACAAGCACTAAACCCCGATGTTGGGAACAGAGAAAAAATGGAACTCATTAATGTCAGACCGACAAAGAACGAAAACTTGTTACACATTATTGAGGTATATGGAAGCATGTATAAAAGATTGACTAACGAATACGTCAACATTAATTATGAATCATATATTGTGGAGGAACACTTTAACATTACGAGATGCCTTAAGTACCAAAAATATAATCATAAGACGTCAAAATGCGAAGGAGAACAATCCTGTGTGAAATGTGGAGGAAAGCATGAGCTCAAGGAATGCGAAAGCACACATGAGAAGTCTTACAGTTGTATGGGTAACAATAAGAATACTGATCGCTCACACAGAGCAGCATCGTGGGAGTGCCCAGAGTATCAAAGAAGGATTATAATTGCTAGGAGGAGTACGGACTACAATTTTGATGATGATTGTTAATCCCAAAATTCAATCAAGCAACAAATTAACTATCTTTTATGGCAATATAAGAAGCTCACGACACAAGCTGAGTGATATTCAAATTTATTTGCATCAAAATCCTAAAACAGATTTGATTATACTAAACGAAGTATGGATCTATCCTGAAGAAGCAAAGTATTAAAATATTCCGGGATATAGCTCCGTTTTCTCCTGCAGGCCTGAAACAGGAGGAAGTACAGCAATTTATATAAAAAATTCAATTAATTTCGTGACAAAGGAAGTAACTTCTGACACATATAATATAATAATTCTTGAAAAAACCTACGCAGGTAAAAAACTAAAAATCGGCACTTACTATAATCCCAATCGTCTTAATGCGCTGGACTTCTGCACAGTAAGAGATACAATATACTCTACTGTAAAAATCTAATCACAGTTGTTGACACAAAACTAGACCTGATTGCAGAATCTCAAGAATCAAGAATGTACAAGGATACCCCGAAAACAAACGGATCGGTCATTGTCAATTAGGACAAAATTACTCGCCCGACTTCAAGTAACTGCCTAGATCATTTACCAACAAATGTTAAAAAAATTGCTGAAAACATTAAATTCACACTTGCAGACTGGCCGGAGTTAGATCATCGTGTCCTAAAAATTGTCGTCCATGGTCAAAGTCTCAATAAGCAAAAACCTACTCACAAAATATTCAGATATTTAGACAAGGATCTTTTCAAATCGAAATTTCATCAGTTGCTAATAAACCGAAAACCTTAAAACCTTATGGAGCTCAAAAATATGATTACAGACTCCAAGCATGATTCTACCACTGAGAAAAAGATCAGATGTCGACAACATACATGAATAACAAAGAAAGTTATTGAGGCGGACTAAAGGAGGACTAAAGAGAAGTATTAAATACAATCGTATTATAATATTTTTTTTATCTCTGAGAACATTTCACGAATCGGACTAGACTAGCAGGAAAGGAGTACTTCACAGCATTTGGTGTGCCCCTTATACCGATGTTTTTAGCATTGCCTGGAAGCACACGTAGGAATTGACGACGTGTGAGGTGCAGATCGCAGAGCGTTGTGCGAAGATGATTAAGTAATGGAGTGAGTGGTAGGGAGTGGAGGTATATAAAAAAAAGTTTGAGCTTTGACGCACGGATAAACGGACAAATGGTCAGACGAACGGGTAGATGGACAGATTAATGGGCAGACAGACGGACACATAAGACGGGAAACTAGTAGGTTTTTGGAAAACTTCTTTCAGAAAGCCCTAAAAATCATGGAGCTAGATCCAATACAAATAACTTAGAAGCTGAAATTCGTTAAACTTTGCTAATAGTAGTAGGATTTAACTTTTTTGTCAGTAAAACTGTATCAGTATCATTAAATTAGATGAAATCAGCCATTTAAGTAGTTCTTTAAAATATCATTTTATTCTATAAGTTTCAATAAAATTTACCGACGTTATAGCCATTCGAATGTCCTCCAATTACAACAATCATATACAATTTTTCTACTACATGGGCTTTCCATCGAACCAGACACTACACTTTCGATTGACTCTTCTCCAAATTTTTACAGATAAGATGAATAACAAAAATACATTTAAGATTCAGGTCAGTCAATGATTTTAGTAATATTAAAACAAATTTTGGCTGGTTAAAATGGAGTTCTTTTAAGTCAAGAATATATTTGTTGTGCATGTCATAAAAGTTTTTCTTGAATTGAATCATTCTATTTAATCACTTATTGTAGGTTAAGTACAAAACCCTTCTGACATGAGCGTAGTTCTGTCTACCCAACTTGTTGTTGTTGTGGTATGTGAAAGATAACACGGCGGACCTTCATTGACTGTAGTTAGATCCTGATAAAAGTCGCAGATTAAGACAATCTTGTATTAACCTACCTTGGTACAAAATTTCAGTGAAATTAAGGTTCATCTAATTTTATTGGCGAAAATGTGAAATGCAATCCTACTAGATTTACAAAGTTGTTCAACTGGGAATTCTGAGGAAGTTGTCGTTGTTGTACTCTTGTAGATCTACCTCCATATTTTTTCAGATTTTTCGACTCACGAGTGTCCAATCGCGAAAAGAGAGGAGGCCATCATTTTTTCGTGCTCTTCTGCTTCCTCCATCTACGCCGTTATCGATGTTTCAATTTAAACAATTGATATTGAAATATCTCAAGACTTTTATTTGAATTCTACTCGAGTATTTTTAGTGAAAAAATTGTTTAAGGGTCAGATCCATGTAGAGGAAGATCCCCCTTAAAATACTTTGAAATTGGACTATGAAACGTTCACGTACCAGAAACTTCTGAGTTGTTTACTAGATTTGATGGCTCGAGCTTCTCTAGTTCCTGAGGAAACTTTCGGTGTAAAGAATTCTTTTTACAAAACCTTTAAAAAGTGAAAGTTAACATCAACAGAAACTAAAGCTGACATTATCAACAAATACTTGAGTCCTTGAGGTTAAGGTTTCTGGGAATTCATAACATGAACTACAATACCCGAGGGGTAATTTCGTGGGTGGTTTTTCTCATAAAAATTTAGTTTCGAGCTCAGTTAATTTTGAAACTTTATGCTTTCCAACTGAACCATGCCGAAAATTGGATTTATTCATGCATGTAGTTTACATTTTGTAACAGGAATGAATTTACTATTTATTCATTGTAGCACTCCTAAAATACTAACTAAAAGGTAATTCTTCTCATGAGTTTTGTAGTTGATTTCCTTTCGTGTATTGATTTTTTGACAACAGTGACCATGTTGGACACAATTTCAATTGATTGTGAACTTTGGACATCACTTTGTTTAGAAAATGTCATGTTTGTCTATTGCGATTAGAGTAGCTAATTGCACTGTCGTTGAAATTTAAGTTCAATCGAAGATCCCATGACTATCAAAAGACCGTTGCGTTAAGATGAATGTGAAGGACTGAGTGTGGGCACAATGCCATAATGCATAGGTGTTTTTAGTGAGAAGGGAGATACATTTTGACCATTGCAGGGGACTTTTACTCACAATCCCGTGTAAGATGTCCAGAGTAGAGCGATTATTTCGATTATTGCTTGATAATTCAACTATAGTGAACACCCATTGTTGAACACCTTAAAAGAATTGTTTATTGTTTCAAATAAATACTTCTAGTGAAAATTTTAGGTCAATGATGAAAAATGAAAAAGGATGCGAAATTGGGTGGTAATAAATTATGAGAAGGCTTGCAGTTATCTTAATTGGACAGCAGAAATTCATCAAATAAGAGTAAACTCTTTAACTGGGTGCTGATGTAAACAAACCCGTACTTATTTTCTCCGAGGGTCACCTTCGGGCAGCAATTATTCCGAGTAGGCATATATGAATTGTAGCATAACAACCCTTTCGGGCTTACGCTTATGCTACTGCTCCACCTGCGCTAACGTTAGTGTTAGCGTCTGTGCCGAAGTATGCATTAATTAAGTACATATCCGAAGCCCTGCTACAACAGTTATTTCTTCGTGAAGTAGTCGATATGGAGGAACAAGCTGCTGCTCTAGTGTATTATATGAGTATGATTGATTATTATGTACGTGTGGACGATTCAAATGTATCGCCATCGAGCTGAGTAAGTGTTTTAATCGAAGAAAGTTATATACCTTCTGTTTTCAGTATACCATGGATCCTATACATAGCTTGAATGTTTTATTCATTTTAGGATGTCATCTGCGGATTTCTTTTCAGATCTTATAGTTGAGAATGCATTAGAATTTTACAATTTTGTACGAACGTCGGCCACTGATTTTGAAGTTCTGCTAAGAAAGTTGAGATACTAAATTCTGAAGAGCAATTTCTGCAAAAGTTCGTCTGTCATTAATTATTTGGTACTTAGCAGCAGGAGACAGCTTTAGAAGTTTAAATTTTTTATTTAAAATATCTCACCAAGTTATCTCGAAAATTAAAGAAATCTGCGCTGCACTAATTACAACTTTAGACAATATGATCAAGGTAAGTCAACAGAACAAAAAGCATATAGTAATTAAATTTATTATTAAAATTCCCAAAAACAATAAATTCAGGCAACATAAGTAAAAAAAAATTAAAAATTCAGGTCAATTAACAAAAATATGAGGATAGATTGAGTTTTTTATGGATTTCCAACATAAGGAGGAAGTAATTGTTCGTTGCTAAGTAGTTGAATTGACCCGTCGTCGCTTATGGACATAGTATATTGTTGTTGTTGCGATATCTGTTGCAGATTTGCTGATGTAGATGTTTCACTTATAGTGGGAGAACGTGCAGATGTGACTGTTTGGACTGATAAATTACTAATTTTACTTTTTGCGTAAAGTTCGTAAGTGAGGTTTTGAATACAGTTCATTAATTGTTCTCTATCATCAATATTTTCTATTTTTCTTATTTCGGATGCAATTATACCAGCGAAATAATTATAGTCTTCAAACAGCAAATTTATTCATTGGCTTCTCAGCGTTAATAATCTCAGGAGGAGTAGTAACTTTGGTTCGAAACCTTTAAGGTTGTTTCAATTTTTTCACTAAATGTACAGATGTTGCTAGGCCTTTATTATTTGATGAGCAGTCTGTAGAGAAAACGTGTTCAGGAACTGATTCATTCTCAATTCATTCTATGAAACATGAATTTTCCTCTGCACAATTTTCTTGTGGATTGAAACGAATCAAATAAAAAAATCTTATTTTTTTAATTCAGATGCCCGTCGTTGAATGTAAGTGGTTACAAAAAAAGGCCATTTCCAAGATATATTTCCTCATTGTATGGGCAGCATTGATGGGAAACATGTGGCTTTGATTGCACCAATACACTCTGGCTCTGACTATTTCCATTATAAAAATTTATTTAGCATTGTTTTAATGGCAACAGTGGACAGAAATATCTGTTTCATGTTTTGTGATGTTGGAATGAAAGGCAGAATCTGCGATGGTGGAGTATTCCGAGATACTATTTTATATGAAAAACTTTTCACAAATACCTTATCTCCCACAATCTACACTAATCCCAGGAAACATTTGTAGCTGCCATATGTTTACATCGTGGATAATGCATTCCCACTTCGGAAAAATTTAATAAAACCTTGTCCTGGTGAACATGCGGAAGGTAGTGCAAAAAGAAAATTTAATCGAAAATTATCATCAGTTTGAATTCTGGTAGGAAATGCATTTGGCGTTATGTCTGCCCTTTTTCGAGTGCTCGAAAAACCTATGCCACTGCAACCACGATTTGCATCAAAAATCGGTATATAAGGTGTTTTGCTACATAATTTCTTACGTAATAGTGTGACTTCTAGAAATGTTTACACTCTATCAGGATTTTTGGACACTATTGGAATCGGAGGAAATATTTTAGCACCTGGAAAATGGAGAGAAGAGATATACCTCAATTCTAGTGCCCTTGTGCCACTAATGTATCAGCTAGACGCTCTTTCATGTCAGCTTTGGCAATTTGAAATAATTTCGCAGAATATTTTGTAAATTCATTTTATTGCCGCACTTGTGATAAACATGTGACCTTGAAATTCCCTTCCTCTTCTCCGGCATCCTTCCCCTCTCCATTGATGCATTTACCATTGCTCTAGATTGTTTGATTCACCTGCTGTGTCGTGATGAGTAGACGTGTGTTGGTGGTGTTCGTCACGAAAATGGAGAAACGAAATCAAGAGCAACGCGTCGCGATAAAATTTTGCGCCAGATAGGGCGAAACAGCCTCGGAAACGTACGCTAAAATTGTAAAAGTGCATGGTGATAATGCTCTTGGTCGTGCTCAGGTGTTTCGATGGCATAAAGAGTTTAAGGAGGGGCGTGAAAGCGTGGAAAACGAGGCGCGGAGCGGGAGACCAGCCGAGGTGTGGACTGACGCGCATGCGCTGCGTGTGTGCGCCCTAATCCGTGAAAATCGGCGTTTAACAGTTCGAATGTTGGCCTCGGAACTGGGTATGAATCGTGAAACAGTCAGACAAATTTTAATTGACGATTTTGAGATGAAAAAGTTGTGCGCGAAGATGGCTCCAAAGAACCTTTCTGAGAAGCAAAAGCAGCATCGAGTATTTGGCCTCTAAGGGATTGTCGTGTTGCAACAGCCACCTCATTCGCCCGATATGTCACCCTGTGACTTTTTTTGTTCCCTAGAACAAAATTGGTGGTCAAACGAATCCATTTTGAGTCGATTACGGACATTCCGGCAGCCATGACGAGAGTAATCGCGGAATCCCAGTCGAAGCGTTCAAGAAATGTTATGAAGAATGAAAAACGCGCTAGAATCGTTGTATAGCTGCCCAAGGGGCCTACTTTGAAGGGGATAGCAGAGTTGTAGAGTAATTTTTAAATGTACGGTTTTCTTGGAACCAGCTTCAGTGCTTAATTGTCACACCTCGTAAGATGAAATGTCACACTTAATGATTCTATTCAAATAAATAAATGAAATAACTTACCTCTGTGTTTATTATTGAGTTTGTTATCTTGAAAGGTTTTGAAAAAACTATCCACAAGATCAAATGCAAACCAATTCTTTTTCTTCTCCGTAGCACTGCAGCCCCTCTCGGGCCTTCGCTTCTTGCAAATAGCGCCTCCAACTGTCTCGGTCCATTGACCACGTCCTCCAATTTCGAAATCTGAGCGGCAATTAACTGTCTTCATCGACTGTGTCGGACCAGCATTTCCTCTGTTCACCCACTGGTCCCCGTCCTTCACTTTTCTCAAAGAATGCATTTTTGGGTATCCATTTTTCGTCCATACGATTCATGTGTCCAGCCCATTGCAGCTTTTGCAGTCTTACAATAGATGAGACCTCCAGTTCGTCGCAAATTTCATACAGCTCATGGTTGTATCAAATTCACCATTAGTCTCCGTCTAGCTTCGCTCCGATTATTTACCTCAGGACCCGTTGCTCAAAGACGTTCAATATATTTGCGGATGATTGGGTTAGGCTCCATTTTTCACACCCATAACATAACACAGGTCACACCTGATTTCTTTGATTTTTTCAAGTGGATACGGTAATACCCTATCAAAGATTCATGTCATGAACAATGCCACATGCTATTTAGGGCACTGAACTGTCCGCCACATCTGTGTGATGTGATTGTTAAAGCGTTAATTAACGCATTGAGGTGCAGCTCGAGCGGTAGGGTTAGAGATAGTTAGAGTATCTCATTTTCATGATCGAATATGCCGGCACTCCACAAGATGATATAGTCAGTATCACGCTTTGGCCGTGTGTCTGGCCTACCAGCTGCGATATGTTCTGATTTTTTTTAAACAAGCACATATCATAACTAAACGATCTTATAGTCCATCCGAATAATCACAGATATATATGCATAATTTAGTTTATTAGAAATAATAAATGAATTGCAATGACTACCGTTACATATTGGAACAAAAGATGGATTCTATATAAATTTATGACATGAGATTACTCAAACAATTTTTAAATGGCAGTAAAAGTGAGTTCAGATGTCAGAAAAATAATTTAAAAATATAAAAAGCATAGAAATAATTAAAAAAGAATCATAATCCCGTTGGTGACACCGAGATTTTTTTTTGAGTAATTTTTTGCATGGACCATAAGTTCATTCAGTTATGATACGTTCTGGTTTAAACCCAGAGCGTATCACAGCTGAGTGGATGGGCACACGGCCAAAACATGGTACTGGCCATATGATCTTCTCGAGTACCGATACATTCGATCAAGGTAATTAGATACTCTGACTATCTTTAAGCGAATGGTCTAAAAGGCCTGTAGTACTGAAGCAAAAAATAAGCCTAACTCAAACACAGCTAAGCTCCTTTATTAATTAGTTTTGCTTGGTATCTTAATATTTATATTTTTACTTCTTTTCAGAGCACCCAAACTTTAAAAACCTGCATATTATGATCTGGTGTGCAGTTTGTAATATTCATGTATTTAATTTACGGTCTTTTGAAGTTATTCCCGAGAGTTATTTTTTTATATTTTTCTAAATAAATTCTTCTTCGTAGCACTACAGTCCCTCTCGGGCCTTTGCTTCGTGCAACAAGCACCTCCTACTGTCTCAGTCCATTAACCGCGTCTCCCGAGTTCAAAATCTGAGTAGCAATGAACTGTCTCCGTTCACTGAGACAGGTCAGCATTTCTGCCATTTCCCACTGTTTTTCCAAAAGAAGACTCCTGCAGATCTCCCATCGAATACCTTCATAGGTATCCGTTGTTCGTCCATAAGATTTATTTATCGCAGCTTCCGCAGACTTACAATCCTTAAGACCTTTAGCTTGTCAAAAATTTCATATAGCTCATAGTTGCATCGAATTAATCATTGGTCCTCTCTAGCCTTGCTCCAATTATTCACCTCAGGGCTCGCCTCTCGAAGGCATTCAATTTGTTTGCGGATGATTTGGTTTAACACGCATAGCAGGTCTTATCACAGATTTGTATACTTGAAGCTTTGTTTTCCTGTGTATGCGGCTGGTCTTCAAGATGCTCAGATTCAATAAAATATTTCATTTTCGCGCTATATTTTTTCTTTATTTTTGTATCATTATTTGGTACTGTATGTTGCGATCAATACTATTGTGGGCTTACTTAGTCATAAACGAATTGTGGCCTTAAATATTATTTGCTATTTCATCACTTCCCTTCCCGTTCCCTATTTAGTAGCCTGGTAATAGCAGAGACTTAATCATTAATTACCACAAACAGGTTGAGTTTAGTCAATCAGGGGTTCTACTTAGGCACTCATAATTTTCTGCCATTTCAAATCACTCCAACAATAGTGCCTTTCGTAGCCATAATGGCCTCCGAGCCAAAGGAAAAGTAAGTCGATTCAGAAGCAAAATATTTTTCAAGAACAGCATAAAAAAAGTTCACCTAGTAGCGAAGACAAAAATCAAACGATTTGAGGCAACATGAGCAAAACCTGGAGCAGCGGGATAAAAATTTTCAAAATTAGAAACTCATCACCTCTAAGTGTGCAATCAATATCCTTATCACAAATGCTGTCTGATGATTTTTATAACATGACTGTACGTTTACATAATTGTACCGGGTTATTGTTTTGCGGAAACACGTAAAAGCATAAAATCTGCCACTTAACTTCACAATGTTACATGTTACGTTTTTCAACAGCAAAAATTCTTTATTTTTGTTTACACGGTGATCTAATTACCATAGTTTATGCCTAGTCAACGATTTTTTATGATCAATCTATGTAGTTGAAACTTCGGATCTATTTAAATGATTGCCTACGTATAATTTGTGCTGAAGCTACTCTTTAGAAGTCTAATTATTTCTCAAATGGCTCTATCGAAACTTATGTTGGACGCACAATTCTCGAATTGGTAAATTATCCACAGAATTTCACGTCAAGTATAAAAGGTATGAACAAAAACCTATTTTAAGCCACCAAGGGCGTAGGCACGGGTTTCCTTTGGGGGGGGGGGGGTTGGGGTACATTATCGTAGGCATATATATCTATATATATATATATATATATATATATATATATATATATATATATATATATATATATATATATATATATATGTATATATATGTTTTGCAATATATGTATATATTATTTATGTTTCAACACTCTCGTACCTACATAAAACTTGTTGAATAATAAAAATAAGAAGACATAATATAGGTACCAAAAAACGTTTATTCATGAATCAATGAATAGATTATTTACATATAACGTCAAACGTAATATATCTTCATAAAGAAGCATGCATTATCATAAATTGACTAGTTTCCGAAAACAGAAATTCGATAGTCGTTGAATTTGACAAATTCATGGACGATTTCGTTAATATTTAAATTATCTGTTTCTTCTTTGTAAGCATGTAAAATACAGAGATGATTTAGTCTTTCTGCTTTTAATGTTGTTCGAAAAAAAGTCTTAATTCGTCTTAGCATTGAAAAAGACCTTTCCGCAGTAGCTGATGACGCAGGTATCAGAAGCAACAAGTTTGCCAAGGTTTTGAAGGTTTGGAACAATGACTGCGTATCAGGGTGCAACTTCTTGAATTTTTCCAGGACACCATTCATGTTGTCAATTGTTATAACAGTTCGGAGCAGAATCGTTTCTGTAGACAGTCTGTCGGTGTCGATACATCTTTTTTCAGCTGCTGCCGTCATGTGTTCAGTCCACTTTAGAGGTTCTTCCAAAATTAAATTTTCCAACGAATTATAAATTTCAAAATCTTTCTGACAGAAGTGTGATTTGATTTCTTGACAAACTGTATCCAGAGCTTCAAAATACACAACTTTGATCATCTCACGAGGTGTCGACCATCTGAAAACAATTGTAAAATTCGAAGCTGTAAATAGTACTAATTTTAATTATCCACCCTCGTTCAAAAGAAATATAAGAACTATAGTTTTTGTTCCATTTTCGGTACTCCTGTACTCCGTATAGGAAAACTATGTAAACTATAATATCGAAAACATTACGAAAACTACAGTTTTCATAGATTTTTTTCCGTACAGTAATAATGAGTACCCAATTATTATACAATAAACATACTTGTGGCTTTCAGTTGAATCCAAGAAGTGACTGATTCGTTGTGGTATTTTGCGGGAACGAGGCAAAGCTGGCTCAAATAAGTCACACTCATGAATTTTGACTTCCAATTGTTTCCAAAGATCATCAAAAGCTTGATCATTTCATTTTTGTTGCAAATAATCAAGCGTAATAGAAACAGATTCTCTGATTCCAGTGATTGTTGCAGTCGATTGCTGCAATATTTTGCTCAAAATTTCAGTTCGTTCGAATATCAATCCGCAAATCTCCAAGGAAATATAAGTTGACCACTTGCTCATCATTTTCAGTTTTAGATGTGGCAAGTGTTTTCAAAAAATCAAGAAGCATACTATATCGACGTAGAATAGTTTTAATTGCTCCATCTCACACAGTCCATCTTACCGCACATAGTGATCGCGGCACGGACAAATTGGAATCGTCCCTGATTCATTTTGAATTTGTTCAAAAAACGCTACTCGCTTCGCTGAGCCCTTTACAAAAACACCAATTTCATTCACGAAGTCAAGTCCTTCTCTTAATAGGTAAATTGCCTTGATCGTATCCTGAACGGATAAATTCAAACTGTGTGCAGTGCAGTGAACATACAACGCATTTGGTTGTTCTTTTTTATAATGGCTTGCACGCCTTCTATGTCTGCAGACATATTGGCGGCACCACCGTAGCATTGGCTCACTTAGTCTTTAATCCATATGTCACAGCGCACAAAACAATCTTGAATGGTATCTGCAAGTGCTTGACCAGTTTTCATCGGGTTTTCGTACAACCCTAGCAAATATTCCACTGGTTCCAAGCATTCTACTGATCGAAGGCAAATTGATACCTGTTCATGAGTTGAATTTCCCAGCTTTTCGAATTGAACACAAAACTTGTCGCAGAACAGAATGTGCTATCAATTCTAGTATTTTGTTTTGAATCACAGGCGACAAAAAGTTTTTTTTTCTCAACAAAAGCTGCTTCAAGGCAGGAATATCTGTTGCGCGCAAGGTAATAAGTTGGAAAAAATTTCCATTATTTTCGTCGTGTCCACGTATCGGCATCCCTGCAAGGAATTCAGACAATGAATAAAACAAAAAACTTTTGATTGATCAAAATAAAGAAAAAATACATCTTGAGTATCAGTTGAAGCCTGTTAAAGAGACTTGAAAAAAATATTCTACTCGAAAAAGATTTCCAAAATTTCATCAATTTACCTTGTCGAGCAAGATATCTCAAGCTTTCGAATATAGCTTTCAGAGCAATTCTTGCTTCTTGTTGATATTTTGCATTTGCATTTGAAATAATTGTAGAAATTGGGGTTTCGTTGACTTTGCATAAGTTTAAAACGCATTCTTGATGTAGAGGGCTTTTATCATGTGATGCAAATTTTTCGTCAGCTTTCTTATAATTTCGAAAACCGTTTCCGTTAAGTAAGTCCGATTCTTCGAAAACCTGTAACAGTGAAAGTATTGCTATGAAATGTAAAAATTATGGCGTTTTGATAGTAAACAGAATAAAAACATGATGTTTTAATATTTTAAAATAAAGTGACCTTATTTCTACGATGCTCAAGCATCAATCTGATTTATTTTTTTATTTTAAGTACGTCACTTTTTTATTATTTGTTACATTGTTTTTAGGTATTGTTGTAATTGAATTTTTAAATAAATAATAATTAATAAATCAATACATCAATAAATTTTTTTTATGCTTATTCAAATCATCTTCATTATTTGTTAATACTTTTATTAAAACGTTGACAGGAAAAATCGAAGTAAAGTGATACTTTTCATAAAATTAACCCAGTGAGAATCAACAATAATTCAAATAATTTTCTTTTTTTTCATTATATAGTCATACAATCAACTATTTCATTTAACTGTTTCATTTGAATAATAAATAATTTCCTTTTATTCTATTAGTTTACAAAAAGGTTTAATTAAAATACCATCATTACATTTACTGTTCATGGTTATTAATAAAAATTTTTATACTATTTTATCTAATAAAATGTGCATTAACCGATACAAAAATTTATTCGTATGTTCACAGTGTGCCAATTATTATTTTCTTGAGTTAATTTAGAAATATGAAATATTCAAAATATATCTCTAAAAACCATAAAATAGTGAAAAAAACTTTGTTCAATACCTTGTAATACGCTGAGTTTTTTGAAACAATCCCAGTTGAAAAAGCTTTCGAACACGTAAAGCACGAAAAGCCTTCAGCTTCTTCACAGAAATGCAGCCATGTATATTTCTCGTAGAAGCGCTGTTGGAAATAATGCTTCCTCTCATTTGAAACAATATATGGTACTTTCTTAGCATCTGGTTGGTTAGGTGATGCAATAAGTTTGAAATAATTTTTTCGTACATTTTTTTTCGGTATCACATTGAACTGGTGATTGAACTGTAAAACGAAATTTTTGTAATTAATTAGTAATAGATACTAATTATACAACATATAATACATATATAATGAATTACTAAATAATATTACTGAATGTAGTACTAATTATTATTATTAATTTTATTTCATCACACAATGTAGGTCTCTACAAAACAGTGATAAGAAATCATGTTTCGGAATATAAAACATGTATCGCATCAAGTTGTTAAAAACTAAGAAAAAGAAGTGAGGTTTTGTTGGACAAAATTTGTAAGAGAGGTCAAGAGAAAGATTTACAAGCAAAAACTTATAATTCATACCTGACGACGCGGCAGATTCTGCTGGCTGCGTTATTCGAGGTGTTTCAGGAATCTCAGGCAAATTTGTTTTCAATCGCTTCGGTTTAAAAAAATTCCGTATGTCCGACATGATAATATTTACAAACTGTTGAACTTGCTTTGATTTAATGTATCGAAAGGTATGCAGCACTACGCAGCACTCACTATGCTATGTGATGATGATTCAACATCGAATATGATTTAAGTTACACTCTGGCTACTCACCCGACACACGAAGCTGACGGAGAAGGGAAATTTGAATCGCGTTGCTAAAGTGGGTGACCTAATCTGAAAAACACCGAAAAATCATAACCTTCGTTTTCGTTTTTGTAAAGTAAATTATTTCCCCTGGAATGGGCAGAAAATTTTCAAGCTAGGTCACCCACTTTAGCAATGGATTCAATTTTCCCGCGCTCCGTGAGCTCCGTGTGTCGGGTAAGTAGCCAGAGTGTTTAAGTTATGATTTAAGGAAAGCAACATGCTTTATAATAAAAGGCACGTGCATGGTTTTAATTTTAGCGCGAATTCAAGGTTCTCAAACTGACGATCAAATAATACAGCAAAGGGGTTTTTTTTAAGCGGAGGGGGGGGACAAACGATATTATGTCCCCCGCGATAGAATTTGGGAGGGGACAATGTCCCCCTGCCCCCCCGCGTGCCTACGCCCTTGTAAGCCACAAAAGTTTAACGTTGTTTATTGGTAAGTTTGAAATTTCGACTCGTTTGATAACCGGTTCTGTTTAGGCCAAAGTCAATGTAAATTTAGGTCCTTCGTACCTTAAATAGGTCATTTTTTTGGCCAGCCATCATAAATTGGGCTGTACTTAGGTCCGTTTTGAAGCAGATGTCTTGAAAATATGCCTCAATTTCGTTTATTTTGGCTCTTGCACAACTACTTTATCTCACCATTCAATTCGTTTAAGCCCTTTTTGGGCCATCAACTTGGGAACTGGATTGATTGGAAATACATATAGTTAGGATTAACATAGGGAGATGGGCTGACACCACTGAAGATAAACTTTACAATATCTTATATGGGAGCTATCAGATGGTATTCGATCCACATTACTATATGAATTTCACAAGAATACGGCTTTTGCAGATTTAAAAAATATTAATTTTCGAAATTCAATAGTGAGCAGATTCCATTTAAAATTCTAAGTTGTAGCAACCCTGAAGGCTGACTGGAATATTCACAAAAACAAATTCAAGCCTAAAATGCGACCACAAAACTATACGCATACTGCAAAAATAATGCGCACGTTCAAAAAGCTGGTGAAAATTTGATTCAACCGCGAGCTATCTGAAGTATTTGACGACTAAAAATTGCAAACAAAATGGAGCAAACATGTGAAACAAATGCAATATCCTCTTTGAAGAAAACGGAGAAGGAAAATGAAAGAATCAACATCACAAAGATAGCTTTTTGGTGCTGAAACTTTTCATCTTTTGGTTGATTTATCGTATCAAATGAAGACGCCTAATGTTAGAAGCTTAGCATCTACATACAAAAGTTGTAGTGTAACAATACAATGAGCATGAAATTGTTGAGCCAATATTAAAATGGAGCCAGTTTAAATGCTAGTGTATTTAAAGAAACACATTTATTTTTCTTGTTTCAAAAATTTAGTCAATAGCTTTTGCTGTTTTCGCTTTTAATATATTTGGAGTGGTGAAATGTGACGATCCTTGTAACACGGGAATTATTTTATATCATATTCTTTCTGAGATTAAATTGCTCATTGTGATACACGTAGTTATAAGTCAAAGTAACACAAGCGGGGAATGCTGCTACAAAATATAATATTTTATGGCATTTGACTTAACAGCGTGTTCAAATGGCATACTTTTAATCGAGGGAAAATTATCAGTTTCACCCGTATATTTTCAAGTTGCTTTATTTAATTATGACTTTTGAACGTGGATGGCTAGAAGAACTCTGTTTTCACCATCATATTGAACTTAGTCTCATTCGAATGAAATGGAAATTTAATAAGGATAAAGGAAAATTACCGTTAGCATAAAAGAATTTCAGTTGCTAGAGAATGTCTGTTCTGGACCACTTTTTCCATACAAACTCCAAATGTTGTCGAGGGTGTGTGTCTTAGCTGTGTGGGTGCTTGTGTTAGAGTGGTATAGGTAGGTGCCTGAGATAAGAAGGTCCGGAATAGGTGTGGATGTAATGGATGGTTGCCGTGAGGGTGTGTGTCTAGGGTATGTGAATATGTGTATCAGATTAATGTAGGTGTGGGCCTTAGGTATGTGGAAATGTGTATAAGATTGGTATAGGCGGGTGCAAGGGATGAGATGGTATGGGGTGAATAAACATATGTGGCTTGGTTAACTAGGTAAGTATTCCGGGTCTTACTAGCCTCTATCGGTTAATAGTGGAATTAATCTTGTTGGTTGTGTTCTAGAATAGACATATGTCTTTAGATTGCAGGTGCACATCCTTAGCCTAAATAAACTCTAATGGTAAATTGTGAAGCTTGAAAATTGATTCCTGTCTAGGAAAGTCCCATATTTTCAATTAATAGATTATACGAGTATACCTAGATTTCTCAGCGTGTGTTTATATAGGGTTAATATATATGTTTAAAATTCATAGCCTTTGACGCTTTTAGCGGTAGATGATATAGTATACCATGTTTTTTATTCATCTGGAAGGATTTTCCATATATTTGTTGTGGTTGCGGCGAGGGTGTATGTGTAGGATATGTGTGTATGTTGAACATAGATGTACGACTGGGATAAGTAAGTGAGGGTTTTAGGTAAGTGGAGGTCAGTGTCCTGGTTAAGTAAGTAAGTGTTCCGGGTCTAAGTAGCCTCTAGCGGTTAGTAGAACTAGTCTTGATGGTTGTGTTCTAGAATGGACTTATGTCTTTAGATTACAGGTGCGCAGCCTTAGCCTTAGTAGCCTCTTATGGTAAATAGTGAAGCTAGAAAACTGATTCCTGTCTAGGATAGTCCCATATTTTCAATCAATAGATTAAAGCTCTAGATTTGTCTGCGTGTATACTCGTATAGGATTCATAAATATTTTTAGGATGAATAGGGAGCATTGGATGCTTTCAGCGATAGATAATTATACTATTCGTGGTTGTTATTCATCTATATTGAAAGATGGTCTCATGTATTCGTTGCTTCTAGTCTTCGAGTAGTTCTATTATTCATAGTTGTTATAATCTTTAGTGGAAGTGCTTCTCGGGTCTTTTACGCTTCTAGCGGCAGATAATTTTATATCCATGGCTGTTTTAATGTGTAGGAAATCTATGTCTAGAGTTGCTAGCTTGAAGTATTAGGGCCGCTGATTCATTAGGGAAGCTCTGCGGATAGGCGGCACTCCAGGCAGTTGTTTGATGGTTATAGAGCTTGATATCCTTTAGCGTGTGTCACTTAATGAAGGCGTGACTGCGTGCTCACGGTGGGTACTTGTATAGACGGGTGACTGCGATACTGTTAGATGATGGACTTGTATGGCAGCGGGTGATCTGAGGCATGAGAATTTGCTTCATGGGCACTCGGTTAAGGAACGCGTTGTTCATCGATTGGCTAAGTATGAAAGGCCACGTGTGGAAATGGCTGATTTGCTTGATCATGCTAGGCGTATCGGAAGTAGTTCCGTGGTGATGGAGGGTGCTGGTATAGGCGAGTGACTTTGCATTATGGATGGGCGACGGGTTTACCGTTCGGTAGTTGTTTCAAGTCGTGAGAATTTACTCCTTGAGTGCTTGCTTAAGGTGCGCATTGCTCTTCGATTGGCGTCTGCGGTTAAGGATGGATGGCGTTGTAGTCGAGTAAACATCATGCGTGTTGGTTGCTGGAGGAAGTAACTTGAGATGTAGGTTTCCATCGAGGTGGATGCTGTGAGCAACACAAATTTGTCTTGTGAGCGTTTGGCTAAATTTCCGCGTTGCTCATCAAAGAGTACCTGTTCTTAAGCCTGGACGGCCTTATTGGCGAGTAGAACTGATTTGCGTGGTTTTTTGGAGAATTGTGATTGGGGTCTCAATTTTTTCCGCGGTGAATGCCGTTAAGCATTGAAATTGACGTCGGGGGACGCGTGGCATAAGTAAGTGACTTTGCTTGTCAAGCATGGGGTTCCGTGCGCATAGCCTAGCCTGTCAGTGGTAGTTTTAGGACATCGGAATCTACAGCGTGGAAGAGAAGTGGCATAACGTACGTTAGATTGTAAGGTGAATTTGCTTGATGGAGGCAGTTTTTTCCTGTGGTGCTCGAGGGCAGCGGGTAACGTGATACGCCGCATTGAGAGATGTTTTCATAGATTTCCGTTCAAAGATATGCCTGCTCTAATTTGCTGAATATAGGTTACATTGATGTTTTTCGGTTTCTTTTGCTTGGATACGTCGTTTCTTTGTTCTCGGACTCATTGCTTTTTTATATTAATGCTTTTATCGGTTTCATGTCAATAGTGCTTTAAGAATCGTCTACAATGTAAGTTGTTCGGATAAACTGCTATGCTGACTCCTCAAATCTATAGATGTACTTGAATAGAGGACTTGTTGTAATGCGTTCTTGATATTTAGTATAGTATTAAATTTTAGTTTGCTTGTAGCAGAATTTTGTTTGTCTTCATCATCACCACATATTTCTTAAAGCAGTTTCTATGCTTCATTCTCTGATTTTAATATTATGTAGCAGTATGACATTATATTTCCCCGTAGGGGGGATGCCGGTCGACAAGAGCACTCTTGGAGGCTAGCATTCTTTGGGAAGTTCCGCCCCCACGTACCCGAGGACCCCGCAGAGGGAAGCCACTCGACAAGAGCACTCTTGGAGGCTAGCATTCTTTGGGGAGTTCCGCCCCCTTGTACCCGAGGAAATGCCCGCAGGGGGAATGCCGGTCGACAAGAGCACTCTTGGAGGCCAGCATTCTTTGGGGAGTGCCGCCCCCACGGACCCGAGGGTATGGGAGGTGCCGTGAGGTTCCCTCCTGCCGTGACAAGTAACGACTCTGATTGGATCTGGACTACGCTTTGGACAACGAACTGGAATTGATGCTTTGGACTCGCAGATGTGATGGTTTGGACCTAGTTCCTTTGCACAGTAGCGCCAAGGTGAAACTCGTGTGTGAATGGCTCCAATTCAACTATCATACCGTCTCCACCTGGTAGCACCTTGGCAGGCCTCGGAGTACGTTCGAAGTTCGCACCATTGGGGTGGTGGTGTACGTTCGGTTGAGATGGACTGCCGATTAGCGCTGGTCTGGATCTGAGCACTTGTCCCCATAAAGGCTTGTGCCGACCCTCGCATGGCCTCCCTGCTCTACAAAGATAACCATGGGACCAAAAAGGCGACTTCATACACGAACGGAGATAACGGCTTCGAGGGGGGACCCAACAAAACTGGAGCAAACAAAATCAAAAGACCAAAAAAATCCAAAAAAAAAATAAAAAATAATAACAACGACGACGCAACCAGCAGTTGCAACCACAACGTTAACAGTACATCGAGAGCGGTACTAACCTCGACAAAATCGAAGAATAGCGCAATGACAGTGAAGGCAGCCGAAAAACGGAGAATAGTAGACAGTCTGGTTTAGACTGAGATTCCTCCGGCGTTTGGGTACAGCAAAAAAAATGATGCGAACGCAAGTCCGTCCTATAAAGGAAAAGCGGGAAACTCTGTTCTGAAAAGAATACAATCTGCATGCGACTCCCCAAAAATCAGCGAAGCAGTAAAGGTGGGGCTCCTTGAAACAGAGGAGCTCCTAGATCGTATAGGGCACTATCAGAGGAGCTGGTTAAAGGCCGAAGACGAACAGAAGGCTAAAGAGGCTCTTGGGGTGAAATCTAAAGGCAACATGCCGATAGCTCCACCATGAAAAGTCAATAAAAGAATGGCGTCTAGCCCAATCGAAGGAGATCGGGATAAAAGAAGAAAGGAAGAGGCACTTGATGGGCATGCAGTACCAGATCACGGGTTCTAGACAGTGCTTACAAAAGGAGCGAAGAAAGCCGCTAAGAAACTCCTTCAAAAAAAGCCAGAAAGTAAAGTTTGCACGGACGCCTAATGAGAAAAGGGACCTGACGCAAAACAGGAGAGGCAGAAGCCCCGACGAAGACCCCGGCAGCAGGCACTGCTCGTAAGACCCCAAGGTTGCCGATCCTGGTCGGAGGTACTGCGGGACATCAGCGGAAACGTAAGGCCCGAAGACACTAACACTACCATTAAAGTAGTACGACCAACGCATTCTCTGACGCAGCAAAGAAAGTCCTCGGCAAAAGCGTTACTATAACTCCACTCCAGCTGATGGCAACGATCGAAATACGAGACATTGACTGCGTGATGGATCTGGCCGAGGTAGAAGAGGCCATCAAAAGGGAGTTCCTTAGCGTGGGAAGGATCAAAGCGAGACTGACACCAGTAAACAACAGGGGACAACGCATGGCCATAGCTGACTTAACCAAAAAGGACGCCGAACAATTCCTGAACAAGGGCAAAGTACGAATAGGGTGGGTTGTCTGTAGGGTACGGCAAAGAGCAATGCCTCTTCAATGTTACAAATGCCTTGGCTATGGTCACAACACCCAAGTATGCAAAGGACCCGACATGAAAGCCTACTTCTTGCTGCTGAGTGAGCAACAGCATAATAAAAGTCCTGCATTACGGTATTCTGATGAAACTGGTACTGCCTCCATCTGGGTTCAGAACAGTAACTTTCAAACGGAGAGTTGTGGGTGGGGGGATAGTTTCGTGTGGGTTCGGTGCTTAGGGATCACCTTCTTTAGTGTGTACCTAACGCCTAACGAATCGATATCATCTTTCCAAGCCAAGCTTAATGCTTTGGAGGGCGCTGTCTTGAACGCAGAGGGCAAAGTGCTCGTTGGGGGCGACTTCAACGCTAAACTAATCGAATGGGGCATGCTTTAGATGGATCCGCGGGGAAAACGAATCCTGTAAATGGTGGCCAGGACGGCCCTGGTCGTACTAAACTCCGGAAATACGCTGACTTTCCGCCATATTGGCTGTGAGGGAACCATACCGGACGTGACATTTGCCTCGGAGTCCTTAGTACGGAGGATACACAATTGGAAAGTAATACAGGACTACTCAGCCAGTGATCATCAGTGCATTCTGCTTGAGATAAGTGATGCTGTCTTCCGACGTCCGTGCTCTCGGCCTTCTACAACTGGATGGGACATCGGAAGGATGCGCGTCGAGAGGTTCATCGAGGTGCTCACAGCAGGTGAGCCGCTGCTGGGAGCTTCGGAGGGGACGGAAGAACGGGCAGCTGAAGACGTGGTGAACTCTACTATGAGCATCATTACGACTACTTGCTGCGCTTCTATGCCCCGTCGTAAATCCCCAGTGTACTGGTGGTCAACTGAAATCGCTGAAAACTGAAAGGAGTGTCACAAGCTTCGACGTGAGGCTCAACGGGCGCGAAACGGTGCCGAGGCATGCAACTGGGTGGCAACATATAAGTCGGCCAGGAAATGCCTTCGCTAACTGATCAACAGTAGCAAGGCTCGCTGCTGGCAAGACCTAGTATTCAATGTGAACAAGGATCCGTGGGGCCTTGGCTACCGGCTGGTCATGCGGAAACTTGGTGTCCTACGGAAGCCTTGTATACATGACGCAGAAAAGATGGACGCGATAGTGCGGGCACTCTTCCCGGCCCATTCCGTCCGTGTAGACGATGTCCATCGTGAAACAGCAGTCGAGTGTCCACTCTTCACACAGCTGGAACTGGAGGAGGCAGTTCTCTCATTGAAAGCGAGGAAGGCTCCAGATCAAGATGGTGTTCCAGCTGAGGTGTTGCGGCTCGTCTATCACCATTGTCCTGACTTGCTGCTCAGCACATTCAACGCTCGCCTACGGGATGGGGTTTTCCCAATACGATGGAAGGTGCCAAGGCTCGTGCTGATCAGTAAGGGGAAGGGAAATCCCGAATCGCCGTCTGCAAACCACCTAATATACATGCTAGACACGGCTGGGAGAGCGCCAGAGAAACTCATCAAGGGAAGATCCACTGACACGATTCATGCTGCTGGGGACCTATCTCCTCGGCAGTGCGGCTTTAGAGCAGGACGTTCTACCATTGATGCGATTGCAGAGGTGGTAAACGTGGTCCAAAGGGCAGAGGCATATAGTCGCACCAAGCGACGGATCGTCCTGTTGGTGACACTCGACGTCAGGAACACCTTCAACTCCGCTAGATGAGTGGATATTCTGGGGATCCTGGAAAGCGCTTTTCAATTTCCAGAATATCTAATGCGGCTTTTGCGGAACTGCCTAAAGGACCGAAGCCTGCTCTACGATACGACAAAGGGGCAACGAAGGATGGAAATTACATCGGGTGTTGCCCAGGGATCTATCCATGGTCCGGACTTGTGGAACGTGTCTTACGGCGGGCTACTGAGACTTCAGACGCCAGATGAGTCATGCTTGGTCGGCTATGCGGATGATGTTGCGGCTCTGGTCACTGGACGTACCGTTGAACAAGCGCAAATTAGGCCAGGTATGCTAATGCGCCAAGTGAGGGACTGGATGACGGCTCGTGGGCTCAGTTTAGCACTGGAGAAAACCGAAGTGGTCATCTTGACAAAAAAGAGAATCCCTAGAGTAAGGATAATCAGTATTGGCGAGTTACGAATCGAATCGAAGCCAGCGGTGAAGTACCTGGGGCTACTGATCGACTCGAAGATGAGTTTCTCTGAGCAAATCAGGGCAACGACTGAGAAGGCTTCTTCGGGAATATCGGCTCTGAGTTGACTTTTGACAAACATAAGAGGACCCAGCCCTTCAATAAGACGCCTCTTGATGAGTGCTGTAGGGTCAGTGCTACTGTATGAAGCAGAGGTATGGGGCGACGCTCTCAGCAAGGAGGTATACCGAAAACGTTTGGCACAGGTACAGAGAAGAGGAGCACTGAGAATTGCATCTTCGTATCCAACAGTCTCTGACTCGGCGGTGAGAGTGATTGCCTGGCGTGATACCTGTCGCCCTCCTTGCTAGAGAGCACCACACTATTTACCTGCACCGAAATGAGGATGCAAGGGAGATGGTTGTCCGCGAGGAGAGACAGTGCTCGCAAAACGATTGGCAGCAAACTTGGGTCGATTGCACGAAGGGAAGGTGGACTGCGTGCCTCATCCCGGATGTGAGACCGTAGCTAAATCGAAAGCATGATGAGACTGACTTCCATCTGACCCAGCTTTTGAGCGGGCATGGGTGTTTTCAGTCTTACCTGCACAAGATCGGTAAGTCACGGTCCCCCGATTGTCGGTTTTGCCCAGGAGAGGAGGACAATGCCCGTCATACATTTTTTGCATGTGCGAAATGGGTCAGGCTGCAAAGGGAACTCTACAGGAAGACGGGAGAGATCACCCCGGATAATATAGTTGCGGTGATGCTCGAATCGGTTGACAAATTGAACCAGGTGGCGCATAATGCTCGGGCAGTCCTAGAATATAAAAGGGCCTCACAGCAGCCGGGGGCGCTGGGGCTGGGGGATCGCTCTTCTGGCATTTCCCCTTCCCCTCTCCCCTCCTGCTAGGAAAGGGACTCCTCAGCTTAAAGGCGCCCCACGGCGTAACAAAACGATACCTGGCCCGAAATAATGTGTCAAACGGTTCCAGGCTGGGTTCTCAGGTTGAGGTTGGTGCTTTGTGGATAGTCCAGTCGCGCATGGGAGTCCCACACTCTGTGCATAAATAGCATTCACCTCCTTACCAAAAAAAACAAAACAAAAAATGACATATTCATTCATTTTTTTCTTTGCTCTACGATGCTCATTGGTTTTGTTCAAAAATTCTAATAATTGCTTCCAAGACGAGTTAATTTATTCAAATTAATGATCTTGTAGTGCATCGTATCATTCGTATATGATTTTTCTCTTTTGATTAGTGCAGGGTAAAGATGCTCTATTTTTTAGATCACAATGCTGTATGCTGTGTTTTGTTTGGGGTATCTGTTCCCAATTTCAGATTATTTATGGATGTTGTCTAGAAAAGATTTTACGATTTATGGCTTCTGGGATGCTACTTTTTTATGGAGTTTATGTATGATGGATGTAGGAATCGTTGTGGTGGTCCTGATAAGTAGGAATATTTACAAATGTTCATTGATAATTTTTTATTACTTACTGAAATAATAAATAATATAGAAAAAAGTTGGGTAGATACACCTACGCTCATGTCAGAAGGGTTTTGTACTTAACCTACAAAATGCAGTCACCAACAACGAATAAAATCATGAAACATTATTGGAGAAAATATATATATATCTTAACAAAGTTGAACGAATTTTGAATTCTGAATTATTTGTTATTGTTATACTCATAAATATCACCCTTGATAATTTTTTCAGGTTTTTCAATTCACGAGGCAGGAAACACATTTTTCATGTATTTCCCCCCCTATTCCCCCCTGAAGCAAAAACTGCTAGTTTTAGAACTATTTTGAAAAGCTCCCATAAAGAACTTTCATTCGATACTCCCCTGTACTGTAATCATCGATTCATGGCCAATTTTTTCGAATCCTAGAACGGCTACAAAGCCCTTTCCTACCTCCTCGACTTGTTTCACCTATGAGTATAAATTGTAGGTACTCATCTTCAGTCATTCATAAAATTGAATCAAGTGTACAAAGCATGCACCTTAAACGTTGAAGTTGGGGATTTTTCCCCAACTCAAAATTATTCAACCCTCGCATTTAAAATAGTCGCCATTTTGTTTCACGATTACTGATACCACTAGCTGAAGCAACTCTCAAAGATATTCATGATACCTATCATTCCTGAAATTTTCATGCAAATTCTGGCAAAGCTGTAGTGTCTGAGTCGGTAAAAAGCGCATACTTTTCCATAGCCATATGCTTCCATAGTAATACGGCGCATATTGTTCCACAGTAATACAGGAAAATTCAAATCGCTATAACTTCGTTAAATAGTACTCGATCTTTATGAAACTTTCAGTGCAGATTAATCTTATAAATAATCATCTGTGTAATGGATTCTATTGGATTTAAGGATATATTTAAGATTTTATTCAAGAAAACATAAAATCAATAAATCATACTATTACCAACAAAGTTGAGTGCCTACATTCATGATTTTTTCAGATTTTGCGGATGAAAGGTGTCCAATCACGAGGAGGGTACGCGACAAGTTCGCACATTTCCCCTTCCCCTGCCACCTCAGTACCGATAAGGTAATTTTAAGACATGTTTTAAAAACCTTCTCGATTACCAATGGTGAAAAAAAATGTTTAAAGGGTCACCTCCCTATAAGGAGAGATCTCCTTAAACCCCTTTGAAAATTTTTCCACCCTAGAATTTTCAAGAAGTCACCATTTCTGACCTTTCCACAAAGTTTCATTGCTGTACCTTCCATTGTTTCGGAGAAAATGTGCTGTGACCTACAGACGGACGGACGGACGAACAGACAGACACAGGTCGTGATTGCAATAGGGTTTCGTATTTTAGTACAAAACCCTAAAAAGTGGTGGGTTTCAGGTCATTGACATTAGGGATTTGTTAGTATTATGTTATTATTCTTTGGTTATGCCCATAATGAATGCAAAAATATTTTTTAGTCCTATATGGTGGCATTATATGTGTACATGCACTAAATTGAATGAATTTTTATACTTACTTTAAATTAGGTGTTGTTATTGTGGGTCTGTATTATTTACTTTAACTAGATTTAAGAGTTTCAGTGTAATATCGAGTAAAAGGGTTGTTTTATGCTTGTCTCATATTCTTCACATCATGGTTTCTAGTATTGAAAAATTATTTATGTGCGGATTGGTTTAGTATGATTTTTTGACATTTCCGAATTTCTATAGGCATATTTTCATTTAGAACTTGTTGATGTTTTGAGTATGAGAATTTTTAATTTGTTATCTCCTTAGGAAAATGATGCGTGCCTGCATGATGCCATTTAGTTGAGACTTTCCGGATGTATATTATCGCTTTCAGTGCCTTCATGATTACATGAGAATTTACAAACCTCAAACTTCGTATGCTTGAATTAAGCGTAAAGTCACTGCTGCTATATTCATATATGTATGTATGTACATTTTCAGTGCTTGAGCATTAAGTAAAATACGTATTTACTACATTTTAAATATACTGGATCGATCATAATAGGGATTTTCGGGTGTGTTCGTTGACATATTCAAGTATTATCTTCACATAAATAAAATATCTTCTTGTTGGGTTTTTTCTTATCAGAATTTTTTGGCTTGATGCTTGGTTGATTTTTTATAGGTTTGAAGAAAATTGAATTCGTTTTTAACATATGGGGTATGTTTTGGGTTGGCACACTGCTACTATAGATCACTTGGGCTAATGATTATGTAAGATATTCCGATATTGATAACGATGTGAGGTAGCGTATGAGTTTATGATAGTCTATTTTTAGATCGACCTCATCGCGCCATGTATGTATAGACAAGTAGCATGTGTTATAGGGTGTTCTTGACATGGATGGTCGCGAGTCGTTGTAGGATGTTAAGGAATGATTATTACTTTGAGGAAGTATTCGTCTGTTGATAATTTGATGAACAGATGTAAGTTTGAGTTGAATGAACTCATGAAGGATTTTTTGTCCAGTGTTCGTTATTTATGAATGGTAGAGTTAGGTGTTTAATATTTGTGAGTTTCGGATATGCTAGGAATGTTTGGATCATTATGCATAGTTGTTTAGGGTATTTAATTGCTTGAACAGTGGTAGAACGGTTGATAAAATGAAAAAACTGCATTTATATATATATATTTTTTTTTTTGATGAAAATAATTTATTGAGCCCTACTATTTTTGACATAAATATACAAATAAATGTTGATAAAATCTTTATCAACACATCAGATAAATAGTCTTATGAATTCTTCAGCATATTGAACAATTTTCAAATTTACTTGGCTTAGACTTATTCAGCTGAACTATTTCTGCTGTATGCCCGTACTTATGTATAATTAGTCCTCTCACGTCTCCTTTAATGTACTCGTATACTGTACAATTTGTATTCAATATCCTTCGCATGCCACTCTAGTTCAAACTCTTGATTTTTCAATTCTTATATAAATCTTATAGTGAAGTTAAGCATTGTTTATAGCGTTTGTAGTATTTTATTTCATCACATGGAATATTAGATCATTACAAAGTACTGCTATTTTATTAAAAAGTCTAGAGTAGTTTATGTTTACAAATGATATTTGAGTTGGAGTGAAGAAGTCGTTGATATCCAGTTTAATTACGCTTTTTTCTCTGCATCTCGCACAATATTGGTCATAGTATTCCTTCACACAATCGGTAAGCAAATAGTCGTATCGACCAAGATGATTCAATATAATTAATAAGTTCCACTATAAGCCCTTAACAAATCGACCAAAGAACAGGCTAAAATAATTCGTGTTAAGGCCCCAGTAATGGACTGCATGAAGCGGAGATTTATTCAACAAGTTTGTGCTTTAAAAAATGATTCAAATGGCTGATCTAAGGGAACATACAATTTTTGAGCATTTTGGATGAGTTCGTAAGTAAAGCAGCATGACTCTAATGCAACGGAACATTATTTTGGGCGGTAAGAGGCTCAAGCATTATTAACTTCAAAAATAATGACGGCCCGCAAGTCCTATGAAGACGTTTATTGATTGGAAAAGTGAACTCGAATTGCTGTCAAAATGGAGCGCTCAGTCATGTCGCGGGTCGTGCGGGTACCCTCTACTCGTGCTGAGTCACCCTACACATAGAAACGTAAGATGATGGCAAGTAAGGGAAAGGAGGGAGTCATCTTGAGAAATGAAATAAAATTGTAAGTTAATAAACCATGGCCGTTTTATTTGATATAAATATTTGAACCGCGATCTCCAAACACCAACTCAATATTCGTCATGAAATTGAGTCAATTAATTCTCGAGCAACTAACAATGGCTACCTGCTACTCAAGATTTGTTTACCAGAACAGCAACGTAGACGTGAATATTCTTGTCTGACCCATGTATGCTTACAAATAACTTGGAGGATAATGAACATACAGAGGATAATGAACATACAACCAATAGGCTTAAAGTAAATCTCGACGAGCATATAACGTTTAAAGTTAGGTGTAAAAATGTTGACTATAACTGTATGGAGAGTAATTAGAATTTGTTTATAAATAGATTCTTATCAAGCAGCAAATAAATTTATCGAATGAAATATGGTGCGTTAGGTCAAACGCTCAACTTATCAGCTAAAGACAGCTACACAGATAGCTCAAGAGATAGCATATCAGCTAAACAGACAGGGTTGTTGGCTTAAAAGACAGCTACATAGACAGCATTATACATAAGATAGACAGCTCATCAACAAAAGCGACAGCTAAATAGATGGTTTTTTGAATTTAATTTTAAATTTATATTTTGATATTTTAAATTATTTTTTTTTTGCAAGTACGGATTTCTGCATTTTTTTTTCACTAACTATATTAAATAAATCAAGGATAATAAAAAATTTTATAAAAAGCAAAAAATTGAAAAAGTTAAAAATATAATGGCTACTAAACCAGATAAGTGTGGGAAGTGTAGGAAACCCGTGGAGGATATCCACTCGGCTATGGGGTGTGATGGCTTCTGCCTCAAGTGGTTTCATTTGAGGTGTATCAAAATGTCGGAGGAGAGATATCGGGCTATTATGGACATCACCGAAGATGTGATTTGGATGTGTGCCGGATGTAGAGCTCAGCACCATAGATCTAAAGAAGACCAACTCTTCCAACAAATGAAAAACTTGCAAAGCCAAGTCGAAGAGATGAGCTCAAATGTCATCTTATTAATAGATAAATCTACGTCTGCGAGCAAGTCCTCATATGCCGAAATTATTAAAAATTCTACTTCTCCTCCATCAGTGCATCGATCTAATACAATATCGCAAAAAGGGATTATAATTAAGCCTGTTATAAGTGTCAAAAATACAACCACAAAACATCAAAATGTGAAGGGGAGCAAATATGTGTAAAATGTGGAGGAAAGCATGACCTAAAGGACTGCAAAAGCACGATTGAGAAGTGCTCTAACTGTATTGGTAACAATAACAATGCTGATAATTCTCACAGAGCTGACTCTGTAGAGTGTCCGGAGTTTCAACGCAGAATATTGATCGCCAGGAGGAGTATCGACTACAACTTTGATGATTGCTAATCTTTCTAATCAATCAAGTGGAACAAATTTAACACTTATGTATGCTAATATAAGAAGCTTAAGACATAAGCTAAGTGATATTCAGATTTACCTGCAGCAAAATCCTGACACAGATTTGATTATTCTAAATGAAATCTGGATTTACCCAGAAGAAGCACGGTTTTACAATATTGAAGGATATAATGCGGTATTCTCCTGCACACCTGGAAGAGGTGGAGGTACAGCAATCTACGTAAAAAATACAATCAATTTCATTACCAAGAGAGTGATGCCTGATAAGTATAACGTTATAATAATTGAAGTACGCCAAGCAGGTAAAAAAGTAAAATTAGGGACGTACTACAACCCCAATCGAATGAATGCGCAAGATTTTTGCACAGTACTAGATACATTATTCTCAACTGAAAAAAATTTGATCCCAGTAGCGGACACAAACATTGATGTGCTAACGGAATCACCAGAAACACGGATTTAGGAGGATACGCTAGAAACGAATGGAACGGTAATCATAAACAACAACCAAATTACTCGCCCAGTGTCATATACCTGTCTGGATCATATAGTAACCAATGATTTAAAAGTCGCTGAAAGCATGACATACATATTTGAGGACTGGCCGGAACTGGATCATCGTGTGATAAAAATTGCTATTCAAGACCAAACCCTGAACAAACAGAAGCCGACCTACAAAACGTTCAGATTTCTAGACAAGGAGCTCTTTAAATCAAACATACGAGAGTTACTGGAAAAGCGGAAACCAAATAGTATTATTGAACTCAAAAATATCATCATATCTGCTAAGCAAAGTTCTACAATTGAGAAAAAAATCAGGTGTCGACAACGGACTTGGATAACGAAAAAAGTAATTGATGCAAGTATTACAAAAAGGAAGGCATACATGGACTACAGGAAGAACAGTGGAAACCAGGCTTTCAAGTTTCTGTATATGCAAGCGAAAAAAGAATCGAAACGACTGGTGAAAGAGGCTAAATTCTTATATTTCTCAAGAAGAATGGAAACAGCGGCTGACAACTCCCGCGAAATATGGAAAATAATAAATGAGGTAAAGGATAACTCTTCAACCCAGGGTGTATCACAAAACTTTCAACTGAATCCTGATGGGCCCTCTAACACATCGTGTCCACGTGACGCGGCGAACTCATTGAATAATTTTTTTTCAACAATTGGTGGAAGAATCACTAAAGAAATCGTTGCCAGTTCAGCAGGCAATGTAAATAATACAAACATCGCAATAAATTCCATCTTTCACATTCATCAAACAAATAAAAGGGAAGTCTTAAATGTAATCAATGAATTGAAAAAGAATACGGCGCCAGGCATTGATAGCATCACGATGAATGAGATTAGTATAATTAAGGAGGACATAGCCCAGATTATGGCAATTTTTATAAACGTGCATATTAGGAATGGGACTTTTCCGGAAGAAGAAAAACTTGCAAAAATAGTTCCTATATTTAAGGGTGGTGATCATCTTGACCCGAATAACTATCGCCCGATTGCGCTGCTGACGGGATTTAGTAAGATATTTGAAAAAATACTAAACAATCGATTAACATCATTCTTAGTTGAAAACTCTATCATAAGCCAACATCAGTTTGGTTTTCAAAAGAACAAGAGTACTTTGGATGCCCTACATTCTGTCACACGTTTCATCAATCTAGGACTTGACAGAGGTGATTATGTCATCGCAATTTTTGTGGATTTGAAAAAAGCATTTGATACAGTTGATCATGATCTCTTGCTTCGTAAACTTGAATCGTATGGTATTCAGGGTAGTCCTAAGCAGTTGTTTAAGAGTTACTTGGAGGGAAGATCGCAGAGAACTTTAATCAACAATGTCCTGAGCGACCATGCACCTACGGAAACAGGAGTTCCCCAAGGTTCAATACTGGGCCCAACTTTGTTCCTGCTATATACAAATAATCTAAATACATGTGGGCTGACGGGATATCACACATTATATGCTGATGACACAGTTCTACTTTATTCAGTACGAGACAAAACTGCCATTGAGAACACTATCAACGACGATCTAGGAAAATTCCATCAGTGGTTAATTGGAAACAAACTAGTATTGAACACATCAAAGACAAAATATATTGTTTTTAAGCAAAAGAACAAAGGAGACATAAATGTCGAACTAAATATTAACGGCGAAAAATTGCAAAGAGTGCTAGAAATGAAATATCTTGGTCTTATCATAGACCATCGTATGACCTGGCTACCACACATAAATAGCTTAAGAAGGCAATTAGCCCTAATAATAGGATTGTTAAGAAGATATGATAATTTTCCAATGCACATCAAGAAACTTGTTCTAAATGCGTTTGTCCTGGCGAAATTGCATTATGCAGTACTTATTTGGAGTCAATCAGCGAAGCAACATTTAAACAGTATATCCAGGCTGCTGACCAAAGCGTATAAAAACATTCTGAAGCTGCCAATGCTTACTCAAACTAGTTTGGTTTACCAATTGGCAAAATCATTAACCTTTAGTCAAATTATTATTATGGAGAAAGCGAAATTTATCTACAGAAATTTAAAAACTAATGGATCGGAACGAGCGCCATTAATTAAGGTATCACAGATCAACCCATATAATGCGAGGAATGCAAATCAATTCGTAATACCTTTTGCCAGAACGGATCGACTAAAGAACGATGCAACGAATGATGCTCTGCGTATATATAACAATCTACCAGAAATTGTTAAGGAAGCAAACTCACTTTTGGTATTTAAGAAAAGACTAAGGGAGCATTTAATGAGTACTGATTGAAGCATGGACCTGTAATTCTGCTTTTTTGAGCCCAGTATCTTAGGGCGTTCTTTTTGACCTTATCGGCGAGATACTGAAGTGACAGTTACTCAGAGTTTTTTTTTTGAATGCGTCGTATGATATTGAATTTTTTTTTATCTCTGAGAGCTGATCATGATGTTTTGGACTAGATGTTCACCAAAAGGACTAGTTCACATTATATTGTGTGCCCGCTTATACCGATGTGTTAAACATTGTCTGGGTGGCACAAAGGACCAAGCGACGTAGTGTGAATGCAGATCGCACGAGCGTTGTGCGACGAAGAAAGAGTGATGGAGAGAGTGGTAGGGAATGGAGGTAATTAAAAAAAAAAAAAAAAAAAGACAGCTAATTAGCCTTTTAGCAATCTATTGTAGCCCAGCAGTACACAAAAAAATTTTCTAGAAAATACGGAGAAAAGTCTCATTTCCTGTTACTGACTCCTACTCCTGTTAGCTTGCTGGTTCAAGTCTTACCTCAATAGCACATTCTCCTCTTTCAATTTAAATCATGCGAGTGAGCAACGTTACAGTATCCAAGGGCTAAACATATTTGCTTATCCAATAGAATTATCAATTGAATTAGACTCCCCCTTCATCCATAAATTCAGAGAAGTGAATATATATGCTGGTTTAATAAACATATATCTTTAGTTTTACTACTAGATGCAGTCATTTAAAATGATCGGAGCAGATCCAGTAAACTCCTAAGCTGGTCAGAAGCATGAAAAGGCCACCCAGACTGATAAGACTACTTCAGCCAGAAAAGTGAACAAGAAGGAGAAGAAACTAAAAAAGAATCGAGAAAACAACGAATCTATGAGAAAACCTCTTGCTGAAGTATACATACTATCTTGATGAAGGTTTCCACAAAAGCAAAGTTATACTTGAATTTTACCCGCTCACATTTCACGTGAAAATAATCTACCGATGCAGTGGACCAAATCAGTTGGAGTTAGATAACAGTCAGTAGACTTAACTTCGCTAATACCTCATTGATCTCAAGGATAGAGTAGCTGAATTCCTTGCAAATCAGCTTGGACTTCTTGAACTCTTCTACATACCTATTGGAGGCATTCTGAGCTCTTCACGCTTTTCATCTTGATGGATTTTTCCAACATTGTCATGCAATACAAAAATTTGCTTACCGATTGTTTGAAGGAATACTATGATCAATATTGTGCAAGATGCAGAGAAAAAGCGAACTTAAACTGGAAATCAACGACTTCTTCACTCCAACTCAAATATCATTTGTAAACATAAACTACTCTAGACTTTTTTATAAAATAGCAGTACTTTGTAATGATCCAATATTCCATGTGATGAAATAAAATACTACAAACGCTATAAACAATGCTTAACTTCACTATAAGGAGTTATTTATTAAAAAATTGTATATTGAGACTTGGTAAACTACACACTATTGTGAAAGACTTTGTAATCAAGTATAATCTCTTTAGTCTATCAAATACTGAAGTTTAATGTTGAGAAACTGACCCTTATCTTAGCTGCACTGTACAAACTAGAACATAAATGTATGTTGACTTAAAGGCATCACATCGTTTTTTCTATCACTAGACTACATATCATTCTACGGATTATTATGAGGTCCTTAAATTTCAGCAAACCAGTAGTCCTAAGTGCATCTATTCAAAAACCTAAAATTCTGGTAACCGACATCAACAAAACTAACAAGACAGAGGTCAATACACTTTCAACGCGATAAGATCTATTACAATGGTCATCCTATACTTTCTGAAGAGTACCATGATATTTTTCCTGAACATCGAATACGCATAGAGAATTATATGCTTAAATATGGTAATATGGGTGAGAAAGTATCGAATAAACATGGAATACACTTTCAAATACGTGAATGGTCCAACTCTAATACGGCATCAGGCACTGATGTATGCATTTGTCATTTATATGATAGAGATACAAGAAATATTTTTACTAATAAAACAGTACATACTCCTGCAATGATGATTCATGACACCGGGTAGTATAAACAGTCCAAACTAAACTAGAACCAACTGGTGGCCAGCGCTGTTAGAATGAAAAAGTTTATCATTGATATTCAATTAGTATCGTGACATGCATCAGTAATTCATCAAGGAACTTGTTATTCTCCTCTCTCTTCAAAAACATACAACCAAAACTATATAAGAATTGAAAAATCAAGAGTTTGAACTAGAGTGGCATTCGAAGGATATTGAATACAAATTGTACAGTATACGAGTACATTGAAGGAGACGTGGGAGGACTAATTATACATAAGTACGGGCATACAGCAGAAATAGTTCAGCTGAATAAGCCTAAGCCAAGTTAACTTGAAAATTGTTCAATATGCTGAAGAATTGAGCCAAGTTAACTTGAAAATTGTTCAATATGCTGAAGAATTCATAAGACTATTTATCTGATGTGTTGATAAAGATTTTATCAACATTTATTTATATATTTATGTCAAAAATAGTATGGCTCAATAAATTATTTTCATCAAAAAAAAATATATATATATAAATGCAGTTTTTTCATTTTATCAACCGTTCTACCACTGTTCAAGCAATTAAATACCCTAAACAACTATGCTTAATGATCCAAACATTCCTAGCATATCCGAAACTCACAAATATCAAACACTTAACTCTACCATTCATAAATAACGAACACTGGACAAAAAATCCTTCATGAGTTCATTCAACTCAAACGTACATCTGTTCATCAAATTATCAACAGACGAATACTTCCTCAAAGTAATAATCATTCCTTAACATCCTACAACGACTCGCGACCATCCATGTCAAGAACACCCTATAACACATGCTACTTGTCTATACATACATGGCGCGATGAGGTCGATCTAAAAATAGACTATCATAAACTCATACGCTACCTCACATCGTTATCAATATCGGAATATCTTACATAATCATTAGCCCAAGTGATCTATAGTAGCAGTGTGCCAACCCAAAACATACCCCATATGTTAAAAACGAATTCAATTTTCTTCAAACCTATAAAAAATCAACCAAGCATCAAGCCAAAAAATTCTGATAAGAAAAAACCCAACAAGAAGATATTTTATTTATGTGAAGATAATACTTGAATATGTCAACGAACACACCCGAAAATCCCTATTATGATCGATCCAGTATATTTAAAATGTAGTAAATACGTATTTTACTTAATGCTCAAGCACTGAAAATGTACATACATACATATATGAATATAGCAGCAGTGACTTTACGCTTAATTCAAGCATACAAAGTTTGAGGTTTGTAAATTCTCATGTAATCATGAAGGCACTGAAAGCGATAATATACATCCGAAAAGTCTCAACTAAATGGCATCATGCAGGCATGCATCATTTTCCTAAGGAGATAACAAATTAAAAATTCTCACACTCAAAACATCAACAAGTTCTAAATGAAAATATGCCTATAGAAATTCGGAAATGTCAAAAAATCATACTAAACCAATCCGCACATAAATACTTTTTCAATACTAGAAACCATGATGTGAAGAATATGAGACAAGCATAAAACAACCCTTTTACTCGATATTACACTGAAACTCTTAAATCTAGTTAAAGTAAATAATACAGACCCACAATATTAACACCTAATTTAAAGTAAGTATAAAAATTCATTCAATTTAGTGCATGTACACATATAATGCCATCATATAGGACTAAAAAATATTTTTGCATTCATTATGGGCATAACCAAATAATAATAACATAATACTAACAAATCCCTAATGTCAATGACCTGAAACCTACCACTTTTTAGGGTTTTGTACTAAAATACGAAACCCTATTGCAATCACGACCTGTGTCTGTCTGTTCGTCCGTCCGTCCGTCTGTAGGTCACAGCACATTTTCTCCGAATTAATAGAGGCTACAGCAATGAAACTTTGTGGAAAGGTCAGAAATGGTGACTTCTTGAAAATTCTAGAGTGGAAAAATTTTCAAAGGGGTTTAAGGAGATCTCTCCTTATAGGGAGGTGACCCTTTAAACATTTTTTTTCACCATTGGTAATCGAGAAGGGTGTCGTTGGAAAGGTCTCAATGAGATCTTTTTAAAACATGTCTTAAAATTACCTTATCGGTACTGAGGTGGCAGGGGAAGGGCAAATGTGCGAACTTGTCGCGTACCTCCCTCGCGATTGGACACCTTTCATCTGCAAAATCTGAAAAAATCATGACTGTAGGCGTTTATGAGTACAATAAGAACAAATACATGAGAAGTCTCAATTCACTCAACTTTGTTGGTAATAGTATGATTTATTGATTTTATGTTTTCTTGAATAAAACCTTAAATATATCCTTAAATCCAATAGAATCCATTACACAGATGATTATTTATAAGATTAATCTGCACTGAAAGTTTCATAAAAATCGAGTACTATTTAACGAAGTTATAGCGATCCTGTATTACTATGGAACAATATGCGCTGTATTACTATGGAAGCATATAGCTATGGAAAAGTATGCGCTTTTTACCGACTCAGACACTACGGCTTTGCCAGGATTTGCATGAAAATTTCAGGAATGATAGGTATCATGAATATCTTTGAGAGTTGCTTCAGCTAGTGGTATCAGTAATCGTGAAACAAAATGGCGACTATTTTAAATGCGAGGGTTGAATAATTTTGAGTTGGGGAAAAATCCCCAACTTCAACGTTTAAGGTGCATGCTTTGTACACTTGATTCAATTTTATGAATGACTGAAGATGAGTACCTACAATTTATACTCATAGGTGAAACAAGTCGAGGAGGTAGGAAAGGGCTTTCTAACCGTTCTAGGATTCGAAAAAATTGGCCATGAATCGATGATTACAGTACAGGGGAGTATCGAATAGTAGTAGTTCTTAAACTAGCAGTTTTTGCTTCAGGGGGGAATAGGGGGGGAAATACATGAAAAATGTGTTTCCTGCCTCGTGAATCGAAAAACCTGAAAAAATTATCAAGGGTGATATTTATGAGTATAACAATAACAAATAATTCAGAATTCAAAATTCGTTCAACTTTGTTAAGAATAGTATGATCTTCGAATTTCATATTTTCTCCAATAATAATGTTTCATGATTTTATTCGTTGCTGGTGACTGCATTTTGTAGGTTAAGTACAAAACCCTTCTGACATGAGCGTAGGTGTGTCTACCCAACTTTTTTCTATATTATTTATTATTTCAGTAAGTAATAAAAAATTATCAATGAAAATTTGTAAATATTCCTACTTATCAGGACCACCACAACGATTCCTACATCCATCATACGTAAACTCCATAAAAAAGTAGCATCCCAGGAGCCATAAATCGTAAAATCTTTTCTAGACAACATCCATAAATAATCTGAAATTGGGAACAGATACCCCAAACAAAAACAGCATACAGCATTGTGACCTAAAAAATAGAGCATCTTTACCCTGCACTAATCAAAAGAGAAAAATCATATACGAATGATACGATGCACTACAAGATCATTAATTTGAATAAATTAACTCGTCTTGGAAGCAATTATTAGAATTTTTGAACAAAACCAATGAGCATCGTAGAGCAAAGAAAAAATGAATGAATATAATGTCATACTACTACATAATATTAAAATCAAAGAATGAAGCATAGAAACTGCTATAAGAAATAAGTGATGATGATGAAGACAAACAAAATTCTGCTACAAGCAAACTAAAATTTAAAACTATACTAAATATCAAGAACGCATCACAACAAGTCCTGTATTCAAGTACATCTCTAGATTTGAGCAGTCAGCATAGTAGTTTAACTGAACAAATTAAATTGTAGGCGATTCTTAAAACACTATTGACATGAAACCGATAAAAGCAATAATATAAAAAAGCAATGAGGTCCGAGAACAAAGAAACGACGTATCCAAGCAAAAGAAACCGAAAAAGATCAATGTAACCTATATTCAGCAAATTAGAGCAGGCATATCTTTGAATGGAAATCTATGAAAACATCTCTCAATGCGGCGTATCACGTTACCCGCTGCCCTCGAGCACCACAGCAAAAAACTGCCTCCATCAAGCAAATTCACCTTACAATCTAACGTACGTCATGCCACTTCTCTTCCACGCTGTAGATTCCGATGTCCTAAAACTGCCACTGACAGGCTAGGCTATGCGCATGGAACCCCATGCTTGACAAGCAAAGTCACTTACTTATGCCAAGCGCACCCCGACGTCAATTTCCATGCTTAACGGCATTCACCGCGGAACAAATTGACACCTCAATCACGATTCTCCAAAAAACGATGCAAATCAGTTCTACTCGCCAATAAGGCCGTCCAGGCTTAAGAACAGGTACTCTTTGATGAGTAACGCGGAAATTTAGCCAAACGCTCACAAGACAAATTTGTGTTGCTCACAGTATCCACCGCGATGGAAACATATATCTCAAATTACTTCCTCCAGCAACCAACACGCTTGATGTTTACTCGACTACAACGCCATCCATCCTTAACCGCAGACGCCAATCGAAGAGCAATGGGCACCTTAAGCAAGAACCCAAGGAGTAAATTCTCACGAGTTGAAACAACCACCGAACGGTAAACCCGTCGCCCATCCATAATGCAAAGTCACTCGCCTATAGCAGCGCCCTCCATCACCACGGAACTACTCGCGTCATAAAAACTTCCGACACGCCTAGCATGATCAAGGAAATCAGCCATTTCCTCACGTGGCCTTTCATACTTAGCCAATCGATGAGCAACGCGTTCCTTAACCGAGCGCCCATGAAGCAAATTCCCATGCCTAAGATCACCCGCTGCCATACAAGTCCATCACCTATCAGTATCGCAGTCACTCGTCTATACAAGTACCCACCGTCATCACGCAGTCACGCCTTAATTAAGTGACACACGCTAAAGGATATCAAGCTCTACAACCATCAAAACAACTGCCTGGAGTGCCGCCTATCCGCAGAGCTTCCCTAATGAATCAACAGCCCTAATACTTCAAGCTAGCAACTCTAGACATGGATTTCCTACACATTAAAACAGCCATGGATATAAAATTATCTGCCGCTAGAAGCGTAAAAGACCCGAGAAGCACTTCCACTAAAGATTATAACAACTATGAATAACAAAACTACTCGAAGACTAGAAGCAACGAATACATGAGACAATCTTTCAATATAGATGAATAACAACCATGAATAGTATACCTGTAATTATCTATCGCTTAAAGCATCCAATGCTCCCTATTCATCCTAAAAATATTTATGAATCCTATACGAGTATACACGCAGACAAATCTAGAGCTCTAATCTATTGATTGAAAATATGGGACTATCCTAGACAGGAATCAGTTTTCTAGCTTCACTATTTACCATAAGAGGCTACTAAGGCTAAGGATGCGCACCTATAATCTAAAGACATAAGTCCATTCTAGAACACAACCATCAAGACTAGTTCTACTAACCGCTAGAGGCTACTTAGACCCGGAACACTTACTTACTTAACCAGGACACTGACCTCCACTTACCTAAAACCCTCACTTACTTATCCCAGTCGTACATCTATGTTCAACATACACACATATCCTACACATACACCCTCGCCGCAACGACAACGAATATATGGAAAATCCTTGCAGATGAATAAAAAACATGGTATACTATATCATCTACCGCTAAAAGCGTCAAAGGCTATGAATTTTAAACATATATATTAACCCTATATAAACACACGCTGAGAAATCTAGGTATACTCGTATAATCTATTAATTGAAAATATGGAACTATCCTAGACAGGAATCAATTTTCTAGATTCATATGCCCGGAATCCACAAAACATATTTAGCAAAAACTTGATTACGATTTTTATTTGGAATGAAATAACTGCGCACACGAAAAGCCAATTTTCTTAGCAAAGTAGTAGCTTAGAAAACATAGCCTCTTTTTGGGAAAGCGTTAGGATTAGCAGAGAATCATTTTTTACAAAAATACTAGAAATAGACCAGCATTCAAAAACTACAGTCTGCGTAGTCTAGTGATGAGGGTCTTCGCTGCATAAACCAAAGGTTCCCGGCTAAAATCCCGTTGGTGACAACAAAATTTGTTTCAATTGATTCTTCGGATGGGCTTTAAGGCCATTCTGTTATAAAACGTACTGGTTTAAAATGTGGTGGAGGGATACGTACCCAAAGCGTAGTACTACTGATCATATAACCTTCTTGAGTGCCGATACATTCGATCAATATAATGAGGTGCTGTAATTATGTCTAAGTGAAGGCCCGTAATGGGGTTTAGTGCTACAGAAAAATTTAAAAATTGCATGTTCAAAGATCTGGCATCCTTTCGAAATTCAATCCTAGGAGACATTGGACATGAACATGGCTGATGAGCGATATAAGTAGTTAAAAAGCAAATTTTGGTGCATACTCATTTATAAAAGAGAAAATGAAAAAAACAGAAGTAGTAATCACTTTTGCCAAATTCTAAACTAAACTAATCGCTCGAAGTGCTGTTCATATTGTAATAAAAGAACGGTTACCAAAGTGCCAAGTTGCAGCTTTTGTAGACAACATCTGTATTCTACTATTATTAACAGCATTGAAACGGCGTTATAATGTACATCCATACATGGAAAATTAAAATTAATGTTGCAAAAAAATGTCAATTTTCTTCACCAGGAAGCGTAAGCATATTCACCTACCTGAGCGGCCAATAAATTTTTTAGGGGAAACTTTTCCCTTGTGTGAGAATTTCCTTTATCTTGGGGTTATATTCGACAAAAAATACCCTTCAGAAGTCATATTGAGCATATTAGCTACAAAGCGTTCAAGGCCGAGCTCTCGCTATATCCACTTCTTAATCGTAATTCACGTCCCAGCACCAGAAACAACGTTCGCATCGTCAAAATGGTAATCTAACCAATCATTCTAAATGACTTAGCAACCTGGATTCAATATGCTAAATAACAATAAAGCTTCAGATCATCCAAAGTAGATACCTGAAAATGGTACTTAATAAGCCGTTTTACTTTTCTTCTGAAAAGCTATAAAAACTTGCGAGCGTTAGTCTAATTTATCAACTTAATGTACTGCGCCGTCATAATACAATCGCGAAGGCAAATGACTCACCTGATCCACTTATTTGTGCCCTGGTGAACAGAAAGCCAGTAGTTGTGATATGTTTTTGTGGATTACGTTTTTATATATTTCATGCTCATAGATTTTATTTTTATTGAATAATGTGAAATTTATTTTGTGTTTATGAATTTTATCCTTATGAGTTTTGAAAAAACGATTCTCATTTTTTGAATTTGTATTTAAGGATATCATGGATTAACCAATTTTTTCACGTAACTGATCACATGACTGGTTTTTCAGATTGCAAACCAAAGCCCACATATCAAACTTAAATGTAATATATGCTATGTTATTGTAGAGGAATTCATCGATGCCACTACAATCATCCGTTGCAAATTCTCAGAGTGGCTGATTATTTTAAAATCCAAATTTTGAGCTTTGATCTATGGCATCTATTTGAAGACACCAATATTATCATATTAAGGATAATGACTACTCTGAGCCCTTTGCTACGGGTAAAAGCAATATAAAGGAAAAAGGATTTTCAAACTCATGCTGCGTTTGACCCTGAACACGCAAACCTGAAAACGTACAACAAACTGGTGCAACGAGTACAAGCACAAGTAGTAGGAGTGGTACAGCGAGAATGAATCAGGTAGCAGCTGGATTTTCTACGATGAGTAGTAGAAATATCTATGTGGATAAGAACAGCCAGCAGCAAAAAGAAAGCGAATTCAATGACTATAATGCAAATGCAGACAACTTAAATACATCCAGATATAGTGAGAGTTCTTAAGAAAACAAAAAAAAACCTCCTCTTAAATGTGTTAAGACATGATAAATCTACATCCAAATTTACGATAGACTAGTGAAGACGTGTATCGAGAAGCCCAAAGTATTTTACAGGCAGCTTCCTCGAACTAATTACCCAATTGGAAACATTGTTATGCAAGCGATGCATGTTATCTATAAGTGCTCATTCACTATGGGTAATTGATTGAATGAAAACTATACCAATAATGGAAGCTACTGTCACTGGTTTTACACCATTGGATACCGCAAGTAATCCATCTCACATGCAATTTCAAAGCTACGAGCCTGATATACAGGGTCAACACCCTCAAATGTAGATCCACAATTAATATACGAGTACATAACAAAAAACCCAGCTTTCGTCACGACCAACAACACAATCAAATCATTTTGGACAATTTATATTTCATACTATCAAATGGTACTTCGGCATCAGAATTACGAATTGTTCCCGGATGATTCCCCGAATATCACGACCCGTTCATAAAAGGAAAGTTCCATTAGATTGGAAATAACCCGTCCCGGCAAGCAACGGGAAGGCAAGAAAACAGACCCCAAGTGTTTCCATCCAGCCCCCAGTGTAAAGCGACTTGTAGCGTTTCCTTGTCTGATTGCCCAGCCAATTTGTGAAGTAATAGCAAGTAAACAGAAAACAGTTGGGAATTCGACAAAGCGCGGCCAGTCAAACTCCGGAGTCTTATCGTCAGGCGTTGAAATAGAATAAATTTGCTTTTTGCGGAAATTGGTAAATCTCATTTGAAGCCGGCGTACGCTTCTTAAACCGGCAAAACGGGACAACATACAGGCACAGCACCAGCAACAGCAGAAATTCATCTTCATCATATATTTATCCAGAACAAATAAAAACAAATTAGGTAGACTGACCTACGCTCATGTCAGAAGGGTTTTGAACCCCATTTCACCCAAATGCAGTCATCAGCAACCAATGAAGTCAGGAAGCATGTCATAGAGATGTGCACGTTTAAAAGGAAATTCGCTGTTTCTTCATTTTGAACGGTCGCCATTTTGTTGCAAATTGATAGAAAACACTGAAATCATGAATTTCCAATAATATTTATGTTATTGATATTCTTTGAAAGTTTTAAGAAGATCAAATCAAAACTGTAGTGTTTGATTCGATGAAAAGTCCATAAAATATCAAAATCATATGTTATTGTTGTTGTAATTGGAGAAATTTTAAATGGCTATAACTTTCGTGTGTTTCGTTCGATTTTCAACAAACATACAAAATACAAGGACCTTGTATAAGACTACTTCGAATTTCGTTGAGTTTAAGAATACATATACGGTTTTATTGGGGAAAATATGAAATTCGAAGATCATACAATACTATTATTAACAAAGTTGAGCGAATTTTGGCTTTTCAGGTATTTGCTGTTTTTGTACTCATAAACACCTACCCTCATAATTTTTTCAGATCACAGCTGTCCAATCGCAAGAGGGGAGGGGCACAAGTTTTTCGTGTGTTTCCCCTTCCTGTGCGCCCTTCCAAGCAAAAAGTGTCAGTTTAAGACCTGTGTTAAAAAGTGCTTATCAAGAGCTTTGATTTGATACACATATCGGCTACCTTTGATGAAATTTTTTTCTTCGGGGCCACCCCCCTTAAATACGATATAAAATTTTTTTGCAGATGAACTTTGAAGAAAGCACCAGTTTACACCCACATACTAAATTCTAGTTTAAGTAGTATTCGAGAAAAAGTGCTGTGACAAACCGACAGACAGGACGCGATTTTAGTAGGGTTTTGTAAAATGATTTTACAAAACCCTAAAAAGAGTATGGCAGCCATGGTGGAGTTCGCTAATCGTCTCGTCTACAAACTTTTGCGTGCCATAATTCTTTCTGAGAGTGACAATTTTTCAATAAACAATTTCCGTTCGTAGCCTGTCTTAACAAGTAAGTAAAAGTGTAACGTGTGGTACTAAGTGGTTTGCAAGCAGAGCGAGTGATTACCCCTTTAGATGGTTGCTTTTTGCAAATGAACAATTATTGACTATATTGAGGGCTTAGAATTTGAAGGGAATGTGAACGGACAAGCGCAGCGAGGATGGTGAAAAGTAATAGGATAATCCGAGTTCCATTACTATAACAAGTATAAGTACATTTGGTGGAGGCGACTGGATTTGCGCTAATTTGTACCGCATAATTGGGACTTTAAAGGCTTTGGCCATTGTGTTATTGCATCGGTGACAATGCTTTGCGCAAGAGAGAATATTTGGACAGATCTTCGTGAGCAAAGCAGAGCAAAATCCATTAACAGCACTCGTTTGCAGTACTTTTCGTTACTGTAATTTTTCAGAGTGCTTCATATTGTTTGAAATTTCATTCAATTTTCGTTGGTTGAATCTCAGCAAAAGTAACCAATATAGACATTGGCTCTGCACTGTTTGAGAAAAAAAGCATCGATGAATTTGTGTCGTGCTTTCAATGGCAACAAAATAAAACTTCTGATGACAATCATATTAAAGCCAGGAACCCTTAGATTCTACCTCAAATTTACTTCAATCTTAAATTTATTTAAATTGCTCTGGGTCCAGGAATAGTTTTGCTACAAATGGATATAACATCCCTCTAGCTACGCCAATATGTAATCTATTGGAATTATTACATCGTGTCTGTAAGAACAGCCTGACTTAAACTTCTCTACGTTCTGCTTGGTTATTGCTTTGTGTAACATGACAGCATTTGGAATTATCAAGTTTTTCGAAATCAGCCCACTTATCCCCCCAACAACAAACGCTCGTCGGAGGAGTGTGTGAGTACCCTGATTTTTAAAATTATTTATATATTTAACATCATGCTCGGCCGTGATGACATCGTCAACATCATTCCTGATGAAAAAAGGATTAAAGAAAGATGGGCATCATATTTTAAGAACCTTCTGAATACTCCACACAGCTCCAGAACATTGGAGCTTATAGATATTCCCGGAGAGCTTCCATTGGCTCCACCAACCCTGGATGAAGTTTGTTCCACCATCAAAGTCCAAAAGAATAAAAAAGCGCCAGGCATTAATGAGATTCCAGTGAAGCTTATAAAATAATGGTGGCCATAGTGTTCATAAAGCCATCTACGTAGTCATCCAGCATATTTGGCAACAAGAACATTGTTGAACGAGCGGAGACAATTAGTTGTTTTTTCTATTCACAAAAAAGGCGACAAGATGTAATAACTACCGATCCCGAGGAGCGATACATGACAGAGATCTGTCATCCTTACACAACTGGGATCAGCTGGCAAGTGTTGGATAATAAATCTCTGCCATTGAATTGCCACTTAATGTCGGCAGTGTTGTGAGTTGATTAACATATTAATCTCTGCTTCTGAATCACGACTGAACGTTGGCCGTATGGTGAGTCAATTAACCCCTTTATTTCCCAATTTTTTGTGTTTCCATGAGAAATATGTGCATTATTTATTACGAAAGTCAATTGAAACCGCTTTAGTGATTCAGTTTAAGCGTGACTTGACAATTTGAGCGCAGGGTTTGCACCAGTTGTGGCCCTACCTAAATATAAAAATCGACTCTTATCATGTGGCCATACAATACCATTTGTCACTTAGTGCCGCAGCCGCAGCCAAAAAAGGCGGCAAAATAAAAGGAAATAGAAGAGGAAGAAGTAGTGAGTTTTTCCTTTTGTCAAAAGTGTAATCCCTTAGATTCATGTTTGTTTAACTTAAAACTGTAGCCCCTCCGAACAACAACATGACTCAGCGTCTGGAACTACTATGTTAACTTACGAATGAAATTGAAATTTAGCCTTTTTCACGCATCTCGAGAAGATTTTCGGGATATTTGGAATCAATTTTGGATAAGGCGGCGGCCGTAAGTACTCTGGTAATTCATCTTTTTCAATTAGCTTATCGTCTTTCGCACACTGTACTAGAAGTTGTTCCATATAGGCATCTCAATTATGTTTAGCGGATTCACAAGTAAGTAGGATTCAATTATTTAGCCAATGTTAGAACGGCGAGAGCACATAACAAATTATCAATGACATTTAAGATCCCTTAACTTTGGATTCATTCATTGCGTGAGATCATACAGAACATCAATTCTAAAAGATAAAAGTGGCTATTCGGTATCAAGTTGGTACTTTTCTCTAAGAACGTGGTACCACGTAGTACTCTCCACAACGAGAATAGTTTTGGATAAACATGCCTGTTCAATTACCTTTCGAAATCAATTTAATTTTTGCCATGTACGGTTGAATGGATCTTAGCCTTTTCAATTTACGTTGCACTAGCATTGTTTGTGTTTACACCTTATATGACAATGCAGAGGTTAAGTAAATTTTATGTAGGGCCGATCATTAAAAAAATCTCCCTGAAAAAGATTCACGCATTATCTTGGGTAGGAAAGCACTATATTAAAGTTTAGGGGGTAGGGTTTATATAATCCGCGAAGGGTCGGTTTCGCGATGCGGTCGGTACGCGCTGCCATACTTTGGATCTTGCGTTTTTAGTTAGAGTAGATTTATTTGGTTTATAGTTCGAGTAATTTACTTCGAGCACTACGTTGCTGAATATTCGGGAGCGCATGTTTTTGGTTAAAGTTTAGTGTTATTCTCTTCTCGAATCGAACGGAAATTGTTCGATGCGTTTTAAATCAGGCATTTGAATCATTGGCTGATTCTTCTATTTTGGACTTTATCTGCTGTGGAAGAGTAGAGTAGATTATGGGTGTTCGGACTTGTTAACCTGGTGGGTACAGTCTGTTGGCATATTCCCAGACTTCATGTCTATAACCGACAAGAGATCGATTTAGACTTCCTTCGGGAAATCTCGAAATGAGACGGACGAAGAGTTAGAATCATTACAAACTTACAGTATGAAAACGATAAAGGCATGCCACTACTTTGCACAGCATACAAAACATTTTCAAAGATCTGAGAAAATAAAATCAGATCACACGCCAACAGTTTTATAGGGGTGTATCAAGGTGGATTTAGAGCAGGTAAGTTGACGGCACACCAAATGTTTACAGTCAAACAGGTACTTGAGAAATGCTTGGAGCTCAAGATAGATGCACACAAAATTTTCGTTAACTTTAAGCAAGCATACGACAGTGTCGATCGTAATGTACTGTACTAAATAATGCTTTGCTTTGGCATCCCCGTCAAATTAGTCCATCTTACCAAAGTGACAATGATGCCAGCAACCTCCCAAGTCCGCATCAATAACCAACTCACCAATGCCTTTGACGCAAACATCGGCCTAAAAAAGGGAGATGAGCTGGCTCCATCGCTTTTCAATTTGGCTCTGGAATATGTCCTCAGAAAGCTACCTGTCGACACATGAGGTACGTTTTTATATAAGTTAAGTCAATTAGTAGCCTATGCGGACGACATCAAAATTTCATCTTGGTCTTTAACAATCGCCAAAGAACTTTTTCGGAAACTCGACTGCAAACCAAAACTAGTAGGTCTACAAATAAATAAGAATAAAACAAAACTTTTGACGCAGTAGAGGAAAAATACCTCAAATAACCCAATTATTACACTTGATGGATACAATACCGGAAAGGTGAGCAAATTTGTGTATTTGGGCGGCAAATAAAGAAAAACCCGTAATGTAAGAGATGAAATACGCCAAAGAATGCTCGCTCGCTGCTACAAAAAAGAAAGTTTAGATTTTATTGCAATACATAAGCTGGGGTGTGAACAGTATTTCTGTATTATAAAAATTTAATGATTCTTATATTCTAAGGTCAAATTTGTACTATAAGCTTAAATTTGAATTATATCTGCAGAACTATCTAAGCTCATCAATTTTTATGAGTATTGAAACAAATTTTATGCAGTTACTTTTGTAAGTCAAATTTTCAATGAAGTTTAATAGTTCATGATTTATTGGAACAAAATATCAAATGAAAAATTTAAAAAATGCTTACCATTAATCAGCGACTATTAAATTAAGAATGTGACTCGTTACTTACTGATAATTATAAGTTTTGCCTAATTTAATTTGCCATTTCTTTGTTTCAGTGTTTGGCAAATTCAATCATGGAGAGGTACACAGCGTGTTAAAGTTGTTGATACCTTTTATGAAAATGGGCGTTCAAATCAAAATGCATTTCGTGTTTTTTTTTTGGTCAGCATAATTAGCCAAATTTGTCCACAATCGGGAGAATCGTTCGTTCAGCGGAGAAAAAAGCTGTTGTTCGCGACAGTGTGGCAGAAGAGCCGTCAACTTGTACTCGTCGTCGTGCCCAACAATTGAACATCTCACGAACATCACTGATGCCTATTTTGAATAAAGATTTGAATTTACACGCTTACAAGATTCAATTGACCCAAGAGCTGAAGCGTATTGACCATTTCAAACGTCGACAATTCGCCGAATGGTTGGTTGAACGGACAGAAGGGAATGGTGACTTTACAAAGAAAATCATCTTCAGCAACAAGGCACACTTTCACCTCAATGGATTCGTTAACAAGCAGGGTTGCCGCATTTGAGCAAATGAGAATCCATAAGTGATTGTTGAAAAGCCGATGTATTCACAAAGAGTGGCTGTTTGGTGCGGTTTATGGGCTGGCGGCGTCATCGGCCCGTAATTCTTCAAAAATGAGGACGGCCAAGCAGTTACCGTGAATGGTGTTCGCTATTGCATGATGATAACGGACTTCTTGTGGCCAGAAATTTAGGTTATAGAGCTGGACGATATGTGGTTCCAACAAAATGGTGCCACTTGCCACACAGCAAACGAAACAATAGCTCTTTCGCACGAGAAATTCAATGGCCGTGTTAGCTCACGTTGTGGCGATGTTAATTGGCCACTACGATCATGTGCTTTGACATCGTTGGACTTCTTTCTCTGGGTATATTTAACCGAAAAAGTCTACGTCAATAAGCTAAAATCAATTCAAGAGCTAAAGAATGAGATGATTCAGCACATTAACGACATTGAACCCCAATTATCTCTCAGAGTCATTGAAAATATGGACCATCGGATAGAAGTATGCCACCGTAGCCGTGGCGAGCATTTGGGCGATATTTTGTTTTACGCTTAAGTGTCATAGATCTTTCTATTATAATAAAAGAAATTAACATAATTCTCTGAAAACGGTTTGTTTTATTTACAATTAACATCGTGCTTTCCGATTGGATCACCCATTATAAGTTCTGCTTGTAAAAATCGGAAAATAAAAAAAATCTTCGGAAAAAATTAAAATGATTTCGAAATATCCAAAAAAAGAAAGAAATAGATTTCATGGAGGCGGCTGCAAATCAATTTTTTCGTTTCAACATAGATACCGTATGACAAAATCATTATTATTACAATTAATAACTGTTTTATTAACGCTTCTGGGAAATTTACTTGTTCCTTTTTAGGGCGTTTTGAAGTCTCTCTCTTTTTTCGTCAGTTGAATTAAATTGTCATTTTATTTCTATGAGCCAAATTGATTTAAATGAGCACCTAGTTTTGCGATGGCTTGAAGTCTATATTTCCAGATTTGATCAATAATTGTACGAGTATATAGAAATGTTTTCGCAAGAAAATCAAACCTATTGATTCGATTGACGGAGCTTTAGCGATACACTGCCTCGTGGTGCCTTAAATGTTAGATCATAATTTTTTTTGGTAAAATCGGCCAGCAGACAGAGCAATGTTCCTAAGTTATTTAATATGTTTAAAATCCCGTTTTTGCCCAACATTAATGCTTCGCCTTGCTTTTTATCCATCCTGTTGATCTGCTTGAATCAATACTTTTTTTTCTTAGCCATATTAAGTACCGGAAACTTTAAACTGTGTACCCGTGAAATTATTTGTAATACGCTACGTATCGATCGATAAATATGACAATTGACCATAAAAACTCAATTTAAGTGAAAAAATTTTTCTAGTTTATTTATAGGCAAGCGCGGATGTTTGTTTATAATGCTAGTAATACATAGTATCATAATTTATATATTCTCCGCTACTGACCCACTCACCAGAAAAGACATTTTAGGGCATTGCTTAATCGACACAAGATTGATCCAATTTCTATGAGAAATACATAATTCCTTATTTGAATTAGAAATTTAGGAAAACTATCTTATTGATGGGACAGTTTAAATATTCTAATGATGATCGTTAATATGAAACGGTCATAAGACTTTTGAGGTAATGGTAACATTTCAAACGATAAAGTTTAATAGGTCTTTGGAAATATTTACAAGCCCCCTTAATAGTACTGCTTAACTCTGAAAAAGTTTTCTATTCTAATTTAACAAGCAGTTAAACGAACATGGTCTACTTTGAAGGTTCATTAATTGACGCGATCATCAAAACTTCATTTTACCACTAAGATTTATTTGAACTTAGGTCCACTTTCTTGATTGAAATTTACATAATATTTGTTTGGAACTCTTTTCTCTTGTACATACATACATAAAATTGAAAATGCTTATAGGCATGAACTAAGTGTTTGATACTTTGGCCACTAAAGTGCATAGATGATCGCTCACAGACCTTCAGCTATATTATGCATCATACTATTCATCTCTATCTAGTGAACAGCTCCACGCGAATGGGGTTTTTCATTCATAAACAGAAAATTGTAATTTAATTTTACGATGGAAAGTCAATGAACTTTGGCTCCTTACTGCTCAGGGTATCATGGTGTGCGAGGTGGCGTAATGAGGAGAGTGTTCCTCGAAAGTTTCTGTCTATGAACTGACCAGGCCAAGCCCTCCAGGCTAATTTGCTGATTTGTGCCAATTTCTGATGCTTGCGAGAAATGTGATTGGAAAAAGGCATGTATCAGTAAAGGCAAAATACCAAAATTCATTTTAAATGATTTAAGCTGAAAATGAAATGAAATGCTTCAACGGCTTATCAACTGACCGTGGCCATGGCCGCGCCAAGGCCCGTGTCCACCAATTCGCATTTGTTCACATGCAAGAAAGTTGTGTGGCTCGGAAACCATCATCGCGAAAGAAACACATAAAGAAAGAACGAGGGAATTTCAAACGAATATAAAATCTTGTGTAGTGCGTTTTTCTTCGGTGAAGTTGATGATGCGGAGTAGTTTTAAGAGATCATCTGGTGGGGTGTCATACCCAAACAGGTACCTATATAAATTGGCTGTGCATTTGAAAACGGTATCATATCATCCTTACATTTAATCGGCTACAGTTCGAAAAAAGAAAAAGAAGACGAACGAGGCACTTACTGATTTTGCATTTTTATTTCGTTTACTAATTAAAACCCGTGTGAATTAAATTATTACTTTGAATCTGTCGATTTAAAGGCGTGAAATGGCTCTAAATAAAGTTATTGGTGTGATTTGTCTGATTGCTGCTGCTGCTGCGTTACCGACGGAAGAATCTCGGGGGCACGCACGAAATGCAATTGGGTCCGATAGCGACATAATGGATAGCATATACAAAGATTGCCTTCGGAAAGACTCGGTTTCATGCGTGAAGTACAAGTTGTTCAATTTCGTGGATAGAGTGATGGCCACTCGTGATCAGTTCGCCCTCACCGAAGGTGTAACGGTGGTGAGAACTCCTGGTGCTGAAAATGCTGGAGCACCGCGCGCCATCAACGTAGACGAGTCATTTGAGTCCTTGTTGTGGAATCGCCTCTCCACGTTTTTGCAGAGCCACACTGTGAAAGTCGAATTGAATGGAGCGGATGTTGTGAATGCAGTACAATCCACTGGTCGCGCCTTGGAGGACGTGTCGGACACCTTGTTCGGAGATGATGAATCAGCAACTGGTGCCGAAGAAAGCCGTGGAAAGAAGAAAAAGGCCGCTAAAATCCTCGGCCCAATCCTTGCTCTTGTCGCATTGAAGGCTGCCGCTTTGTTGCCTCTCCTGCTCGGCGCCATCGCTCTCATTGCTGGTAAAGCCCTGCTTATCGGCAAGATCGCTCTTGTCCTTTCTGCAGTTATTGGACTTAAGAAGCTTCTATCACAAGAAAGGCACGTCACATATGAAGTAGTAGCTCATCCTCATCACTCCACCAGCCACTCAGCCAGCCACAGCGATTCTTACGGCTACAGTGGAGACACCGGAAGCTACGGAAGCTCAGGCCATGGTGGATGGGGACGCTCTATTGATGCTCAAGATCTCGCATACAGCGGCCAGAAACCACAATAAACAACAGTCTCGTGCTACAACATATTGTTGATATTTTCGTTAAGTTGATTCGCACGACGAGAGCAATATTTGGCCAAAAAATGGACATTCCATAACCACGCCATGCGAATTGGAAGATCCGACGAAGCACTTTTCTTAATTAAGGCTAAATTATTTATTGTAATATTTATGTTTTAGTAACGTGTTATTTATCTGAATCTAACGATAACTTGTGTCATGCAAAAATAATTTTCTTTCTTCTCTTCATGCTTAATTTTCTTCTTTCTCCTCTCAATGCACGATGCATGGCCTTTGCATGCAACTTTCATTCTGGTCGAACTTGCCTGTTGCGCTTTCTTGAAAAGTGAAGATTTCGCTTCTAGCTTTGCCAAAGTAGCGCCGTAACATTTGCCATACAGTCACCTAATTTCAAACTTTTCTGCTCACTACAAACTCTCCACTTTGCATCATTCTTCTCTCTACTTCTTCGTTCAGTATCTTGCCATAGATTCGCTTTCTATTTTCAGTTTTTCCCCTTGTGTTTTGTACCAGCTGGTCATTACTTTTATTTATTGTAAAAGAAATCTAATACTTCTGTTAAACTCGGTATGCATAAAATAAAATATCACATTTGTTATACGCTGTTTGTTTTTGATTCAATTAATAATCTTTTACGCTAAACCGATCCAAGCTATTTTCTCGGTAATTGCCGTTTCTCTTTTCTCTATAAAAATTTCCTGTCGCTGAGATTATTAAAAGTGTGTCACTGAATGATGAATATTTCTTAGTATCAAGTATTTTAAGTGATGCAGGTAGTGCAGTATTATGAATTATGTTGCTCTGTAGCGGCTTGGCCTCCGATTGGTGATGAAGCGTGGCTTCGCACTCAAGAAACTCGCAAACATATTTTCGTTGACCCGACATCGCCTCCAACCCTGGAGATTCACCCAACGGCAAGCCGGATGCATATGTATGTAAATATGTGCTCGTACAGTGTTATGGTAACTAAGGTAATCGTTAAGATGGATAACGTTGTTTTCAGATTGAGTTGAGGAAGCGCGTTTTCGCATTATATGGGTCTTTTTTCTCCCCGATTTTAAGTAGCCATTCGGCAAATGTGGTTATGAAAGTATCTGTTTTGAAGACAACGCTTTACGCGTAAGAAAATTGCATTGTTTTCTTGTATGAAGAGTAGTTCATCCATAAATCTTAAGACCTAATTTCCATATTTCAGCTAGAAATTAGAAAAGAAAATACAGCTATACAATAATATTGCAGCAATATGAAGCTGGTTGTAGCATTAAGTTTCATTCATGAGATTTTATGCATCAATGTGCGCGGACCCCAAATGTGGAATCAGATACGTATAATATTGTATTATCTGTCTTATACAGCAAATACGAATAAACAAATTTAAATTAACCCGCTTAACTTTGCGGGAAAATTGTGAGTTTTGTAGAGTTTTCATTTCAGTTAAATATAGTATAGATACCAGAAAGTTCAGAAATGCTTGCTGAACGGATAATGTTTTTATATCCAAGTAGCAACTAGTTTTTGTCTGCTTTTATTACCAGTTAGCTGCAGAGAGATCTTTGCTTTCTTTACAGCAGCACCGTGAATAATGGAAATTTACAAAACAATGCGGTTATTTAACTATGAACGAGGAGCATATTCAGTCCTTAAATCTTTCCATATTTACTTGTGCTAGTCATCCAAAAAAAAAACTTTTCCATTCATGATTTTTAACATTTCGTTTTTGAAGGTTCTTTGTGGAGGGGTGTACAAACACTCCTATCAACACAACCTGCTATGTTTAAAACGTAAGTTTCTAACATTTCGATCCTTCAACATTGAAATAGTGGCAGAATAATGTGTCGCCTTTTTAAGGTTTTGTAAAATAATTTTACAAGACCCTAATAAATCGCGTCCTGTCTATCCGTCCGTCCGTGCGTCACACCAATGTTTCTTGCAAATGATATAAGCTAAGAGCATCAAATTGTGTACCTAGGTGTAAAGTGAGCCCTCTTCAAAATTCAACTGTAAAATAAATTTGTAACGCATTTAAGGGGGGTCTCCCCGTATAGGGGAGTGGCCCCCGAAAAAAAGTTTTATCAAAGATAGCCGATATTGATATCAAATGAAAGGTCTTGATGAGAACTTTCCAAAACAGGTCTTAAACTACAATTTTTTTACATCAAGATGCGCACAGGAAGGGGAAATACACGAAAAATTTGTGTGTCTCCCCTCGCGATTAGACACCTGTGATCAGAAAAATTTAAAAATAATCATGAAGGTAAGTGTTTCTGAGTCTAACAACAACTAACACTTTAGAGATCGAAATTCACTCAATTTTGTTAATAATAGTATGATCTTCAAATTTCACATTTTCCCCAATAAAATCGTATGGATACCTTTAAACTCAATGAAATCCGATATTTAAGTAAACTTACAAAGGGGTCTAATACTCTGCACGTTTAATGAAAATCGAATCATATTCACGAAGGTTATAGCCATTTGAAATTTCTCCAAATACAACAACAATAACACATTTTACGGACTTTCCACGAATCAGATACTGCAGTTTTGATTTGATCTTCTTGGAATTTTCAAATATGATCAATAACATAAATATTTTTGGGAACTCATGATTCGGGTGGTTTTTGTTAGCTTGCAACAAAATGGCGACCGTTGAAGCGAGTGAAACAATGGATTTTCTTATAAACGTGGACATCTGTTTGACATGTTTCTCGACATTATTCATTGCTGGTGACTGCATTTCGTAAGTTGGGCACATAACCCTTCTGACATGAGCGTAGGTCTGTCTACCCAACTTGTTTGGACAGGGGATACAATCAATCAGCTACAACAAGACGCTATATCATTCTAATTACAGAGGTACATGTTGGTCGCGGCATTCAAAATTACGAGTTTCCTTCTAAGCTGAGCTCGTAAGAGCGCGAGAAGGGACTTTGTGCTCCAATTTTCTCATTTTAGTTAATCATTTCTACCGGAAATAACCAATAAATTAATTCTAAATGCAGTATAAATACAATTCAACAGTATTTAGAGGGAAAATCTCAGGATGCTTTTCTCTTCTGCATTCATTCTTTGCTTACTGATGCACTTAGTAAAGGATCCCTCTTACATCCTTAGAAGCAAACGTTACATATTGGATTTATAAAATTCCACGAAGAAATAATAAGGATTGAGTGATTGTAAATTATAGAGTTGATTCGTTACTTCTCGGTTAATATTATACATTATATGCTCAGATATCTATAATTAGTGATTTTCAAACTAAAGATCCTACAACCAAAAAAGACAATACTTTTCTTTCTATAACTGATCATAACTTTAAAGATGAACATGAAAATGCATAGTCGAGTTTTCATTGAACTAAAGGGTATGATTTTCAGGAAACTTTCATGATAGTTTCATAGTTAACTGAAAACCAAGACGATGGGTTTTGAATAAACTTTAGGGAGTGATTCGGTTAAGAAGGAGTTAACTTTATGTTTATATATATATATATATATATATATATATATATATATATATATATATATATATATATATAAAAACATATATCTATACCTATAGATATGTATGTACATATATATGTATATATATATATATATATATATATATATATATATATATATATATATATATATACACAGACCGCGTCACTTGAATAGCCTCACCCCATATTTCAGCAATTTATATTTATACAATATAAAACTACGTAATTATTTGTCATATTTTGATTATTCGTCTATCGTGTATCACAAAATACAGACGAACTTGTACGAGCGTGTCCACGGCGCACCGCACGCAAGTCGACGCTTGAGTTGTCCGTTCCACATGATTAGCCTCAGTTGACTTCCAAGTGTCCTCGCGTTTGTTTGTTTTTAATTTTCGATGCTAATTCATTGTACTTAAAGTGTTCCTTTCATTTCATATAGTTTTTAGAATATTATCATTATGGGTCGTGTTCGAAAATTAACGGATATCGGAATAGAAAAAATTAATTTTAATTTGGATAAGCAATTGTCTCAGCGCGATATTGCGCATAAAATTAGTCGTAGTGCTAAAGTGATTAATAATTATGTGAAAAATAAGGGAAATTATGGAAAAAATTATAAAGGTCGCACAAAATTGGCTACTTCATTACGGGAACGTCGACTTATTTTACGTGTACCATCTAATTCTTCGAAGACAGTACGTCAAATAGCAAACGAGGTAAACACTAATGCTTCATTATCTACAGTGCGATGCATTATAATCTTTTCACCATACATCAAATGGAAAAAAATGAAGAAGAAACCCCGTTTGAGAGAGAGTCATGAAAAAGCCCGATTATCGTTTGCTAGAATACATATTTCCTAGACTGATCAGTGGTATGATGTTGTTTTTACCGACGAAAAAAAATTTAATTTAGGTGGTCCAGATGGGTATTCGTATTATTTTCATGATTTGAGAAAAGAAGAGAAAATTTTATCACGTCGTCATTCAGGAGGTGGTTCCGTAATGGTCTGGGGTGCGATTTCTTATCACGGTATCATCAGTATTTCTATTATTAAAGGAAAATAAACTTCTTAACTGTACATAAACCTTCTTGAAGAAAAAATAAAAGTGGAAAGTGGATTTTTCAACAAGACAACGCCCCGTCGCATACTTCACATGGAACAAAAAATTGGTTTAATCAAAATAAGGTTCAAGTTTTAGATTGGCCATCGAACTCTCCGGACTTGAATATCATCGAAAATGTTTGGGGCTATCTTTCTCGCCAGTTATTTGGGGATGCACGCTATTTTAATAGCAACGCAGATCTTATACAAGAAATTTATAGAACTTGGAATAATTTGGACTAAAATAACATTCGCTCGTTACATGATTCTATTCCCAATCGAATTTTTGACGTTATTAAAAGTAATGGAAAATATACAAAAAATTTAAATTAAATTAAAATATTTGTTTTCTGAGTTTTATTTTACTGAGGCTATTCAAGTGACACACCCAATTTGTTACTTCAGAGTGCAATTTATATAATTTATTATGTCCAGTTTATGCAGTAAACTTGTAACAGTAGATGAGTATACTTTATTTATAAAATTAATGAAGCAATTGCTCTCATAGAACTGGATTTACAACAACAACTGGGAGTGAGGCTATTCAAGTGACGCGGTCTGTTTATGTGTATATATATATATATATATATATATATATATATATATATATATATATATATATATATATATATATATATACATATATATATATATATATATATATATATATATATATATATATATATACATATATGTATATATATGTATATGTTTATATATATATATATATATATATATATATATATATATATATATATATATATATATATACAGTGAAACCTCTCTTCGCGGACACCTCTCATAAGCGGGCACCTCCCATAAACGGACAGAATTCATACACACAAGTTTCTGGTTACGTTTTTGGTACAATATTCCCGGACGTCGCGGACACTGCATTCATATACATTTCAAACAAAATGCCTCCCACAAGCGGACACTAAGCACTATCATAAATTGGTGGTTCCCCTTTCTGGAAATTCGGCTGCATGATGTTTATCGTTGATTCCAATGGATTTGGTGATTCTCCTTTCTTTATATTCGGTTGCATGATGTGTGTCGTTGATTGCAATATATCTGTTCAGTCAGTGAAATTTAATGATTGGTGTGCGTCGTTTATACACTGTACGAGTATCTGTGACTAGAAAATCGTTTAGGAGTTTTCTCATATTATTGGTAAAGCTCGTGTGTTTGTTTGCGTTTTTTGGTTGCATAGCCGCATCATGACCTCGCAAAGGAAAATCCTTTCTTTGAAAGAAAAAGTGAATGTTATAAATACAATCGAAAAAGAAAAACTGTCAATCCGGGATGCAGCTAAGAGGTTTTTGTTTTTCAACATGATAGAAAATGGACAATTTTTGCAAAAATCATATTTTTACTAGGTTCAATATCGGGAAAACATAGGCTGGAAATATTTTACAAAATAAAGAAGCTATTCGGTTACAATGGCAGTCTGGAAGAAAAATAAGCCAGAAGAAGAGTTTCCTTAAGCTCGGTGGTTCTCAAATACACCAAACGTGCTTCAATTGGTTCGCAAATGCGAGAAACCATAACATTCCGATTTCAGGTCCAATCGTAAAGGCAAAGGCAAAAGAAATAGCTGAACAAATAGGTTACTCAAGATTTTCAGCGTCCAATGGGTGGCTGGAAAAATGGCGTAAAAGGCACAACATAACTTTTAAGTGCATATCTGGTGAAGCTCCTGATGTAAGTCAAGAAGACGTTGAACAATTTAAGTCGAAGCTACCTTCAATTTTAACGTGGGTACAAGCCAGAAAATATTTACAATGCTGATGAGAGTGGGCTCTTTTTTCGTGCTTTACCTGAGGCCTTGAAATCAGAGAAATGTATCGGTGGCAAACTGTCGAAAGAAAGACTCACTGTTTTATTTTGTGTCAACATGGCAGGAGAAAAAGAGAAGCTGCTTGTAACCGGCAAAGCAGCCCGTCCCAGAGCTTTCAAAAATATTTGCATCAATGATTTGCCAGCACACTGGAATTCGAATAGGAAAGCATGGATGACGCGAGACATCATGTCTGAATCGTTGTTTCAATTTGAGGGCTCAGAACAGGAAAATTTTTTGTTTTTGGATAATGCAGCATCTCATCCTAAAAATTTAAATCTTACCAACATAAACATCATTTTTTTACCAGCCAACACAAAAGCACTATGCCAATCTTTAGATCAAGGCATTATACAGAATTTCAAGATGCACTACAGAATCTTAATTTAAAACACATAATATCGAAAATAGAAACCAGCAAATCAGCATCAGAACTAGCCAAATCTATAAATGTTCTTGAATCCTTATATTTTATCAAAGCCTCGAGGGATAAAGTTGAAGCAGCAACTATAAAAAACTGCTTTCGAAAAGCGTCACTTATAAATTCTGATACGAGTCTTTTAGAATTTGAAGCCAAGGATGAACTGCCACTGGCAACACTTTTGAGTCTACAAAATGGGATCGTTGCATTAAGGCATCAACATTTGGAGGAATAGCTGAACATCAATGAAAATATTTCCACTGAAGCTGACAACATTGAAATTTCGTGCGATGATCCACTTGACAATATAAGTTTAAGTAGTTTCCAAGACGAGGTGATCGATGAAAACATCGATCCTATAAATTCATTTGATGAAGCTCTAAAGCAATTGGCACGTTTAAAACATTTCGCAAGAAATGATTATTTACATTTCAACACTTGAAAAATGCAGAGAATTATTTTGAGAACGAACAGTTGAAAATGAGACAAACCAAAACTCGACAGACAAAAACTAATCAATTTTTCCAACGAAAGTAACTGTTTTTTATATTTATTCGTAATATAATTATGTATGTATATCAAAATTCTATAAAAATCATTATATGTAAGAACAAATATGTAAATAAGAAAATAAAACTATGAATTGGAACAGAATGGAGAAATTTCAGCACGCAAAAAACTTACTTTTATTTATTATATTAACGAAGTATGCAGGTGAAATGCGCTTTCATTCGGCGCCTCCAAGCAGCGGACACCTCTTACAGCCGGACAAAAAGCTTGGAACCGTGAGTGTCCGGCTATGGAAGGTTTCACTGTATATATAAATTGTAATAATCGAGCCGTCGCCTAAGCAAACTGCTCAAAAATCTTTCTAACGCCTATCCGGAAATTTACTTGCAGATTTGAAAAAGATTTTTTTTTTTGCATTTTACTATTCCAAATTATAATTACGAATCTTGAAAATTTCTTTTATGATTTTTCCTTTCCGTTATTAAATATCAATTTTAGATCATTTTATTTTGTTGGCGAAAGCAAGTGTGCAGCGGAATGGATGGAAGCTTCGTAAACTGCCGTTGTGAGGAGATCCGCAAGGTGACGAGAGATAACAGAAAGGGGTCGGAAAAGAAACTTCCGTGGGGGGACGACGAGTAGTGCGTGCGGTACGGGCGCTGATTGTTTTTGTTGGGAATGCGTTTGCGAAAGGAGACTTTATTCGATCCCGGTGATGTTGCGAGGTTCCTGTCGTGATAAATCACGGAAAATCCCGGTTCTTCCACGAAATTTTCTTATCGGGAAACAAATGAAAAGAAAATTCTTTTCTTGCCTGAGTGCCTAACTGTTTTGCGTGCATTTAATTTGTTTTCTGTCGATTCGCCGTGTATCCAATCAGCGTTAAACGAACATTGGCCAACGGCTTAAGATTTACTGTATTTTTCGGATAAGACCCGGAGTGAATAATAAAATAATTAACTAGATACTTCCTCCAAAGTCCACATGCAATTTGCAGCAAATTATTTTTCCCAACAACACAATTTGAGGAGGGATGACAAGCGCTATCATACCGGTCCAGACCTCTACAAATGCAATGAATTCAGCGAGTCATTTGCAAGAGCTGAGACATTGAAATATCATAAAGGTCGTCATGAAGCTTCGCATTTGAATGCCGATGTATATAAGTGTCAAATATGTAACCAATCATACAAGCTACTATCGTAATTAAGGAAACACGTATTGGAAAGCAGGCTAATCCGGCCCTATGTAAATGCAAAGAGTGCGGAAAATTATTTGCAGGGGCTAAACTATGGAAGGATCATATACATCTTCATAGCACTCCAGATTTATTGAAGTGTAATCTATGTGGAAAAACTTTCACAACAACAACATCATACCAGCATCATAAAATTCTTCATACGGATCCTAATAAATATCGTTGTGACATCTGCAGCAAATCATTTACTGCATCAGCGTATATTAAAGCGTATAAAGCTTTACATGCTGATCCAAACAGAAATCAATGCGAAGTATGCGGAAAATCATTTTTAAGCGCTTGCATATTGGCCGAGCATAAAGTGCTTCATTCTAGTCCCGAGTTGTTTAATTGCAATTTATGTGGAAGCTCGTTAGTCACAGCAAGTAGATTAAAGGAACATAAAGCTCTTCACTCAAGTCCTAATAGATATAAGTGTGAGATGTACAACAAATCATTTCAAAGTTCTTGCAAGTTGAGGGCCTATCAAGTCTTAATGAAAATCCAGACAGTACCAATGCAATAAATATTAAGAAAGTTATCGATAGTAGGACTTAGAAGCTGCACAATCATCTTTGTAAACCACCAACATCGTCAACGAACGATCGTGAGAGTGCCAGTGAAAACCCCCATTTTTTATTGAATTTGAATTTTACTATATTTATTAAAACTTTAGATCTCTTTGAATTATTTTTTATTACAAATTCAAAAATATTCTTTTAAATATAAAGAAGTGTCAGAACATTGATAGGTCGCGAAACTAGTAGGTCTTTGTAAAAAAAAAAAAAATTTACAACGACCTACTAGTTTCGCGACCTGTCTTTCCGTATGTCCGCCCGTTTGTCCGCCCGTCCGTCTGTCCGCCTGTCCGTGCGTCACAGCTAATTTCCTCAAAAACTAAAGAAGCTAGACTGCTCAAACTTTATGAAAAGGTCAGAAGTGGCGGTCTCTCAAAAGTTGAGGTATTAACAAAAATTTAAAAAATTTTTAAAAAATGTTGTTAAAAAATGAATGAATATACGAATATCATACTTCTACATAAAATTAAAATCAGAGAATGATGTATAGAAACTGCTTTAAGAAATAAGCGATGATGATGAAGACAAACAAAATGCTCCTACAAGCAAACTAAAATTTAATACTAGATTAAATATCAAGAATGCATTACAACAAACATTAAGATCTCTTTCACTGCATCCATAGATTTGAGCAATCAGCATAGTAGTCAAACCGAACAAATTACGTTTTAGATGATTCTTAAAGTACTGTTGACATGAAACCGGAAAAATCAATAATATGTAATAGCAATGAGTCACAAAACAAAGGAACGGCGTATTCAAGCAAAAAGAAACCGAAAAAGATCAATGTAAACAATATTCGGCAAATTTGAGCAGACGTATCTGTGAATGGAAATTTGTGAAAACACGTCTCAATGCGGCGCATCACGTTATCTGCTGCCCACGGGCACCACAACAAAGAAAAAACTGCCTCCATCAAGCAAATTCACCTTACAATGTAACGTATGCCATACCACTTCTCTTCCACGCTGTAGATTCCGATGCCCTGAAACTGCCACCCATAGATAAGTCTATGTACATGAAACACTACTCTCAACGAGCAATGTCACTTGCTTATGTCATGCGTACCCGAGGTCAATTTCCATGCTTGACAGAACTCGCCACTGAACAAATCTACACCCCAATCACGATCCTCCGACAAGCGACGAACATTAGTCCTTCTCGCCAATTAGGTCGTCCAGGCTTAAGAACAGGTACTCATAGATAAGCAACATGGAAACTTAACCAAGCGCTCACGACGTAAATTTCGATGGCTCATAACATCCGCCGCCACGGAAACCTTCATCTCAAATTACATTTTCCAACAAGCGATAGGCATGATGTTTACTCGCCTACAACGCCGTCCGTCCTCAGCCACCGACATCAAACGAGAAGCTAAACATACCTTGAACAAGCATCCACGGAGCAAATTCTCACACCTTAGAACACCCTCCATAGGCAAGCCCGTCGCCCATTCATAATGCAAAGTCACCCGTCTATAGTAGCGCCCTCCATTACCACGCAACTACTCGCATCATAAAAACTTCCGGCACACCTAGTATGATCAAGCGAATCGGTCATTCCTACACGCGGCCGTTCATCCTTAGCCAAAGGCACCGATCGATGAGCAACGCGTTCCTCAACCGAGCACCCATGAAGCAAATTCCCATGCCATAGAACACCCGCTACCATGCAAGCCCATCACCTAACAATATCGCAGTCATCCATCTATACCAGCGCCAGCCGTCATCACGCAGCCACTCGCACCATAAAAAACGTCCAGCACGCCTAACCTAATGAAGTAAATTGCTCGACCCAAACGCCTTCAATAAGTGACACACACTAAAGGATCTCAAGACCTACAACCATCAAACCAACTGTTCGGTGCACCACCTATCCACAGAGCATCCCTAATATTTCAAGCTATTTATACTAGATATGGACCTCCTGTACATGAAAACAGCCATGGATATAAAATTATCTGCCGCTAGAAGCGCAAAAGACCCGAGAAGCACTTCCACTAAAGATTATAACAATTATGAATAACAAAACTACTCGAAGACTAGAAGCAACGAATATATGAAAAATCCTTCCACTATAGATGAGTAACAACCATGAATAGTATAATTATCTATCACTAAAAGGGTAGTCTGTGTGGTCTGGTGGTTAGGGCATGAACGCATAAGCCGAAAGTCCCAGGTTCAAGTCTCGTTGGGAGGAACGTGACTTAGTTCAGGGGACTTTTCGGACAGACTATGAGTGTTCACGTGTTGATATATACTGATTTAATCAGATCATGTCATAGCTGAGCAGGCACACGGGAGCATGGTACTGACCAAACCAACTTCCGAAAAAATCAATGTGGTCATGAAAATGAGATACTCTAACTATCTCTGAGCGAAGGCCCGAGAGGGGCTGTAGTGCTACTAAGAAGAAAAAGAAAAGGGTCAAATGAATTCTATTAATTCTAGAAATATCTACGAACCCTATACGAATATACACGCGGAAAAATCTAGAGCTCTAATCTAATGATTGAAAATATGGGACTATCGTAGACTATGATCAACTTTTTAGTTTCACTATTTATCATTAGAATCTACTAAGGGTAAGGAAACGCACCTGTAATCTAAAGACATATGTCTTTTCTAGAACACAACCATCAAGACTAGTTCTACTAACGGCTAGAGGCTACTAAGATCCGGAACGCTTTCCTACTTAGCCAGAACACTGATCTCTTACTTACCCTAAACTCGTAGCTACTTACCCCAGTCGTATACCTACGCAAATTCAACACATACACCTACATACCTAACGCTCACATATACACTAATCTGATACATACTCGTACATAGCCTAGACACACACCCTCGTAGCGACCATCCACGACATGCACACCTATTCTGGACTCACACCTTCTTATCTCACGCATCTATCTATACCACCCTAATACAAGCACCCACTCACCCAAGAGGCACGCCCAAGACACACACCCACCTACATACCCAAGGCACAAACCATCAGTTTTGTTACTGGCCGCTACAAGCGCTATTAGTTCCAATTTCCGCCACTAGGGGGCACGCAAAATCAATCCGTATTCGTATAGAAAATTTGCGCCAGAAAATACATTCTATATCAACTAATTTAGACATGTACAACTGGCTGAGCATTAAGAAAAATTATTTAAGCTGAAACAAAATGGCACCCGTTTGTACTTATGAAAGAAGTTCTGTGCCTTGTAGATACATTTGAATGATTTCTTATGCAAGCATTGGATGAATGGTACAAATCATCGATTCATGCCGTCAGAAAACTTGTTTCGAACCCTAAAATGGTTACTAAGCCCTTCTGGTAACAGGTCATTCAATCAGTCCGTAGGATAAGTAAGAAAAAGCAAAATTTGGACAAAACTCGATTTTTTTATTCAACTAGGTCGCTTTCGAGAGCCCTGCAACGAGTATAGCAATTTTCCAACTTTTTGATATCATTTTTATAGTACAATTTCTCTTTCCCATCAAAATAGGCCTCAGTTTCAGCGGCTACTTTATCATTGGAGTCAAATTTCTTTCCAGCAAGCATTTGCTTGAGATTTGGTAACAGGGGAATGTCATTGCGGGCTAAATCTGGAGAATACGGTGGGTGGGTAAGCAATTCAAAGCCCAATAAATTCAATTTTGCCATAGTTTCATCGATTTGTGACACAGTGCATTGTCTTGGCAAAACAACACTTTTTCCTTTTGCAAATATGGCCGTTTCTTTGCGCGTTCAGCCTTCAATCAATCCAAACTTTCCTCTTACTTGACTTGTTTTACTTCATACAAATATATTCAGCCATTCATTAATGAATTCAATCAAACGTTAACACTACGTACCTTAAATGTTGAAGTTGGGGAAAAATAAGTCAAATTTAGTCATCTTCTCATTTCAAATAGTCACCATTTTATTCTACAATTACTGATGTCACTAGTTGAACAAATCCTCAAAGATAATCATGCTAACTTTTATTCCTGAAACTTCCATGCAAATCTTCGCAAACTTGTAATGTTTGAGTCGGTAAAAACGCATATTGTTCCGTAACCAATTAGTTCCATAGAATATGGGTGAAAATTAAGTAATGAAACTGATTTTAAAGCCACGCTTGTGGTAAACCTGCGACCTTGAAATGCAGTTCCTCTTCCTCGTCATCCTTTCCCTCTCCATTGATATATTTACCATCACTCTAGCTTGTTTCGTTCGCCTGCTGTGTCGTGTTAAGTCGACGTGTGTTGGTGATGTTCCTCACGAAAATGGAGAAACGAAATCAAGAGCAACGCGTCGCGATAAAATTTGGTGCAAGATTGGGTGAAAATGCTTCGGAAACGTACGCTAAAATTGTAAAAGTGCTCTTAGTCGTGCCCAGGTGTCTCGATGGCATAAAGAGTCTAAGTAGGGGCGTGAAAGCGCGGAAGACGAGGCGCGGAGGCGGAAGAACAGTCGAGGTGCGGACTGACGTAAATGCGCTGCGTGTGCGTGCTTTAACTCGTGAAGTTCGGCGTTTAACAGTTCAAATGTTGGCCTCGGAACTGGATATGAACCGTGAAACAGTCAGATGAATTTTAATCGACGATTTGGGGTGGAACAATTGTGCTCGAAGATGGCTCCAAAGAACCTTTCTGAGGAGCAAAAGCAGAATCGAATGACCGCCACAGAAGACTGTTTGCAACAAGTAGAAAACGATTCCACGCTGCTTGATCGAGTTGTTACAGGCGATGAGAGCTGGTTTTTCCAATACGATCCGCAAAACAAATGCCAAAGCTTACAATGGTTGTATTCGCACGCCCCCGCCCGTAAAAAGCTCGCATGAGCAAGTCGAAGGTGAAAACGATGATTATTACCTTTTTTGACAGCCGTGAAATTGTCCACAAAGAATTTGTTCCATCGGGGCAAACACTAAATCAAGTCTACGAGTATTATTCTATAGTAAAACAGAAAAATTCCAACCGCTATACCTACATTATATACCATTCAATTTTTTAAAACTTTCAGGGCCGGTCAATGCTATCAATGGCCATTTATGTAACCAATTTCGTTGAATTTAAGGGTAGTTTTGCGGTTTTATTCATGAAAATGTAAAATTTTTAATCATACTATTACTAACAAGGTTGAGTGAATTTCTACTTCTCATGTATTTGTTTTGTTGTACTCATAAAGGACTACATTCTTGATTTTTTCAGATTTTCCAGATGAACAGTGTCCAATTGCAAGGGGGGTTCGCGAAAATTTCGTACATTTCGATTTCCCCAGCCCTCCTCCGTACGAATAAGGTGATTATAGGACCTGTTTCAAAAAGATCCCATTGAGGCCTTTCCAGTGACTACCAATGGTGAAAATTTTATTTTGAAGGGTCACCTCCCTATATAGAGAGACCTCCCTTAAAACTCTCTGAAACATTTCAAGAAGTCACCACTTCTGATTTTCCCGCAACGCTTCTTGGCTGTAGCTTCCATAGTTTTGGAGAAAAGCTGCTGTGACATACAGACGGACACGTGTCATGATTTCAACAGTGTTTTATATTTCAGTACAAAGCCCTAAAAATCTCCGTGGCACCACCAGCCAGGAAAGCAAATATCTCGTAGGTACCAATATTTTTTAGAAACAAATATAAATTTTAGTGGCTATCACTTTGAAAGTAAAAAATTTTTGAAAAAAATATTCTGTTGAATGAATATATCTAGTGTAAGCCCTTACAACCTCTTCCAAGAAAATATTGTTAGAGGTCCAAACATTTCTGCGAGCTACTGTCGCAATTGTTGTCGCAAGTATTAATAGTGTCATGATCAATAAACGAATGTACACGAAAGCACAAGAATCGAACAATCATGATGAATATCTGAAAGTGACGTCACTGCGGGGTATTCAGAATTGCTCGAATATTCCAGGTAGTTCTCGCCAGAATATTCGCCAATATATGAGAAATGGATTGAATGACTAGAGGCCCTATATAAAGCCGAGCTGAATGAATGGTGGGGAATAGTAAAACTGCGGTAGTAAAACCGTAATAGAGTGGAGCGCGAAGTAAAGCCGATATTGACTGATAGTGAAGTAATTTTCGTGATACAGACAGTTGAAATATAAATTTATAGACAAGTGAAAAATAATATTTTAAATAACATCTGTAAAACTGTGAAATCAATGTTTTTGCATTCTTAGTAAATAAACTCCTTTAACTTAATTTGAAAGACAGTGCGTTTTCACTTTCCCAGAACATTAATATTATTGGTCGCGAACCATAACACGCGGCAATGCTGTCGGAAGTGAGAATGAAAGTGAAAACTTTTAAATATTTTTAAAGTGCGCAATAGTCAAATGTAACGTGAAAACTGGTAGAATAAAACAAATAAATAAAAGCGGAAATAATTAACATACCACAAAACTTCATTTAACTTAATGAATTGACCATGTCGGAGCTTAAAAGAGAAGCAGAAACACCAAAATCAAAAGAACCTGAAAATGCGCGCATGCAAATGTTGATGCTGATGCAGCAAGAGCAGCGACAACAGTCCTCCAGTTTAACTGCGAAGCTAAATGAACAGTCATCCAGTCTAACTGCGAAGCTAGATGAGCAATCAGGGAAGCTGGACTAACAAGCGATTGAAATCAAGGAAGTGCAAAAACAGTCAACCGAAATAAAAGCGGAGCTCGGTAGTCTGAACAAACAAATTAAATGCGTCGAGGAAAAGGTTTCCCAGGTCAAGGAGAAGGTAAGCCAGGTCAAGGAGAGAATCAACCATGCGATCAGCCATGTCGAGGAGAGAATAAACCATGAGATGGAAATAAATGAAACAGGAATTGGAAGCAGCGAAGGCAGTAGTGACTATCTCACCAGCCCCACTTATAACCTCAGCACAAAGCTCATCCAGAAATGTGAAACCACAAATATTCGACGGGCAAACGGTCTGGAGTATGTCCAAAACACAGTTTGAAGCCGCCGCTAGGATAAATCACTGGAATGAGCAGGAACGCGCAACTGCATTAATTCTTCCTCTAAGAGGCCCAGCTGCCGAGCTTCTGCAGACTATTCCCATTGAGTTGCACTCAAACGCGAACGCTTTAATGAATGCGCTTGACATGCGTTATGGAGATGATCATCTAAAGCAGATTTATCGGTCACAGCTACGGCATCGGATGCAGAAGTTTAGCGTAACCTTACAGTAGCTAGCCCAAGACATTGAGCGACTGACGTTTTTGGATTATCCAGTCACGACCCGGAACATCGAGATGACGTAGCAATAGAAGCATTCATCAGCGCATTAAAAGACCAGGAATTGCAACAAGTGGTGAATTTAGCCCAAAAACAAACGATTAAAGACACATTGGCATATAATCTGAACTTCGAGGAAGCGAAAAATGCGACTCGTACCACTGCCCGGGTTTGCATGGTAGTGACAGATGAGTACAGATGTGAGTGCATGGAAATTGAGCGAAAGTGGCAGGTTAGTGGTGCGCCTAGATGCTGGAATTGCGGTGAGCAGGGGCATCTGCAAACAGACTGCAAAAGCGAAGAAAACCGAGCTATTGTCCAGGGTGGAGGAGACCCAGACCAGTTCTGAAACCCAGAATGGAAGCTTTTCAAACTGAGGGGGCCGACCACATGGAATCACGTTGGATTTGGGCAAACGGATATTGTAATGGCGAAATATCGAAGTATTAATGGAGGATCTTAGCATCCGAATTCCCAAGATCAAAGTAGTAGTATGTGCCGACACTGATGTACTGAAATCTTCTGAGAGCATTGTATGGGCCAAACTTGATGGGGATTCTGGGGACCACCGATCTCATCTGATAGAGCCAACGAAGGTTACATGCTGGTTAGAGTCCTTAACACTGCAGACTCAGTTCATTCAACTCAAGTGTACATCTGTTCATCAAATTACCAACAGACAAACACTTCCTCCAATAATATTCATAACTTAACATTCTACAACGACTCGTGACCATCCTTATCAAGAGCATCCTATAACATATGCTACTTGTCTATACATACATGGCGCGATGATATCGGAATATTTTACATAATCATTAGCCTAAGTGATCTATAGTAGCAGTGTGACAGCCCAAAACAAACCCTATATGTTGAAAACTAATTAGACCTTCTTCAAACCTATAAAAAATCGAACATCTAGCCGAAAAATTCTGATAAGAAACAACTCAACACAAAAATATTTTATTTAGGTGAAAATAATGCTTGAATATGTCAATGAACATACCCGAAAACCCCTACGATGATCAATCTAATCTATTTAAAATGCAATCAATGCGTATTTTATTAAATTCTCAAGTATTGAAAATGTTTACGAATAGAGCAGCTATGACTTTACGCTTAATGCAAGCATACAAAGTATGAAGTTTGTAAATTCTCATGCAATCACGTAGGCACTGAAAGCAATAACATACATCCGAAAAGTATTAAATAGTGACATCATCCAATCATGCATCATTTTCCTAAGAAGATAATAAATTAGAGATTGTCCATACTCAAAGATTAACTAGTTCCCAATGAAAATTTGCCTAAAGAAATTCGGAAATGACTGAAACCGTACTAGAGCAATCCATACATAAATAATTTTTGAATACGAGAAATCTTGATGTGATGAATATGAGACCAGCATAAAATAACAGTTTTTACTCGATATAACACTGTAACTCTTGAAACATATAGAGACTCACAATGACAACACCTTATTTAAAGTAAATATAAACATTCATTCAATCTAGTGCGTGCATATAATGCCCATATAGAACTAAAAAATATTTTGTCATGCATTATGGGCATAACCAAACAATAATAACATAATGCCAACAAACTCCTAATGTCAATGACCTACCGCGTTCATTTTTTCTATATTAGCTTCTTCCTTTCAGTACGCGCCAAAAATCTATCAATGAAAATGTGTAAATATTCCTACCCATTAGAATCACTCCGATGATACCTACATCCATAATACATACTCGTAAACTCCATAAAAAAGTAGCATCCAGAAGTCATAGATCGTAAAACCTTTGCTAGACAAAATTCATAAATAATCTCAAATTTGGAATAGATACCCAAAACATACATGCCAACATAGTGATCTAAAAAATAGAACAAATCACTTATCAAAAAGGAAAAATCATAAGCAAACGATACGATGTACGAACAAAATTATAGCCATCTCATGCACTGCAAGATCATTCATTTGAAAAAATAACTCGTCTTGGAAGAAATTATTAGAATGTTTGAACAAAACCAATAGCATCCTATCGTAAAGAAGAAATGAATGAATGAATATACGAATGTCATACTTCAACATAATAGTAAAATCAGAAAATGAAGTATAGAAACTGCTATAAGAAATAAGTGATGATGATGAAGTTAAACATAATGCTACTACAAGCAAGCTAGAACTTAATACTAGATTAAATATCAAGAACGCATTACAACAAGCATGAAGATCTATTTGACTACATCCATAGATTTGAGCAAACAGCATAATAGTCTAACCGAACAAAACACATTGTAGAGATTGTAGACCACATCTACACTAATATGATACACATATCCACATACCCTAGACACAAAAGTGTCCAAAAGTGGCGTAGGACTGGTATTCAACACCTACCAACCTCTCACAGCCATGGTGGATGGTCGCGCAGTCACAGTCACCGGAGGTCTTCATGTCCGGTGGAAGCTCTGGAGACGATGGTCACACGAGTTCTTGGCGCAGTTGCTGCATCGTGTCAAGTAGAGACAGTCACAAATCAATGCGATCCCGGGAACAGTCGTCATCATACGCCAAGATAACACCCCATCGATGAAGTGGCCACTGGGGCGAATTATCAAAACGTACGAAGGCGCCGATGCTTTCGTATGATTCGCTGATGTCAAAACTGCCTCCGGAACTTTGAAAAGCTCAATACACAAACTGGCCCCTTTACCAGTACTCGACGACGCACAATCTAACAAAGAACCATCACAAGCAAGTTCCCCCCACTTGACGAAGGAAAGGTGGCGATCGATGCGAACCAGCTTCTCTTGATGTGCCTGCCAGCTCCCGTAGTGCATGCCTTTCCAACACAAGGCTCAACAACCAAATCCCATACGGGTCTGTATTTTCAACCATTAAGTCGAGTCTACTTCTCTTTCAGCGAGTGGAGGTTGCTCATATATTGCGATTTGGGACCGTATTGGCGGGAATTGGCTTTTCTACAGAACGGAACGAGCTTTGTGGATTCTTTCAACGACTCCACTCATTTCACTGAGTCTCCATCTGAAATCGAGGAGCTGCGACGACAACTACAAGCGTAAGATGTTTCATGGACCAATCAAGTGACCGACCACTACATCCACCAGTACACCATCGTCTACCCGGCCATTTTCGGGTTAGTCATACTGGTGATCTATCTCCGCTGGCGTTCCTGCAAACAACATTCTAATCTGCATGTCCAACCACCAGTATCGTTACCTAGACGCTACAGCCTACCGCACACCTTGGAGGAGGTTGAACGGACCGTTCAACGGGGGGTGATGGATGTTGAGTTCCTGAGACCCCTGAGCACCCATCACGGCCTGACCCGGCAACATCAGCGCATCAATCAACTTACATAGTTATTTAAGGTTAATTAGCACTATGATAATTAGCCCATTCCTAATTAACTCGATTTATTTAATTGATTTATCAATTGATCGATCATTTTAACTCAATTCATCGAATTCAAATTCAGTTCGCCACAAAGCGAAAATACTTTAAGTTTCTTAAACCAAATTTTTATTTTAATCAATCAAATTACTTAAGCTAGAAACGTCAAATCTTGTATGCAGATGTAAACTGGTGCTGTTTTCAAGGTTCATTTACAAAAAAAATTAATAAGGTATTTAAGGGGGTTTCCCCATATAGGGGAGTGAACCCCGAATATAAAAATGTCATCAGAGGTAGCCGATATGGGTATCAAATGAAAGGTCTTAATGAGAACTTTTCAAAACAGGCCTTAATTTGACACTTTTTGCTTCGAGTAGCGCACAGGAAGGGGAAATACATGGAAAATTGGTGCTCCCCCGACGCGATTGGACACCTGTGATCCGAAAAATCTGAAAAAAATTATGGAGGTAGATGTTTATGAGTACAACAATAACAAAAACCATAGAAGTCAAAATTCGCTCATCTTTGTTATAATAGTATCGAATAATAAGTATAATAGTATTCGACTTTCACATTTTCCCCAATAAAAGCATATAGGTAACCTTAAAATTCGATAGCCCTACAAGAGGCCCCCAAAGCTAGTAAGTTTGATGAAAATCGAATGATACAGACGGAAGTTATAGCCATTTGAAATTCCTTCTATTACAACAACAATAACATATGACTTTGGTGTTTTATGGACTTTCCATCAAATCAGTCGCTGCAGTTTTGATTTGATCTTCTTGAAATTTTCAAATAAGGTCGATAGCATTAACATCTTTGCGAATTCATGATTTGAGTGATTTTTGTTGGCTTACAACAAAATATCGACCGTTGAAAAAAAACAATGGATTTTCTTTTAAACGTGCACATCTCTTTGACATATTTCTTGACGTTATTCGTTGCTGGTGACTGCATTTCTGAGAAGTTGGGAACAAAACCCTTCTGACATGAGCGAAGGTCTGCCTACCCAACTTGTTTATTAATTTTGTATATTGTCAAAACTTTAAAACAAAAGTTTATTCATTGTTCAATTGCTGGTTGGGTCGTTATATATTTTGCATTTCTATTCTATGAATTCGAAAATAAAAGATATATGAAATCTGTCGTGCTTCAAAATTACTCATCAGTTAATGATTGTGTTGCATTTTGTAAAAAGGATAACGACGGTATTGGTGGTTTTACGTTTTTCCTGAACCATTGCCAAGCGACTATACTTTGGAGTTTCAATTAAAAGGTCATCGGAATGAATATATTTTCAAACGTCAAGAAAGGAAAAATAATGAAATCAAGGTTCGGGACAAAAGAGACCCGGCGCAAATATGATCATTAAAAAAAAACAATAATTACTGCCTACTTTAATGTCAAGCTTCATGCAAATACAGAAGGCTTTGAAATTTCAAAATATGAATGGCTGCCAATTCGAAATTTGATACCTAAGATTAAAATATTTTCTTTTGTTCTCCAAATAATAACGACGACGCAATCAGCGGATGACAAAAACGTCGAAAAATACAATGACAGTGAAGACGGAAGTAAAACGGAGATTAGCAGACAGTCTGGTCCAGACTGAGATTCCTGCGGTGTTCGGGATAAGCAAAAAAATCCTGCGAACGCCATAGTGTCCTACAAAGGAAAAGCGGGAAACTCTCCAGGACGCTTCAGATGTTCGAGCGGTGTAAGCGAATATAAAGAACATCGAGAATTCAATGGTCACTTCTGCGATTGTTACCAAAGCGACGGATGCAAGGGTCGTAATCCCAACAAAATAAAGAATTACCCTGAAGCCAACGAGGAGATTACGGTAGGAAAAGACAACAGCATCCAAAAAATAAAATGACGTTGTGTGATTACATCGCCAGCGTCAAAAATGTGGCCGAAGTACTGTATGCGGAAATGGAAGGCGATAACCTCTTCTAAGGATGGTCGCAAAGTACAATTACCCCCCAGTGGCATGAAGAAGAAAGTCTATTCCAAAAAGCGGGAGATGTTCTGAAAAGAATACAATCTGCATACAACTCCCAAAAAATCAGCAAAGCAGTAAAGATTGGGCTCCTTGAATTAGAGGAGCTCCTAGATCGCATTGAGCATTATCGGAGGGGCTGGTTAAAGGCTGAAGACGAGCAGAAGACTAAAGAAACAATGAGGGTGAAATCTAGAGGCCATATGCAGGTAGCTCCAGCAGTAAAAGTCAATAAAAGAATGGCGTCTAGCCCAATCGAAGGAGATCGGGATAAAAGAAGGAAGGAAGAGGCACTTGATGAGCATGCAGCACCAGATCACGGGTTTCAGACAGTGGTTACAAAAGAAGCGAAGAAAGCCGCAAAGAAACTCCTTCAAAAAGTGCCAGAAATTAAAGTTCGCACCGACGCCCAACAAGGAAAAGGACCTGATGCAAAACATGAGAGGCAGAAGCCCCAGTGAAGACCCCGGCAGCAGGCACTGCTCGTAAGACTCCAAGATGGTCGATCCAACGCGGAGGTGTTGCGGAAGATCAGGGGAAACGTAAGGCCCGAAGACACTAAAACTGCTGTTAAACCAGTATGACCAACGGGGTCGGGCCACATACTGGCCGAATTTGGAGCAAAGGTCGAGAATAGGGAAGTATTCTGCAACGCAGTAAAGAAAGTCCTCGGCAAAAGCGCAGCTATAGCCTCGCTCGAGCCGATGGCAACGATCAAAATAAGAGAAATCGACTGAGTCACAGATCTGGCCGAGGTGGAAGAGGCCATCAAAAGGAAGTTCCGTAGCGTGAGTGAAGTCAACGCATGGCCATGGTTAACTTGTGTAGTGAATAAGAGTTTTCAATAAAGTCCGTAAAGGACTGCAGCGATGTTCTGCTGCCTCGGCAGAGGAAGGTGTCGGTTTCTGCCGAGAATGCCCTCGTCCGGAGACGCGTGAATGCGGTGGCAGGCTAGCATTGCGGTGTCGTGGGGCGGGTTCGTTTCCCCGGCACGAGGACCCACTACAAAAAATTTCGCATTCACGAATTGCTTTCAGGTCAAAAAAGAGGCGACCAAATTCGCAAAGTTGTAGATAACCTCACCGAAGGAGATGTACTTGTTACTAGAACAAGTGAAACCTGAGAAGAAAGGCGAACTTGGGGTGACCCCGTCGCTACCCAACGAAGTTCATGGCCCACAAATGAAATAGGGGCAACCGGGTGGTGGCTTCATACCCACCCAACCGGCATAAATCCATTGATAACTTGTTGAAGTGGCCAGGTATTCCTCTTCTGAGTGGAAAACTCATACAACTTGAATTGTATGAACCTTCCCATCAGAAGGGGAGTACCCCGGTGACCAATTTAGGTCATAGAATTATACAATTGGATTGCATAAATCTATGCCATAAAAAGGCACTCTGTTTGGGCCACTCAACCCATAACGTCACCTGAAACAGAAAGATTATATGGGATTATTAAGTACCCGGTGGCTGGCTCATGTTTTGAGTGGGGAGCCTGCCACCGTACCGGGTCCTATACCCGGTTAGATAGAACGGAAGGGAAAGACCTATGGTTCAATTTAATTCATCATTTATTTACCAACATTTTAAATCCGAGAATATCTAAATTAATTAATTGAGAAAAAAATTAAGCTCATAAAAAAAATGTATAAAAATTGTAAAAACAAATATGTATAAAAATTGTAAGTAGGATATAAAAAATTATACTCAAAGATAAAAATATACAAAAAAAAATGTAAAGAATCTGTATAAAAATTTATAAGAAGGATAAAAAAAAAAAATTACATTCAAATATAAAATGTATAAAATGAAATGTAAAGAATGAAACAAACTTACCCAACCTTTTCCGACGACGAGCGCTCGTTGACGAGGTGGGCAGGTCCTGTAACTTCGTAAAAATTTTAAAAATCTCGCTCTAATAAAATGGTCCACGAATATATATTTACGTAAAACGCATTTAAATTTAAATTTTATTCACAGGTGGTTAAAAGTTTATTGATTTACGGCCCGCGATTTGAATTATTTAATTACGGTTAATTTGCTACAGGCGTAGTTGACATCTTGATTTATTTTCCAAAACTTCAACGTTTTTCATATCTATATTCAACGCGATCAGCGTAGCACTCCAGCATCCTCCATTCAATCCCACTTGCGCTCTGACAGTAGATGACAGCCGAGTATCCGATGAGATGCAGCCCTTTTAACTATAGCATCCAGTTTAATGACTTTCCCACTTTGGTCCGACGCTAATTTCCCATTCGATGTTGTACACAATTACGCTTACGCACACACATTAATTTCTTTGGGTTTGTCGTTCCGCAATTGCTAGTGCGACTTATTCAAACAATTTGCGATGATTATTTTATTTTTTCTTTAAGAGAACTCTCTCAGTTCAAAAGTCGTATCAAAAGCGTTGCTTGCATAAAAGAAGTTTGATGCGCAAGTCTCTGCGAATATTAGTCTGTAGACTATAAGATTTCTGAGGGCTGGCAACTCAGATGAATGATAACAACGTGGATTGCATTGGTTGCGAAATTTTGCATTTGCAATATAGATGGAAACCGAAAAGAAGGAAAATTGGAGAAAACGATGTTTTCGTTGCTGTGTACAACCGGGAACGAAGCGTCAAGGTTTTCTAATCCTTTTTACTCAACTTAAAATACACGTTTGGTACGATATATTCCGCTACGCTTTTTAAATTTCCCACATATGATAAGTCACACACGAGCGACGAAACCGAACTCTCTTTAATTGATCTTATTTTTGTTCCCGGTTTTCAAGTTTTGTTCGAATCAAAGTCTTATTTCGTTTTGGAATCGAACATTAAAGTGACACGATTTTAACTTGCACCGATCACTTCCCTTTCTTAGGGCCAGTCCTCCATCTTCTCTCTTTTCTCTCGCTCTTCGCGATTCCAAGCCAACTCCCCTGTGTCACAACTTTGCACATGCGTACCAATGTTGGGTGGGAAAATTCAAATAAGTGAAAATTGGTAAGAATTTCAGAAAGTGTTGGTGTTAAAGAAATCCATTAATAAACGCCAATTGCATTTTGAACAACTTAAAACAATTTTTCTGTATAAGTTTGGAAAACATTCGTTTTAATCATAAAAACATGATTTTTGCATGCACTGAACGCAGCCTAAGCATTTTCCCCGCACGTGACAGCTGATGGACTACGATCAAAACTTGCCAACTTTGCACAAGTGCATTGTCAAAGCGTTAGTAAATGGAGCGGGTTGTTTGCATCCACATATGTTCAACATAAAAAGCAGTTTGTAGCCAAGGCAAAGTCAAGAAGACGTATTAACATTCACAGGATTTTCCCTTGAGGTAACTGGAGCTAGCGAGAACAGCATTCGTGGCCTCTATGAAAACGGAGGATTTGGAAAGGGCTCTCATTCACGCAGTTTCCCCCTGTCTAGTGTTGAAAGCAGGTCAAAGCTTACTGCGACGACGTACGCAGAGATATTGGTACTCGATTTGGAGTAAGCCTTCTTTCTAGCGTTTGTATCAAACGTAGTGGACATATTCGATCTTGATGGTGTTTCAATCAGCCGAGGGCAGGCGTATCAAAAGTTTGCAAAAATTAAGGCAAAATTTGCATATACATTACCCGCGTATTTTTACCTCAAATCAAAAGGTTGGGTAATCAAGAATGGAACCAAGTTTGGCGGTGATTTTCGTAAGATCGAATTTTCATAACACCATTTGAAAACTAATGAGTTAATTTCAGTGCTCTACAAGCTTGGGACCCGCTACTATCACGCAAGTTTTATTGTAATTGTTCTACCAGAAGAAAAGAACTTGGACCCAAAAGACTTTCAAGGGATGCATCGTATTGCAGAGACTTCCAACAAAGATGTTCTAATTCTGAACGTAATTGCTCCAAAGGAGATACCTCCCGACATCTTATATGACTTTATCCACACGTTTAAAGTAACAGAAACAATAACTCGTCGTTTTGATTTTAAACAACATGTTCAAGGTAAATACAAAGCTACAAAACAAATTATATCTACTGTTTCTCTTAATACAAAAAAAAACTTTTTCCCAATAATTTGGCTACTTATTTTCTCCTGCAAGTGCCTTTCTTTTCTTTTTGGTTTGTCCGGTACGTTGAAATTCCGCGCATTCCTCCAGGTATATATCTTAGCATTCATTTTGAAACTGTTCGTTCCGATACCACTTCTCCAAACATGATGTCAGGGCTGAATTTTCCTTTCGCCATGTGAAGGAGCTGAAGGATCTTTCTGTGTATCATGGGTTGGCTTCGGCGTCGGGACTAGAGAAGAAGGACACTAAAAGAAAAACACAATTGACAGACGGACAGACCGACTTATGTTTTGTTTGGCCGGAAGTATACAACCTTGCGCGTTTTTTGAAAATATATGCGGACGGACAAACAGACGTGCCCAATTATCTATCGGCGCAGGTCTTTCGCGTGGTATATCCCCACTTCTTTTCCCGATGGATCCGTTATCAGGTAACGGTTAGGTCCCATTACCTTTTTTATGCGGCTTTTCAAGAATCGCCTGTCCAGCTTGGCGTTGTAATGCCCCGCGGCGTCACTTTGGCGGAAATTTCGCCGGAAAACTTCCCCTCCTTCTTTGAAATTAGCAGATCGTGACCGGAGATTGTACTGCGCTTCATTTGTGCTGTCTGCGGCCTTAATCTTCCATCCGATTTGTTGGCGGAGGTCTCCTAAACGTTCGTGGGGCTCCAGCGCAACGACGGGGTCTCCCAAACACTTTAATTGCCGTAACAGCCGGTATGATTTACCGTGGCAAATCATGTGCTGTCCAAAGGCGGCAAAGTAAGGGGCGACACCGGTGACGGAATGATATGAGGATCGCAGGGCGCATGTGATGGCAGACAATCGCCGATTCCAATCCTTTTGAGAGGGGTGGACGTAAGAACGGATCGCGGCCAATAGGGTGCGGTTCAACCGTTCTGATACGTTGGACTGAGGAGAGTATATGGGCGTCAGTTGGTGTTCAACGCCATACTGCTCAAGTAGGCTCTTAAACTGCCGAGACCGGAACTGTACTCCATTGTCTGAGTACACACTCTCTGGAACACCGAACACATGGAATACCCGGTTCTCTAAGAATTTCACGATCGATGGAGTTGTGAATTTACGGATAGGTTCCACCATTGGGAACTTTGAGAGCTGATCTAGAACGACTATAGCTCCGATGTGTCCCATGGAAGACCGAGGATATGGACCGAGTAGATCGATGTATAGACGCTGGAATACGCGTTCTGGGACGTTGAGTTGACCCATAGGAGGTCGAAGAGGCTGGTTGGGCGCTTTGGTGCCTTTACAGGTCTCACAGGTGCTCACGTAGTCTTTGACCTGGGATGCCATTTTAGGCCAAAAGAAGTATTTCTTGAGTCGCCGTAACGTCCGACCGTAACCTCCGTGGGCACTTAAAGGATGGTCATGTGCGCGGAGGATCAGATGTTGTGTCATTTCCTCCGGTACCCAGAGTTTCCAAGACTCTTCTTCCTGCCATGGATCACCAGTGGCGTATTCATTTCGTCTATACACGTAGCCGTCTATTACCTTCAAATCAGGCAGCTGTGTTTGTTGGGTCGCTATGGTTTGCCTCAACTCTTTGTAGCTGTCTGATTCGAAATGTGGGCTGTCCAAATCTATTTCGATGGGGTCCTCGTCACTTGTTGTCAATTCGGCTCCCTCTGGGGAAAACATCCGTGAGAGAGTGTCGGGTACGATGTTCTGGGTTCCTTTCCGATGTTTGATGGAGAACTTGAACCCTTGCAGTTTAAGAGCCCATCTGGCTAGGCGTCCATTTAGATCTGCCTGGTTCATCAACCATTGTAGTGACGCGTGGTCCGTGATGATCTCGAATTGGTGGCCCTCGATATAAGCTCGGAATTTCTTCACAGCCATTACCGCTGCCAAACATTCTTGCTCGGAAACAGTATAGTTTCTTTGGGCCGAATTCAGCTTATTAGACATGAAGGCGATGGGAGCTTCCTCTCCTTCGTCGGTCAATTGCACCAGCATGGCTCCTCCTCCATGTTGACTTGCGTCACAATGAATGGAGAAGGGCTTCGTGAAGTCGGGGCTGTGCAAGACAGGAGCTGATGTGAGGGCTTGTTTTAGCTCTTCAAATGCCTTTCGGCTGAGTTCGGTCCAAACGAACTTCCCTTTCCGCAACATGTCCGACAGGGGCGCTGAAACGGTTGCATAATTCCGAACAAACCTTCGGTACCAACCGCACACACCAAGGAAACGTCGTAGCTGCTTCACAGTTTTTGGTAAGGGGAACTCATCAATCGCACGAGTTTTGTCTGGATCCGTTTTGATAGTGCCATGTCCTATGACATGTCTTAGGTATCGGACTTCTTTCATGACAAACTTACTTTTCTGTACGTTGATGGTGAGTCCCGCCTTACTGATGTGCAGGGCTACTTCTTGCAGAAGTAGGAGGTGTTGATCGAACGTTTCCGTGATGAGTAACAGATCATCCAGGTACACGAACACTTGGTGTTTCAGGTGAGGTGGGATGACCTTGTCCATCAACCGAGTCATCGTTTGCGGCGCGTTACACAGGCCAAAGGGCATTGTGGCGAACTGATATAATGGTCGTCCCGGCACTGTGAAGGCGGTCTTGTCCCTCGAGCCCTCATCGAGTGGAATTTGCCAGAAGGCGTCTTTTAGGTCGAGACTGGTGATATAATTGGCTTTCGGCAGTCTCCCTAGTATTCCATCGATGAGTGGAAGAGGGTACGCGTCCTTGATGGTAACCGCGTTTACCTTACGGGCATCAAGACACAGGCGGACTTTACCTGGCTTCACCACCAAGGTTACCGGTGATGACCAGGCACTTTGGGACTCCTCTATGACCCCCAACTCGAGCATCCTATCCAGCTCCGCATACACCAATTTCTCCATGGCCGGTGAGATGGCGTAGTGTCTCTGTTTAATCGGTTTACTATCGCCAACGTCGATGGCGTGTGAGACTAGGGTGGTGCGGCCAAGACCTTGGGTAGCGTAAGACGGGAAAGCAGAGATGGATGTTTCCAGGCGTTGCCGTTGGTTAGGCGTCAGGTCATGCCTATCGGGAGTAGAAGTGATTTCGTTGACATTTCTGGTTTTTAAAGACAAATCTGTGAATAAATCTGAGGCCAGTCCAAAGCGAAGGACGAAATCGACGCCAAGGTACACATTCTGAGTCAAAGACGGAATAATGTAAAAAGTAATATCTTTCGTCTGACCCCTGAACGTCACGGGTGTGGTTAGTTTACCTCGGATAGGATGTTTGGTACCATCAGCTGTACTGATTTCAGTGCGCCAGGATTTGATCAAGTTCGGATAGTCTTGGAGCACCTTCGAGCCAAAGCTCGAGGCAAGACAACTGATACCGGCACCCGTGTCGATCAATGCAAACACGGTTTCGCCCAACACTTTAATTGGATGATAAGGTCTGATCTCATTTTCAGCAACCTCCGAGATGTTACAAGAGTTTAAGGTTTGACGGCAGATGCGCACTCTCTTGCGGAAATTCCGCCAACGACGGGTTGACCATTTTGTCGTGCGCGGGCGGGAAGTGACTACTTCGGAAGCAAATATTCGCTCTCGAGCCACCCGATATTCCTGCAGTCGAACATGATAAGATTTTAGAGTGCGTAATTGAGGCTGCCGGGGTGCTTCTGGCAGTGACTGCGATGGTCGCTTCAAGATTGTTGTTGGTGAGGTCTCCGGAAGAGAGTGAACATCCGCAGTCATAGTGGTCATGGCTGGTGGGTTAACGTCAGGTTTGTTGAGGTGAGCAGCTGACTGAGGAGCTACTGCGGGGGCTTCGAGTACCGCTGAGGTTGTAGGGTACTCGTTCGTCCGTTTTTTGATGTGGCATCATCTGGGTAGTCCGGAACACAGGTGTTTGACTCCGTGCCTTCTTCCCGATCTGGGTTGTTGCAATTTAGTGCCACTTCGGCAATTTCACGTCGCGGACCCGTCCTCGCATGTAGGTAAGGCCGTTCTTGGAGGTCTTCTTCAAGCCTCTCCAATCGACTCACGAACCTCAGTAGTGCTTCCATGTTCTGTGGGTCCGAGTTTACAACATGGCAACGAAGTTCTGGCCTTAGATTCCGTTTCAACACCCGCAGCAGTTGAGTGGAAGACAAAGGCTCTGACAACTGGTCATTCAACCGAAGGATATCGGCTCGATATTGATGAAAGGGCTCGTCCGGACGTTGCCATCTGGTATGGATCTTGTCCAGGACACTCTCATCCATGTTGACCGTCGAGTATTCCATGCGGAGTACCTCCTTCAGCCGTGTCCAGCGTATTGATGGTGGGGCCGAATGAATCCGCCAGTACGTCTCGAGTGCTGCTCCCCTGAACAGCATTGGTAAGTATCCTGCCAGCACCGTGTAGTCGCCGGCCAACATCTCTCCGACTAAGGACTCCACGCGACCAATGAAGACTTCCACGTTCAGGTCGTTTGGCTCCCCGCTAAAATATAAATTCCACCCCTGGACGATGCTGGGAATATGCTTCGGCTTCAGCAGGTAGGGTTGCTCCTGCGGGGCCACTGGACCTAGAGTCGGTGGTGGTGTTTGGTTGAGTCGTGGCGGAAGATCCCAGGCGTTCCAAGGCTGGTATCGAGATGGTGGATCCGGATCCTCAGACGGATGGTAGTCTGTTCTCCGAATCTTGTTCCGCTGGTCGATAACTGGTTCTTGAGATCGTCGCTCTGATTTAAGTCGTTGTAGTGTTGACTCAGTTTGTTTACAGCACCGTATGAAGGCGTATATACATTCGACTTCAGTATAACAATCACCACAGATGTGGTCTGGTGAGCCATCTTCAAAGGTGATTTTAACGTTGATGGACTCCTTCAGGACGTCGACAACAGCAATCCTCCTCACTTCGTCGACCAAACTATCACCCAGCGGATACATTTCCTCGCCAAGTCGTAGACAAAGTCGGCATGCATTTTGGATGTCCATAATTATTCTATCTAAAAGTTATACCTAAATTGCTAAGAGTGTTAACTAAAGGCTAAAATGACGCTATAAAAGGATTAAGTAAATGTTAATGAGACAAAATACATAAAGTGGCCGAAAGTGGCGAACTATCCAAATTCCTCACAAAAAAACCGCAAGGTATGAAAAAAGAATTTACGTTATCAAAAAATTTTACTTTATCAAAAAAAGTAATAGGTCTTTCCTTTCCGTCCTTCCTCCCAAGTATGGACACCAATGGTACAATCCTTTTAAAACGTTTCAGGGACACTCTCTTGTGGCACCATGAAAATCAGGGTTCAGAAGTGATCCCTCATTAGCAAATTTCTCAAGTTACAACTTGTTAGCCCAGGGTTGGATTCTAATCCACTAGCAGCGCGTGTCTTGTCATGGATAGTCACGGATTAGCTAATCAGCCAATCACATGAAATCAAAATCCATGTAATTTAAGACACTTAGGCACCGCTGGTTTGGGGAGTGGATCAGAATCCTCCGCAAAGAGTTGTCGGGATAATAACTTCCGAACACAAAAAGGGACTCTAATATCATTTGGCCTTACTAGTTATACAATGGTGGTAAACCACCAAAGTATAATTCAAAAGCAGGACCAAACGATATTGATGTCCGAAGACAACACACGTCCGGCAGTTATTACTTGCTGGGGCACGATCAGTGCAATTACCCTCGGGAGTTATCTACCCGCCAAAAATACTAATACCTTGTGGGGACACCTAGAGACGATGGACTGTCTCGTGCTCACGACTGATGATACAGCCGGGCATTTCGGGCCCCACGTTGGGCGCCATTTGTAGTGAATAAGAGTTTTCAATAAAGTCCGTCCGTCCGGACTGCAGCGATGTTCTGCTGCCTCGGCAGAGGAAGGTGTCGGTTTCTGCCGAGAATGCCCTCGTCCGGAGACGCGTGAATGCGTTGCCAGGCTAGCATTGCGGTGTCGTGGGGCGGGTTCGTTTCCCCAGCACGAGGACTCACTACAAAACAATTTCGCACTCACGAATTGCTTTCAGATATCAAAAGAAAATGACCGAAGTCGCAAAGTTGTAGATAACCTCACCGAAGGAATTATGACTTGTTACGAGAACAAGTGAAACCTGACAAGAAAGGCGAACTTGGGGTGACCTCGTCTTTACCCAAATAAATTCAGGGCCCACAAATGAAAGAGGGGCAACAGGGTGGTGGTGGAGCCCCTTCATACCCACCCAACCGGAATAAATCCATTTTTAACTTGTTGAAGTGGCCAGGTATTCCTCTTCTGAGTGGAAAACTCATACAACTTGAATTATATGAACTTTCCCATCAGAAGGGGAGTACCCCGGTGACCAATTTATGTCATAAAATTATACAATTGAATTGCATAACTCTATGCCATAAAAAGGCACTTTGCTTGGGCCACTCAACCCATGAAGTCTCCTGAAACTAAAGAAGGAATTAATTTGTACCCGGCGGCTGGCTCATATTTTGGGGTGGAAGCCTGCCACCGTACCGGGTCCTATACCGGATTAAAAAAAACCGGATGGGAAAGACCGATCCTTTTCGCTCAATTCATCATTTTTTTATTCTTTTTTTTTCTTCAATTATAGCAAATAATAATAATAAATACATAGAGTATACCATCTTAAAATAAATTCATCTCTAAATCTCACTGTGGCGATACCGATGTTGGCAATAATTAGGGACTACATGGTATCTCTGTTTTATCTTAATTCTGATTTTATATCATCTAGAGATTTTTATAATAATTATTATTTAGCAATAGTTATTTGATTTATACAACAAATTTCCCGGTTTTGAAATAGTTTACTCAGTTTATAATACGAGTCAGCTGAGGGTGAATTTACATAATCGGTAACGCTGGACTTCAAATTCATTAAAGCATCTTTTGTTCTGTTTGATAGATTTAAAATTTCTCTTGATTTACTATCAATAAAAATAAGTTCTAGTTTATTGAGTACATCAGATTTAAAATTTTCATTTACTAGTTCCTGGATGAGGCACACCTTTTGGCTTTCAGATGAAATCTTATAAAAACTCCGTAGTAAAAATTTTAAGAATACTGCTTTTAAACTTATCGCGAATATAGGATTAGTAAAGTAAATATCCAAATAAAATTTAAAATAATATCGCCGCACATTTTCATTTGCGAACCGAAATATCATGCACATAACATCACAGCATACAAGACTGCGTAGATAATCGGTCGATAGAATACCTTGCAACATCAAGTTTTCAAAGTAACTCAAAACGTGGGGACGACTTGAAATTGATATGATTGATGCCGCAATTGTCGATACCAGCTTTTCATAAACATTTCTTTTCATTTATATAAGCGAAATAGTTATTATATATTTATAATAATTAATTAAAATTTTTATATCGATAAAATTTATATAAATATTAAATAAATATTATAATATTATATATTTTTTTCTTTCAAACTTTTTCTCGTGTTTTCAATTTCATGGTTGTCTGAGTTGTTAGCTTTTATCGTTGAAATCAGACAAATCAATATTTTTAAATGCAAATTAAGTACGTACTCTCTCGCTCATTGCTTAATTTACAATGAAAATAAAAAAATAATGGATGATGTCTCCGTTCTTTTCGTCATTGTTTCTGTACTAGAATATTATGTATATGATGCGATTATTAATCAATCGATTAATTATGCATACTTCTATCGAATAACTATAAAATAACTAGAATTCTTTTTAATTTGATGTCCGTCCTTATATGCATTCAATTTCTTGTCGTACCTTATTTTAGGCGGTATTGGTTTTGTTTCTAAGCTTTAAACGTTAAGATTTTTACGAAATTTAAGTTTGTTTTCTATAAAAAAATATAATTTTACAAAATTTCTAAAAACAGTTTCCTTAAATTGCGATTAGTCTAAGCAACAATTTTATGTGGTTGCATCCATTTCTTCATAAAAAATTAAATTTTTTTTTATATATTTAATGTAATTTTATATATTGAATAAATATTAATTTTTATATATATTTTATATTTTTAAAAAAAATTTAATAAATATATAATTATAAAATATTAAAAGGGTACTTACAATACCTTCCCCTCGACGACGAGCGCTCGTTGACGAAGTGGGGTGAGCAAGTCCTGGAATTTTACTTTTGTTATCTTAAAAGTAACAATGTAATTAGACAATGATCTAAGGCCGCTCGTATTCATTTGAGATAACTGAAACCTTGGCTTTGGGATCCCGGGACTTGATAGCACGTAATGCAGAAAAACTGGCTGTTCCGCCACTAACTAATAAATAAGGAACTTCTTTTGGTAAGTCTGCTGAGCTTGGAGGTACCTTAACGGGCATCAGAAGTCCTGCTGCTAAACCGCTCTTGCCATCTGACTTACTATTAGATCCCCGATTACTCAAATAATGTGCCGCTGCTGCCGCTCTGCCCAATGCCAATAGTCCAATTAGCAATCGTAAATTCTTTAATACAGTTGGGAAATAAATCGCAAAAGGAATATTATTGGCCGTGACTACAACTTTAAACTGATCATTGAATTGATTATTTATGCAACGTTTTATTCTGTATAAAACTATGGTCGAACTTTTCGCCGAAATAGGTAGGCAACTTGTCGATCGATTGCCCTCAGAATTATGCGTTACAATCATGAGTGACGAACTTGTTGTGCATTTTGCACATTTTTCAATCCACTTGCGTCCTTTTTTGTCGCTTTTAGGGTGGAAGGCGTACCTTTGCCAAAAGATCCTTAAAAACACAATGGGCAAAAATAATTTGAACTAATTTGGCACTCATTATTATATACTCCAATTAAAGTAATTATCACCAACTTTAAGCAGAAGTGTGAAGGTCACGGCTGTATGGGTAAGAAATCTCTTTTAGTTCATCATCGCGGATTAAATTTAATTACGTTAATTTTCACTCCACTTAGTATCATCATCAAACGGCCATTAAAACTTTGAAGTAAGACCACCTTATTGTTCAGGGAGACAGTACTTGTATTAGAATGCGCACTCAATTTCAAATTAACGGGATACAAATTATCAGCTAATAGATAATCCGTGCAAGATACAAATTAAGATCGGAATTCCACGAAAATCAAGGTCACTAAATCCTCCAAAGCAATCAATAGCGACCTTACTTGCTTCCATTTTAAGACTCCTTCAGGACAGGTCAAATAACGCATTTAATTTGACAATTTCACGAAAGAAAACAACGGCATGTCCCTTCTCCGGGCTCAGATTTCTCTAATACATCCATTCAAGGAAAATTAACTAGATTAAACACCAGTTTAAAATCGATCACATTTCCATTGCGTTTGTGTTTCCCTCTTTTCTCCGCTGCTGCTACTATTCATTCTACATCAAATGAAGAAGATTTAAACCCATGGGAAATTTGCACAATGTACCGCAATTGAAGATATTCGACTCCATTGGCTGTGACTTCAGATCCAAATTCATGCACTAAGTAACTGTACGACTCGTCACGTATGCAATCTTCTCTAGCGACCGACATGTGGAAATTCTATACAAAAAATGATCACATCGCGGGAGATCGAAACTCGCGAAGATGATTTCTTGTTGATTCCATTCACTTCCACTCCAGTTGCTGAAATCCTAGAGAAATTCCTTCATCAAACCACTATCACCACTCCTCGAACAATCCCGCTCGACATCCGTGCCAACCTCCACGTTTTCTCGTCCCTTTCAACTTTCCAACTCCCATCGCGGGGCCGAGCCATCGAGCAACGAAACAGCAATGGAAAATCACGCAAAGTTTCGTTTAATAGTGCCATCTATGGGTGAACCCGCGGTGGTGATAATGCACACTCGTTTCGGTTGTTTTTAAATTCTAAGTCGTCTTTTGTAGATTCGCTTAAGTTATCAATTGAAAGCAATTTTCGTTTATAATAATTAGGCGTAATTAAGTGGGAAAAATCGGAAGAATTAGACAAATTTTAAGGGGTTTAAATGATACAATGATTTTAGCGTTCATATAATTTAAAGGGTTAACCGTTTCGTTCTAAGCATTTGTATCCCGTGTTACACCGCAATTCGTCAAATTATATTCAAAAGATATTGTAATAAAATCACTACACATTAAAATATTAAACAATTGTAGAATTTTGTTTCCCGGGAGTTAAGTACAAAAGACATTTTCTGGACCTATTTTCCATGCAAAGAAAAAAACGAGTGTTGCGATGGGGAAGGTGACTGAATCGACTGAATCCTTGTTAAATTGCGTTCGTGCTGTGTGCCTGTGTCAGCGCTGCTTTTAGAGCCATAGCTCCTCGGTTACTACAGAAGGGAAAGACCTATGGTTCAATTTAATTCATCATTTATTTACCAACATTTTAAATCCAAGAATATCTAAATTAATTAATTGAGAAAAAAATTAAGCTCATAAAAAAAATGTATAAAAATTGTAAAAACAAATATGTATAAAAATTGTAAGTAGGATATAAAAAATTATACTCAAAGATAAAAATATACAAAAAAAATGTAAAGAATCTGTATAAAAATTTATAAGAAGGATAAAAAAAAAAATTACATTCAAATATAAAATGTATAAAAAGAAATGTAAAGAATGAAACAAACTTACCCAACCTTTTCCGACGACGAGCGCTCGTTGACGAGGTGGGCAGGTCCTGCAACTTCGTAAAAATTTTAAAAATCTCGCTCTAATAAAATGATCCACGAATATACATTTACGTAAAACGCATTTAAATTTAAATTTCATTCACAGGTGGTTAAAAGTTTATTGGTTTACGGCCCGCGATTTGAATTATTTAATTACGGTTAATTTGCTACAGGCGTAGTTGACATCTTGATTTATTTTCCAAAACTTCAACGTTTTTCATATCTATATTCAACGCGATCAGCGTAGCACTCCAGCATCCTCCATGCAATCCCACTTGCGCTCTGACAGTAGATGACAGCCGAGTATCCGATGAGATGCAGCCTTTTTAACTATAGCATCCAGTTTAATGACTTTCCCACTTTGGTCCGACGCTAATTTCCCATTCGATGTTGTACACAATTACGCTTACGCACACACATTAATTTCTTTGGGTTTGTCGTTCCGCAATTGCTAGTGCGACTTATTCAAACAGTTTGCGATGATTATTTTATTTTTTCTTTAAGAGAACTCTCTCAGTTCAAAAGTCGTATCAAAAGCGTTGCTTGCATAAAAGAAGTTTGATGCGCAAGTCTCTGCGAATATTAGTCTGTAGACTATAAGATTTCTGAGGGCTGGCAACTCAGATGAATGATAACAACGTGGATTGCATTGGTTGCGAAATTTTGCATTTGCAATATAGATGGAAACCGAAAAGAAGGAAAATTGGAGAAAACGATGTTTTCGTTGCTGTGTACAACCGGGAACGAAGCGTCAAGGTTTTCTAATCCTTTTTACTCAACTTAAAATACACGTTTGGTACGATATATTCCGCTACGCTTTTTAAATTTCCCACATATGATAAGTCACACACGAGCGACGAAACCGAACTCTCTTTAATTGATCTTATTTTTGTTCCCGGTTTTCAAGTTTTGTTCGAATCAAAGTCTTATTTCGTTTTGGAATCGAACATTAAAGTGACACGATTTTAACTTGCACCGATCACTTCCCTTTCTTAGGGCCAGTCCTCCATCTTCTCTCTTTTCTCTCGCTCTTCGCGATTCCAAGCCAACTCCCCTGTGTCACAACTTTGCACATGCGTACCAATGTTGGGTGGGAAAATTCAAATAAGTGAAAATTGGTAAGAATTTCAGAAAGTGTTGGTGTTAAAGAAATCCATTAATAAACGCCAATTGCATTTTGAACAACTTAAAACAATTTTTCTGTATAAGTTTGGAAAACATTCGTTTTAATCATAAAAACATGATTTTTGCATGCACTGAACGCAGCCTAAGCATTTTCCCCGCACGTGACAGCTGATGGACTACGATCAAAACTTGCCAACTTTGCACAAGTGCATTGTCAAAGCGTTAGTAAATGGAGCGGGTTGTTTGCATCCACATATGTTCAACATAAAAAGCAGTTTGTAGCCAAGGCAAAGTCAAGAAGACGTATTAACATTCACAGGATTTTCCCTTGAGGTAACTGGAGCTAGCGAGAACAGCATTCGTGGCCTCTATGAAAACGGAGGATTTGGAAAGGGCTCTCATTCACGCAGTTTCCCCCTGTCTAGTGTTGAAAGCAGGTCAAAGCTTACTGCGACGACGTACGCAGATATATTGGTACTCGATTTGGAGTAAGCCTTCTTTCTAGCGTTTGTATCAAACGTAGTGGACATATTCGATCTTGATGGTGTTTCAATCAGCCGAGGGCAGGCGTATCAAAAGTTTGCAAAAATTAAGGCAAAATTTGCATATACATTACCCGCGTATTTTTACCTCAAATCAAAAGGTTGGGTAATCAAGAATGGAACCAAGTTTGGCGGTGATTTTCGTAAGATCGAATTTTCATAACACCATTTGAAAACTAATGAGTTAATTTCAGTGCTCTACAAGCTTGGGACCCGCTACTATCACGCAAGTTTTATTGTAATTGTTCTACCAGAAGAAAAGAACTTGGACCCAAAAGACTTTCAAGGGATGCATCGTATTGCAGAGACTTCCAACAAAGATGTTCTAATTCTGAACGTAATTGCTCCAAAGGAGATACCTCCCGACATCTTATATGACTTTATCCACACGTTTAAAGTAACAGAAACAATAACTCGTCGTTTTGATTTTAAACAACATGTTCAAGGTAAATACAAAGCTACAAAACAAATTATATCTACTGTTTCTCTTAATACAAAAAAAAAAACTTTTTCCCAATAATTCGGCTACTTATTTTCTCCTGCAAATGCCTGTCTTTTCTTTTTGGTTAGTCCGGTATGTCGGAATTCCACGCGTTCCTCCAGGTATATATCTTAGCATTCATTTTGAAACTGTTCGTTCCGATACCACTTCTCCAAACATGATGTCAGGGCTGAATTTTCCTTTCGCCATGTGATCACCATAAGTATGCTGCTTTCTTTGCAGCAGGACTCGAACGCTTTTACTTCATCGACACATTTTTCAGCTTTCGCACGTTCACGCATTATTTTCAGGATGAGTACTCCCTTCTCAATTACTACACTTGACCGAAAAGGACGCCAACCAATTTCTGAATAAGGGCAAAGTACGAATAGGGTGGGTTGTCTGTAGGATACGGCGAAGAGCAACGTCTCTTCAATGTTTCAAATGCCTTGGACATGGTCACACCACACAAGTATGCAAAGGACCCGATAGGGGTTCTCTATGTTACAAATGCGGTGAAATGGGACATCATAAAAAAGAGTGTACGAAGGAGGCACATTGCATTCTTTGCAAGGATGCTGATCCAAGACCCAATTCCGGGCACGCCTTGCGATCAGGAAAATGCAAGGTTTCCCAGGAAGCCCTAGCCAAGGCAAAATCAGAACTTCAATGACCCACATCCTGCAGCTAAACCTACACCGCAGTTGAACCGCCCAAAATCTGCTTGAGCAGTCTGCGAGGGACATGAAAGCCGACTTCTTGCTGCTGAGTGAGCAACATAATGAAAAAATTTCAGCTTCATCAGATGGAGGCAGTACTAGTTACCATGGTATCATGGTAACTAGTACTGCCTCCATCTGGGTTCAAAATTTTGATTTATAGGCGGACAACTGTGGACGGGGGGATGGTTTTGTGTTGGTTCGGCGCTCAGGGACCACTTTTTTCAGTGCGTACCTAACGCCGAACGAATCGACATCATCTTTCCAAGCCAAGCTTAATGCCTAGGAGGGCGCTGTTTCGAACGCAGATGGAAACGTGCTCGTTTGGGGAGACTTCAACGCGAAGCCAATCGAATGGGGCATGCCTCAAACAGATCCGTGGGGAAAACGAGTCCTAGAAATGGTGGCCAAGATGGCGCTCATCGTACTAAACACCAGAAATACACCGACCTTCCGCCGTATTGGCTGTGAAGGAACCATACCGGACGTGGCATTTGCCACGGAGTCCTTGGTATGGAGAATACACAACTGGAGAGTATAAGAAGACAACTCTGTCAATAATCATCAGTACATTCTGCTTGAGATAAGCGATAATGTCTCCTGACGTCCGTGCTCTCGGCTTTCCACAATTGGATGGAATATCAGGAGGATGGACGTCGAGAGGTTCGTCGAGATTCTCACAGCAGGTGTACCGCAGCAGGGGGCTTTGGAGGGGATGAAAGAGCTGGCAGCTCAAGACGTGGTGAACTCAACTATGAGCATCATCACAACCGCTTGCAAAGCTTCTATGCCCCGTCGAAAACCCCGGCACGGCAAGCCCCCACTGTACTGGTGGTCAACTAAAATTGCTGAAAAATGAAGTGAGTGTCGCAAGCTTCGGCGTGAGGCTCAACGACGAGGCAAGCAACCGCGCAGCAGCATATAAGTCGGCCAGGAAATGCCTTCGCAAATTCATCAACAACAGCAAGGCTCACTGCTGGCAAGATCTAGTGGACAATGTGAACAAGAATCAGTGGGGCCTTGGCTTCAAGCTAGTTATGCGGAAGCTTGGTGCCCTACGAAAACCTTGTATGCATGATGCGGAAAACATGAACGAGATAATGGGGGCACTCTTCCCTGCCCATCCCGTCCGTTTGACGCTGTCCATGTAAAATAGCAGTCGATTGTCCATTCCTCACACAGCTGGAACTGGAAGAGGCAGTCCTTTCGTTGATAGCGGGGAAGGCTCCAGGTCAAGATGGTGTTCCAGCTGAGGTATTGGAGCTTGGCTATCATCACTGTCCTGACCTGCCGCTCAGCACATTCAACACTTGCCTTCGGGATAGGGTTTTCCCGATACGATGGATGGTAGCGAGGCTCGTGCTGATCAGCAAGGGAAAGGGAAATCCCGAATCGCCGTCTGCATACCGC
>OZ017739.1:195864473-195866973 GCA_963969285.1 Odontomyia ornata
CCCTTCATTAGTTTTGTTGAATGTACTGCACGAGGGTAAAACTCTTTTGTAAGAGCAGCGCCATCAGAGATGAGGCTAAGGACTTGTTGAATGACCCTCGTATGTATATATATATATATATATATATATATATATATATATATATATATATATACATATATATACATATATATATATATATATATATATATATATATATATATATATATATATACAGTGAGCGTCAAAAGAAAGTAAACACCAACTTTTCATCTTTAAATTGTTACATCACAAAGCTATTATTGACTTGCGATAAAAAGTAATATTAATGAGTTTACTACTAAACCATTTAGAAATTGATTACTATTAAACATGAAATCAAAACAAGTGGCAACATTGCATAAATCTCACCAAAGTGGAAATGCATCAGATTTTACGCGTCAAAAAAAGTAAACAGTGGTAACACTTACTTCGCTCCTTTAATATTTCGGGGAAGAACCTTAACTTTTGGTGACAAATTTGTGCTGTTCGCGTGCTTTACTTCCCCAAAAGTCGTTTTAAGTGCATTTGTTCTAATTAATATCAAAAATAAGGACGTAAAAGAAAATGGTTTCACTTTGGGAAAGCAAACATCGCCTGATGCTCGGAAAATTATAATAGACTTAAAAGAAAAATGTAAATCCCTGCGTGAAATTGGCAAAATCGTGGGCAGAAACCACTGCACAGTAAAAAAAATTATTGATTAGTATGCCAAACATCATCTCGTTGAGGATTTACCGAGATCTGGACGCCCAAAGCGGCTTAGTTGTTCTGAAGTTAAAGCTGTAGTAAGAGAAGTAAGGGCATATCCAGCTTCAAGTGCAATCAGATTGTCAGAAGACATAACTCGGGCATCAGGCAAACCGGTAAGTGCTAGTACAGTCAGGAGAGCGCTTAATAAAAATGATCTACATGGAAGAATACCACGGGAAACGCCATACATATCCAAGGCGAAACAGATCAAGCGTATGGACTTAGTTAAAAAATACAAAAACTAGGCTCCATCTTTTTGGGAAAACGTATTATATACAGAGGAGAGCAAATTCGAAATTTTCGGCGCGAAAAGGCTCCCGCGTCCTAAGAATGAAGCCTTCAAAGAAAAGTGTATTGCCAACACTGTTAAGCACGTTGGCGGTACGGGGGTGTATGGCGGCAACTGGTGTTGGTAATCTTGTTTTTATTGACTCCGCAATGGACAAAATGGATTATTTAGCCATTTTTAGGGACAATGTTGCCCCTAGCGTCGAAAAATTAGGCTTGTCTGGAACTTGGATCTTTCAACAGGACAACAATTCAAAGCATAAATCGAAAATTGTGAAAGAGTGGCTACTGTACCGGAATCCTAAGACACTTGATCATCCGCCGCAGTCACCAGATCTTAACCCGATCGAACATCTGTGGGAACACCTTGACAGAAAAGTGAGACAAAGAGTCATTTCAAGCAAAAGTTATAAAGGAAGCATGGAGCCAAATCTCTCCCGATGTTACAAAAAAACTTGTCGCGTCGAAGCCTAGAAGACTAAATGAGGTGCTTAAGTCCAAAGGAAAACAAATGAAATATTGAAAAATTAAAAATAAATCGACATTATCTTTGAAGTTCTGTTATGTTTTGTGCGCTGTTTACTTTTTTTTGACGCGTGAAATTTGGTCTGTTTTTTTGTTTTGTATTACTTTTGTTTAATGTTTATGTTGTGTTCAGTTTTTATTAAATAATTGTTGAATTCCTTATACTTATTTTTGATTTTTTTTGTGTTAATAACTTTGTTTTAATAAAATTGTTTATACAAGTATCTAAGGTGTTTACTTTCTTTTGACGGTCACAGTATATATATATATATATATATTGTCGCGTGTTATTGGTTCGCGGCCTATAATTTTAACGTTCCGGGAAAGTGAAAACGCAATGTCTTTTAATTTAAGTTAAAAGAGTTTATTCAATTAAATAAAATGCACAATAATCAGTTAACACTTTCACTAATTTTAATTGTCACTATTAAAATAAATCTAACACTTGTCCATAAATTTATTATCGCAATTGTCTTCTAAATTACTTCACTATTACGAAACACACTTTCGCAGTTCTTATCGCGGTCGAATGAATGATGATGAAAACAATTGCGACAGTAGCTCGCAGAATTATTTGTACATGTAATTATTTGTACATGTAACACTGCCCCCACCTCAGTTCTTTTCGCCCCGAAAAGATGTGTCGCTATTTGTAGTCAATTCTCCCTGGGTGTAATATGGGGCAAGACGGTCCAGATGCACGATTTTCATTTTAGCTCTCGGCTTACGATGTTCCTGTATTCGGTATACGACGTCGTTGATTCGCTTTGTAACTCGGTATGGTCCCTCCCAATTATGTTGCAACTTAGGAGACCTACCCTTTCGCCGTTGCGGGTTATAAAGCCACACCAAGTCATCTTGCTGGAATCCAGTAGAATTAGCGTTTAGATCATACCTGGTCTTCATGCGATCAGTA
>OZ017739.1:195871973-195966973 GCA_963969285.1 Odontomyia ornata
CTTTTCATTTTTAAATTACCGCTGCCGCATCTGGGTAACGTAATCGAAGTTCATTACACTTCGTTTCCGCTACCCACAGATCTTTTGTTCCATATCGACAAACTCAATAGTATCCATTGTTTTACATATGGCAATTTGAATAGGAGTGCCCAAAGGAAGGTGGAAATGTTATGGCGGCAATTAGAAGTTGCGAATGGGAGAAAGTCGGTACGCTGAAATTCGCAACAATCGTGGGGACGACCCAGACCCTGAGTGTCTCATTCAGCCAGGCAAACAAAGAATCTCGTCAGGGGTAATTATGAATCGGATCGGATGTCTTTGGCGTGAAAGGTCCCAAGCAGCTTACCGGATTCATCCTCAAGCTCGTATGCCACTTGCCCAATACGACGGCGGACCACTGCAGGAGTGAATCGTGGAGCAAATTTGGCAGCAAAGCGATCTGCGGCGTTGCTCACAGTGAAATTACGCACGGAAACCTTCTGACCCTGGAGTAGCTCACGAGGACGAACACGAAGGTTGTAGCGTTGAGCTCCCTTTTGGTAGGCTTCTTGGAATTTGCATCTGACTTGGTCCTGTACAGCTCGCAGTCGATCACTGTTAGCACTTAGCTGTACCTCACCATCCTCAAAGGCATTAAGGCTTCTGAGGAGGGCGTACTCAGAACCATGTTGGATAGGGTGGTACCCGAACATGCGAAAGTAGGGCGAATATCCCGTGGACTCATGAATCACCTTGCGGAAGGCAAAACATGAGGCTGGAAGATTCTCGTCCCAGTTGCCATGATCGGACCCTATATAGGCTCTAATGGCGTTCAGTGTCGACTGATTTGACCTCTCTGAGGCATTCGCCTGCGGTGAATGATATCGTGTGAAGCAATGCTGCACTCCATAGTCATTCATAAGCTTGCTGAATACCTTGGAGGTGAACTGTACTCCATTGTCAGAGTGAAGCCATTCAGGCACTCCGAAGGTCAGAAAGATTTCGCGCTCCAAATATCGCACGACTGACTCTGCGGTGGCTTTCGTCATGGGCTTGAGCCATACGAACTTGGTGTTATGATCCAGGACCACGAACAATTGGGTATTCTCTGATCTTGAACGAGGGTATGGGCCCATGAAGTCCACAAACAGGCGCTGCATAGGTCGTTCGGAGTCTCGTGATGCTCCCATAGGGGGTCTCATTGTGGAATTTGCCGGTTTGACCTGTTTGCATATCAGGCAATTCTTGATGTGCTGAATCACATCTTGACGCAAACGAGGCCAATAATAATACCTTTGCAACACTTCAGTTGTTTTGCGAATTCCACAATGAGAGCCCCGGGGATCATCATGAGCTCGTACTATGAGAGCTCGTCGGTGACCCTCAGGAACCCATAGTTTTGTTCTGGGAACATCAGTAGTCGACGTTACAGGAGAACCAGTACTAATATATATTCGACCATCTGCAAGGTGCAAATTCTGAAACTGATCGGGTTGTTTCAAGATTTGCTCCTTGAGTTGCTCATACTCGGGCTCCTGAAACGCAGACTCCGGGATTGAACCACCAATGTGTCCGTGCTCCGGGAGACAGGAAATGATCGAGTTCACCCGCTCGTCCTTCGAGCATGTTCTTGACAACGCATCGGGAACAACGTTAAGAGCACCTTTCCGGTGTTCAATTTGGAAATTGAATCCTTGTAATTTCAGACTCCAGCGAGCCAATCGACCAGAAAGGTCCGACTGCTCCATCAGCCATTTAAGACTGGCATGGTCGGTTATGATGGTGAAGGGCAACCCTTCGATATATGCCCTGAATTTCTTTACGCTCTGCCCCGCTGCTAAGCATTCCAATTCTGAAATGCTATAGTTACGTTGCGCAGCGTTGAGCTTCATAGACATATATGCGATTGGATGCTCTCCACCCTCATCGTCCTTCTGGAACAAAACACTTCCAATACCCACTGTACTTGCGTCACACTGGATATAGAAGTGCTTCGTAAAGTCAGGGTTAGCCAGCACTGGAGCAGAAATCAGCAATTGCTTCACTTTATTGAAGGCACTATTGGCGAAAGCAGACCACTTGAAGGCACGTTTGCCCTTTAGCAAATCCGTTAGAGGGGCCGTAACCGAGGCGAAGTTTGGAATAAAACGCCTCTACCGTCCTGCCATGCCCATAAACCGTCTCACGTCTTTGGCCTTTCGGGGCAGCTCATGCGGTATTACTTTATGCATCAACTGACATATTGTTTGGGGAGCATTACATAGACCGAACGTCATGACCTTGAAATGGTATTGTCACCAGGAGTTGCAACAATTGACTCCACGCACGCACGCTTCAAGAGACGCCTGGCGAAGAAATATCTCCAGGATCTCCGAAAGCGATCCCGAAAAGGTCGTGCTCTAAAACTAGTGGGTGATTCACGATCATCGCCCGCCTTTCCATTACATTCAACGTAGTCCGATAACGTGCCTGGAGCAATCACTTTGCTAGAAAATGGTGGTGAATTGGACTTATGAGGCAAATTGAAGAAAGTTGTGGATGGGCACTGGTCTGGTATCTGGTTATTCATTGTGCTATGGTACTCCTGGAAGGACAAAGGGATCCCACTTGGAGGCCGGTTCTGGAAGTGCGCATGATATCCTGCAGCAGATATCGCTTGAGGATCACACCAGGCATTCTCCAACATTTCAACAGCGCCAATGTTGGGAGGATGCCTACTGCGATGGACAACCACAGGTCTACCGGAGAGATACTACACAGCTTCAACTCTAGTGCAGTGACGAACTAACTCTGTTGTCGATGCGAATTCCAAGCCTGCCAAATGATTCCTCATTCGTTCGTCCATGTTCCGCAATAGAATGGCCTGCATGTCAAAATCAGATAACCGATTTTCAAGACGCAAGGCCATCTCTATTATGGAGCCATGAAACTCACGGAAAGATTCTTCTGGCCTCTGTAAACGCGCATCGATCGCTCGCCGCGCATCTACGTCGGTCCAATGCAATCCATAACGCTCCTTCAACGCAGCTTCCAAATCAGGCCACGTAAAATTGGGGTTGAGCTGCCGGAATAACCAGTACCATTCTTCTGCTGGTCCTTGCAGAAGAATGTGGAGGCTAGATGTCAGTTCCTCCAAGTTAATGTTGTAGTTTCTTGCCAAGGTGGTGGCTCGAAACAGGAACTGCTCAACATCTAGACCAGCAGAAGAACCATCAAAACTGACCCTCCACTTATGCATTGGTGGAAAGGAATAACATTCGTCGTCAGAGCTAGAATAGGTGCAGTAAGTAGCGTTATGCGATGCCATAATTGAAAATTAATGTTATAAATACTGGATAAACAAACTGTAAAATCTGTAATGATGTAACAATACAGACTATTCAATCAATAACAATACATATCATTACATCATCAATACAATACATACAATAATATCATATTAATGATGTAACAATACATATCATTTAATAATTAAATAGTACATATCATTCAATCGATTTATGCTATGATGCATATATTCTCAATGCATTTCATTCTTAATATTTACGTGTATCATATTCATATTCACATTCCTAATTTTCTGCTTTTATTTACGATCGTAAATAAATTGAATATGAAATGAATGTGAAACCCATTTCATTCACACATGTAATATGAATCTCATATGAAGACTCATTAGTAAAACCTATTCACAACAAATGTGTGAACTAATAGCTATTTTTCCTTTTTCATCGATGATGACACGCGACACTCGCGTTTATAGATATGGGTCAATATTGGCTGCATGTCGATCAAGTGCATGACGATGAATCATATGAGTTCATGTGTGTGGTATTTTTCTGCATGTTAAATTTATGAGTAATAAATTAGAAATTAGGACACTTTGAAATTGTAAGAAAGAAATTTGTGAGTCATGGATTTCTTTGTTACATTTGGTTTGTAAGTAAAGAAATTGTATAAATACTCATAATTAATAAAGAAATACAATCAGTATATTGAAATCGCTTGTAGAGAAAGTTATTTTCTATTTCTGCGGAACCGCTGCGACTCGTAGCGAGTTATAGTACTGTTTCACATTAGTAACCATGGCGCTAATGGAGTTCAAGATTCCACGCCAGAAATCTCTGCGGCTCTGCCGCTTGGATAGGTATTTTCAATCAAAAGTAATATTTTATTAAAAGGGTAAATTCTATGCTAGTTTCTTATTTAGCCAGAAGGACACCCACGAGGATGAAACATTTTATGGCGATCCTGGCCTACCGGACAAGGAATTAATTGAATACGAGGATACGGTTAACGCAGGATTAACCGAAGAAGATAAACGAATTGTTAATAAGGCGTTCGAAAAATTGGTAAGGCAGGCTGAGGAATACAAGCCTGTGCCCATAAGGAAAATCGAGCATCCTGCACCACCTTATGGACCTACAAAGATAGGTACACCAGACTTCAGAGGACGTAAGCCACGCAACATTGAGCAATATAAGCGGAAGAAGGTTAGCAAGGAACAGGATATCGAAGCAACTATACCGAAGAAACGTCGACCAAGAGGAGGTAGAAGAACAAAGCTGAAGCGCGAACGAGCGGAGTTACACAGAATCATCCGGATATCGGTTGGAGAGCAGAAACAACGGTTACAGCAAAAGCTATTAGACCTCAAACCAGAACGAAGATATTGGGACCAAAATGGGTAATAGCTGTTCTGTTCAAAGTACGTTTGTGGAGCAATATCAACAATCGTTGGTGACGACGGGTGCATTTACGATAGGATTAATTGTATTTTACTTTTATAACAAACACAATAAGAATTATGTTGTTAAAAGATTAAATAGAAGCATTAATGTATGATAAAAAGCACATAGAAATGCACATATAATTAAATTGATAGTTATCCTTATTTTTTTTTGTTATTATTGAAAGAACTTCATGTTATACTGATTAAATTTTGGCATTTATGGAACAGTTAGAACTAATTGTACTTGGAAATGAAAGGATCCTTAGTAACTTGAAAAAATAAATTAATTAACAATGATCGGACGGAAACACCGACGAAATCAGCAAAATCAATAATTAGCAGACCGACTATACCGACAATTTGAATAAAATAAATAATTTAATAAATAACAGACGGACAAACAAACGATTTAATAAAAATAAATTAGAAATTAAATACCAGACCGACAAACAGACAAGTAATTGCATATATAAAATCTTAGCACCTAACCTAAGCTAAAATAAAAATTGATTCGAAATTCCCTAATCTAAATATCAATAGAACCATCGTACAAACCAAATCTACACAACTCTACTAACCCAAACTAAACCAAACTAAAACCAATGGAAATCAAGACCCAAATTAAAACCTGTAAATCAATAATAAATGTACTAAATAGCTATATTATCTAAAAATCAACCCAATAATTATAGACTAGGCTTAATTACCACAATCTAAGCTACCTAAATTTTACTCAAAACTAGATACCCTCACTTCGAAATAAGAATCTAATAAACTGAACCTAAATTAAATTCCAAAAGATAAAACAATAAAATAATTACTACCGTTAATTGAACTGATGATAAGACTTCAATACTTTAGTGCAGTGGCTTATGTGTAGTGAATGCAAAAAGAAACTACGGAAAATTCATTACTAATCATTTCTCAAAATGATCTCCCTAGGAGGAAAAGGAAAGAAAAGGCTAATTATGTTAAATTGGATGAAAGTGAAAATTTGCACACAACATAAAGCAGACAAACCAAAACAGTGCCTGGCATAGATATGATACTTGAAGGCGGGCTCCGCTCTAATGGTCACCACAAAGGGCCGACTACGAGACCATTATGAAACTCCACGGACTTCATAATGGCTCGGACAAGAGCCGCTCAAATCCCAAAGCTACCGCCAGATAGATGATGGAAGGGCCGAAAGCGTTGGCTAATTCCAAGTGTTGGATCCATGTCCAACTATCCCGTGCAGGGAGATATAGCCAACGTCTTGAGATTCGGATAATCCCAACCAACATCCACACTGCCACAGAATGACCACTGTCATAGCCGGTGAAGACTATTAAACACAAATCAGCACGATGGGCGCCACTGTAACTGCGGCGAACCCCGTGACCAAAAATCTATTATCAAAATCTCAAAACTAAAAATTCGATTCAAACAATTCTCAATATTTTATACGAAAACCATTCAAACAAATCATCAAAATTTCTAGCAAAAAAAAAAAATAATTTCCCTAGAATGCTCAGACCACTATTCAAGTCAGGCACTCCAGGTACTCAGCCCAACAAATCTAAAATTGTAAAACAAACTATAATTAAAACTAATAAAACCAACTAAAACCAATTTTGGGCGCCATTTGTAGCAACCACGGAAGTCACCGCAGTTGCAGACATTAAGTTCTGGCAGAGGGGTTTGTAGCCCGGGGTGGCATACTGAGGCCGGCTAGCGCTCAGTCGTGTCGTGGGTCTTCCGGGACACCCTCTGCTTGTGCTGAGCCACCTTACATATAAATACTAGCACAAAGGGAAAAGGACGGGAAAGGGAGAGGTCATGTTTGAGAAATGAAAAAAATTATTTTTATTTACAACATAGTGGCCGATTTATTCAAATAGAAAAAAAAGAACACAACAACAATTCATGTAAAAAAAAATATTATTATTAACAAGCTACTTCTCTTGGCTTTGCAATAAGTTAACTAATGAATCAATTGAATAACTTAATCTCACCACTTCTATAAAAAAAACCAGCCAATATTTTTAATTAAAGGGAAAAAAATATATACCAAGGGGATATTTGTAATAAAAGGAAAATTCCAATATGATTAAATGTTAATTAATAAAAAAATATAATGAAACAAGTTGGGTAAACAAACCTACGCTCATGTCAGAAGGGTTTTGTATTCAATTTACAAAATGCAGTCACCAGATCGAATCAAATCAAGAAACATGTCAAAGACGATTTTATTGGAGTAAATATGAAATGCGAAGATCATACTATTTTTAACAAAGTTAAACGAATTTCGACTTCTGACGTTTTTGGTATTGTTATATTCATAAATATCTCCCTTGATAATTATTTCAGATGTCCATCCGCGACGGAGGAAACACATTTTTCACGTATTTCTCCCCTGTGCCCCCACTGAAGCAAAAACTGACAGTTCAACAACTGTTTTGAAAAGCTCCCATGAAAACTTTCATTTCAAACTCATACCGGCTACGTTTGATTAATTTTTTTTTCAGGGGCCACTCTCCTGTGCTGAAATCATCGATTCTTGGCCAATTTTTTCGAATCCTAGAATGGTTACAAAACCCTTTTGCTAGGAGCTCTCTCCCAACTCCTTGACTTGTTTCACTTATGAGCATTAATTGTCGGTACTCATCTTCAGTCATTCATTAAATTGAATCAAGTGTTCAAAGCATGCACCTTAAACGTTGAAGTTGGGAAAAAATAACTCCAAATTGTTCAATCTTCGCATTTAAAACAGCCACTATCTTGTTTTACGATTACTGATACTACTAGCTGAACCGATTCTCAAAGATATACATGACACCTATCATTTCTGAAATTTTCATGCAAATCCCAGCAAAACTGTAGTGTCTGAGTCGGTAAAAAGTGCATGTTGTTCCATAGCCATATGTTGCCATAGTAATACATGCAGCGCATATTGTTCCATAGTAATACAGGAAAATTCAAACCGCTATAACTTCGCTAACTATGATTCAATCTTTATGAAACTTTCAGGATAGATCAACCTTATAAATAGACATCTACGCCCTGAATTTCATTGAATTTAAGGGTACCGTTAAGATTTTATTCAAGAAAACATAAAATCGATAAATCATACTATTACTAACAAAGTTGAGCGAAATGCGACTTCTCACGTATTTGTTGTTGTTGTACGCACCAAGGCCTACATTCCTGATTTTTTTCAGATTTTTCGGATCACAGGTGTCCAATCGCGAGGGGGGGGACACAAATTTTTCGTGTATTTCCCCTCCCTGTGCGCCCCTCGAAGCAAACTTTGCCAAACTAAGACCTGTTTTGAAAAGTTCTCATCAAGACCTTTCATTTGATATCCATATCGGCTACCTTCAATGAATTTTTTTTTTCGGGGGGTCACTCTCCTATATGGGGAGACCCCCCTTAAATACCTCAAAAAATTTTTTTGTAAGTGAACTTTGAAGAGATCACCACTTTACACCTACACACAAAATTTGATGTTTCTAGCTTAAGTTGTTTCCGAGAAAAACTGCTGTGACACACGGACGGACGGACGGACGGACGGACGGACGGACGGAGAGACGGACAGACGGACAGACTGGTCGCGAAACTAGTAGGGTTTTGTAAAATTATTTTACAAAACCCTAAAAATGCGCAATTACTCACCCCTATTAATGCTGCTGAGCGCACGGCAACTGAAGGGGGGGGGGGGGGCACTGAAAATTAACTTTAATTTTCAAAAAAAAATGTTTACACTACTTTAAATGTCAACTAAACCGGCCACTTTTCACTAAATATAGATCTTTTCTTCGGAAACCTGGCACTATAGATTCATCCTTCAGGGATCTCGTTACAAATTCATTCAGACCCACGTTTGGTTTTTGATTCACTTGTCGTTAATAAGCTTTTGTTTTTTTTTAATCCATACTTTCATTTTCTTTACGGCATCCACCACAATCTGCATTCACTGTTATTTTTTTGTTTTATTGCCACTGTTATTCCGAACCAATTTTCTTTCCTATTCCATACTATTTAAATTTCTTTTGTTTTATGTGATTTAAACCGACACTGTTTTATTCCGGCTTCACTTCACTTAATTATGTGTTTCTTTTGTGTTTGGCTCACTTAACTTCACTCACACGCAATTTAAATTCATTAACCCTCCAGCAAATGTTACTTTTCATGTAAAAGGTCACTATCCTTTCAAATTTCCGCTCATTTCACTACCGAAAACTCCCCGAATCACAATCATGGCTTTTATTTACCAATCTTTCATGTTAAAACTCCTTACACCAATTTTCCAATCTCAACATTTCGATGGTTTTCCTCCCCGTCGTCATCGACAAACTCTAAAAAAAACTCCGTCGCGAAAAATAAGTCACTGTTATCCACCTTCTCCAAGTCAAAAGAACCGACTGACCCCGCATTTAAGCACCCCATCCCGCATTTCACCTTCCCAAATCATATTTCGCAATCCTTTTCATTTTTAAATTACCGCTGCCGCATCTGGGTAACGTAATCGAAGTTCATTACACTTCGATTCCGCTACCCACACATCTTTTGTTCCATATCGACAAACTCAATAGTATCCATTGTTTTACATATGGCAATTTGAACACTCCAAGAAGCGCTTGGTTGAATTCAAAGTGTCACATATACACATTTCGGAAGCTATTGGTTTTGCCGATACCCCAAAAAGAGTGCTTCCATGCGCCCGGGGGAACTTGAACTCAGGGTTCCAGCAGACCCTCGATCGAGAACTCACGACGCAGCTAATGGTGCCATGGATGGTCGATCTCCCATCCATCTCATAAGCAACTTCAACGATGCATTTGGACATGACATTGAATTTTGTTAGTAGGGGAACGTGAATTAATTTTTGCTAGTATAAAAAATAAAATTTGTTAGTGGGAATTAGTAAATAGAATTAGTTAGTATGAAGGAAAGGAATTAGGTTCTGTTATGGAAAAGGTATTGAATGAAGTTTGTTAGTGGGAATTAATAAATGGAATGTTGTTAGTGGGAAAATTGAAGTTATTAGTACATGTTATATGATTTTAGTTGGAAATAAGGGTAGGATTGTGATGATGAAGAAATAAAAATTGAAGGGAAATTGGAAAAATGTTAATAAAATTAAATGAATACACAGAGGAAAAGGTAGGAGTGCCCAAAGGAAGGTGGAAATGATACGGCGGCAATTAGAAGTTGCGAATGGGAGAAAGTCGGTACGCCGGAATCCGCAACAATATATATATATATATATATATATATATATATATATATATATATATATATATATATATATAGATATATATATATATATATATATATGTATATATATATATATATATATATATATATATATATATATATATATATATATATATATATTTATATATATATATATATATATATATTTATATATATATATATATTTATATATATATATATATATATATATATATATATATATATATATATATATATATATATATATATATATATATATATATATATATATATATATATATATATATATATATATAAAGGATAACCACTTTGCTGGGATTTCCATAAATTATTAGAAAATAGATTCTTCTGACTTATTGAAAGTTACGAGGGCCGAGTTGGCTGATTTGTCCGCCGAGTTCGAGTTATGTACGAGTAGATGGGTGGAATGGTCACTTTTGTTCGTCTAATGTCTATTAAAACGCAAGACTTCCACTCCATCTGTTTATTCCAAAAACTTTAAGAACGGAAGCCCTGATGAGTTAGAAAGCCACTAGAAGAGCTCTCCAGCGAATGTTTCTTATTTGCCGCAATATGAGATACGAAAGTTTTATCACGACCAATGCACGGTACCGTGTGTATCAGGTGCGCAGCTTATAACATTCTTACAGGTGGTTTTCATCATCGATGGTATTCTAGGGAACAGTTCTCAACATTTTTAAAATCGAGTGCAGGGTGCGTAATGAATATTGAGATTTAAACTTCTCGAAACGATCTAGGTGCAACATAGGAGTATGTAATTAAATATAACGATGTTATATTAACTAAAAAATATTATATTAATACTGAAGTGTGCAGTTTGGCTCATGCTAGATACTTCCCGGGAAATTGCTTAAAGCAAAGGCTATCTCCCAGCAAGAAAATGTGGAGATATATGGGTCGTTCATTTTCTTAATTTTTGAAGGGAAAATTGCTTTCCATTATTCAATAGTTTGAGTAAACTTAAATTGTCAGTAGGTATCGTTGTGAAAATTAGTTTGCAAGAAGTATCTTGAACTTTAGGAAATCGCACTCTCGAATGCTGCATTCTCATATGGCGGTTCACTTGGAGCTTAGTGTACGAACGAATGGCGTCTCTTTCACCCGTCTTTGGTGAGCGATCCAGGTGCTACAGACCTGGATCGCTCGCCCATTGAGTAATTAAGTAGTACTGGAGTGGACAACCACGTGACCATGTAGTAGCAACAACCCCTGCGGCCACTTTTCCTGCTGCGACGTTCTTGTTTACAGCCTAAGAAAGAGCCAAATTGCACAAGCAAACATGGCTCATTCATACAATCTTAAAAATATGTTTTCTATTTGAAAAACCTTCACCATTATGAGAAAAACATGCAAAATATTGACATATTAACTACTAATCTGTGAGAGGAAACACCTACAGATCCTTTTCGACTATAATTTTTACACGAAGGCACTACATATTTCACTTTGAAGTTGGAAAGTAATTTCACAGTGTCACACGTTAAAGTTATTCAGATCACAATGCACAATAGACTCTTTGAACACTTGGAATGAATTCAGATCACGAACACTTTTCACAGTTTTAATATCGGATAAAATTCGGGGCGAAACTTTGTTACACCCCCTTTTTATTCCACGGGAGCCGCCCGAACCCTACCTACCGAGCACACACTTGCTACCACACAATCCTTACACTTTCACACTCTTGCCGCCTTTGTGCGACCCTCCTACACTCCTCTCGAACACTAACCCTATCCATCTGACCAGCTATCGGAATCACCACACCACCCCCTGACCTTTTATACAACACCAATTTCACTTTTTTATTATTGTTACACCTCAACTTGCCACTCAAGCCGCACCCGTCACAGCCTGTAACACAGTAAATTTACCTGTTTTTTTACTTTTCCCCTAAAGACGCAAATTGCATCAATCATATACGTTTTAATAGAATTTCAAATCATATACAATTAAACAACTGATTTACGTTAATTAAAAGGAACTTACTTCTAATCGTACCTACAAGGGGCCCCTCTACTATCTGCATCCGTTGGTGCACTTTTATTTTGCTTCGATGTCCGGGCTCTGCTTGTCGCTTCTCGTGGCTTCGCACTTGCTGCTTGGTATTTGCTTCGCGCTTGCCGCTTCGCCACTTGATGCTTTTTATCTCCTCAGCCTGCCGCTTCCCAGCACATCTGCTTCCCCACTTGATTGCTTTTTATCCCTCACGCTGCCGCTTGTCAGCACATCTGCTTCGCCACACCCGAGAAGAAAGAAAAAGAGGAGGCGTGTCATTCGTCGCGCGCTTTGATAATCTCCTCCTAACGGACAATGTCCCGCTCGTCGACCAAATACCATTGTCTCCGGTTATCCACCTCTTCAGCGTTGTAGTTTCTCTCTGCCGCCACTTGGTTTCCACTCCGCTCTGGTAGTGATCACTCCAAGTGCGGCTGAATTGGCTGAACATGATTCACAAACAAACAAACACCACTGACAGTTTGGCATGTCAGTGGTGTTTGTTTACTTTTGTTTTGAGGAGGAACTTTTATTTCGAACTTTTATTCCGGCAAATCGTGTCGCAGTTGTGACCTATAATTCTTCCCGAAATCCGCCCCAAAGTAGTGCTTTTCGTGTGTCACAATGGTTTCTCGGTTTTCTGCAATTTTCCCGGAGAAGTGTTTGTGTTCCGAGCTGAGAGATATAGTCTTCAGGTGTGTATGTTTATATTTATGGTGCTGTGCAATATATTTATTTCCTTTTTGCAAGGTCGGTGCTCGACGGTTTGGGAGTTCATTCAGGTGGATTTTGTAAGTTTATCTACGTAAATTAGAAAAACAGGATTGAAAATGATTAATGTCGCTCCCACAATTGATGATTTGCCTGGACTAATTAAAGATGTTTCGCCTATGTATAAAGAAACAGTCTCGGTTATGGCAACGAAAATGATGGCTCATCCCGCGTATGGGAAACCGTATGAAAGGTCGACAGCAGACTTTGAACTCGGAGCACCATTAGGACGTGGAAAGATTTGGACGTGTTTACATTGCGCGCAAAGTTAACACTCGCTTCATGGTTGCAATGAAAATTATGTTCAAGTCGGAGCTCAGCAAAGGACGAGTAGAGTGGCAGCTTCTCCGTGAAATTGAAATTCAATCCCTATTAAAGCATCCAAATATTCTGCGCTTGTATACATGGTTCCATGATGAAAAGAGAATCTATCTAGCTCTTGAACTAGCTACTCAGGGTGAATTGTATAAACATCTCCTATGCATCGTTTCGGTGAACATCGAACACATATCAAGTGGCAGATGCTTTCAACTATTGTCACATGAACAATGGTATCCATCGTGATTCAAAGTCAGAGAACATTTTATTGACTTCTGATGATAATGTTAAATTGGCAGATTTTCACTTGTTTGTTCAAGAAATTGTTGATTCCGTTTTGGGCTATGATTTCTTGTTGTAGTGACGTATTTCGTACTGATTTTTGTATAAATTTACGAAACTTACTCGGTGAATTTGTCCATTCGGTCAATTCACTATCAGTTAAACGTTCTGATTTGATAGTGTTATTCCTTTCGAGTTCGTTCTTGAAACGAACAGTCGGTATGCCCGAAGTGGCTTTGACCACAGTTGATTTGCCATGCGCTACATGCCCGATAGTGCCAATATTGAAAGTTACCTGGCGGGAAATTACCTCAGAAAAAGTGGCGTCAACTTGGTGATATCCAGCTGTAATAGATCCTGCTTTGGCAGATTCGAATTACCGATAGTCTGCCCTTCGCCTGATGACAATTCTGGTTGTTTTAAATTACAAGTATTCGTACTTAACCTACTGTTGTGAGTACAATTTGGAGTGGCAAACAAACCCTAGTCGAGTGCGGCTTAGCTTTCTGAATGTACCGAGTCATGCGAATGCTACGATAGTGTTTGGGATGAGGTAATGATGATGTCCTTCTGTTTTATCCGTAACATTCCCCCCCTACTTTTAGTGGATTTCCCTGAAATCCACTTCTATAATACTAACCACTCAACGTCCCTGAGATTAAGAGTCTCATGCTCTACCAATTGAGCTAGCATGGCCAACCAGTCTGACATAATACTAGTACTAATAAGAGAAGGAAGAGGAAAAAAAAATAAAGTAATACTATGACTTCTATCAACCCAACAGACTACGAATACTAAGTGGGAAAAAAATAAAAGAAAACTAATATTATGACCTCCACCAACCTAACAGACTACGAGTACTGAGTAGAAAAAAGAAAACTAATACTAAGGCTTCTGGGCCCCTCAACCTAACCTAATATTAGTACCAAACAATATGAACACAACTAAAACCAAACTTGAAAACCTCGACTTCCCTTAAACTACCGGTAATTCAACATTATCCTTCTATAAACTGCATAAATCCTTCCTGTTTATCGTTTAAATCTCCATGTTCTTTCCTAGATGTACTTTGTATGTGCTACATTGAACTATTTACGGACAAGACTCCCTTTACTGATGTCTCTTACTCCGTTATCCTGTAACGATTCCCTCCTCGTAGCTTGTTAATTCATTTCTCTGTCGAAGTTTACATTAATTCCTGTGATTTAAGGTCGTCCAAGCACGTAAGGGGACTCGAGAAGAGAAAAGGGAAGAAAGAGGGGAAAAAAATCAAAAGAAGACCCAAAAAGAAAGAAACGGAAGAGCCCAAAAGAAAAAAACAACTCACTATAGGTAAATATCTCTATTCATACCGGTTTTTCCTTTTACTTTACGTTGTGTCGTCATCCGTGGAGACTCTCTACTTTTATTATTAGCTCTAAGACAATCTTCCATACTAGGTCCTCTGGGAACAACACCGCAAGGACGTCCGAAGCGTCGTCAGAAGAAGGCCAAAAGGGGAAAAAACATTGTAGCCGTCCCTCAACGACGTTACTGAAGTATGCTGTCAACGGTAATCCTTTCATTTTTTTTTCATTCATAAGTTTAACTAGTTGTGTAGGCCATATACTCATTTTGAACTTCGACTCATGATCGCGCCAGTTCTATCCATTTTTCCCTTAGTTTCTGATTAGCGGATTCCCTACATTTTGAAACTCATGTAAGCTGGTTCTCCACTCATGTCCTATACTCGGAAAACTAGCTCCTATTACGATCCGCCTTGTTTTAGAATACGTAACTCACTCGTGTCTATGTTACCGTAACCTCCCCTTTGTCGATCCGCTTCCACCTTTACGAGACAAACACTTTGAGGTCCTTAGCAAGCCAGACGCCTGCAGCTCTCCCATCCATGTGTCTGAGATTGTAGGAGCTCGCTGATACTTTTTTCTCCACCACAAAAGGTCCGATATATTCTGGAGCCAGTTTCACGGAGAAATATTTTGCGGCGTCCGACTGCACGAAATTTCGTCTCCATACCCTGTCACCTTCCTTAAAAGATGCTGGACATTTTCGGAAATTGTACCGGGCCGTGACCTCTCCTGCCATCTACTTCATAAACTGGGCAATTTCTTCTCGTATAGTTTGCAGGGCCCTAGCTTTCTCTTGTATGCACGTAATTGGATTCTCCACTCCACCTACTTCGTACTGCCGTGGATCTGTGACCGTCTCCCTTCCGAAATTGACGAAATATGGAGTTACTTTCATAACCTTATGAGTGTACGTCCGTAAGGCACATCCAATTTTTGCCAAGTTAATATCCCACGTCCGGTGGTTCTCGGTACTGTACGCCCACAGCATTTTCTTAACTTCTTGATTCACTCGCTCGGTAGGATTAGCTTGAGGATGGTTGAATGCAGTAAATTTCGCGTGAACCCCATAAGCCCCTAGCATTTGCCGAAAAATTCTCGAGTGAAATTGCACACCATTATCGCATATAAGGGAGCGTGGTACGCCGAACAGCATGAAGACTTGGTCCTCCAAGATCCGTGTGACCTCATTGGCTGTGGCTGATCGTACTGGATATAACAACACGAACTTTGAGAAGCAATCGACAACTGTCAGACTGTGTGTGTTCCCCTTTGTCGAACGGGGTAGAGGTCCAATTAGATCAACACAAAGAGTTTTCCATGGTTGTTTAGCCTCGTTCACCCTACTAACCATATGACCCGCCGATTCCTGACGATCCACTTTTACTGATTGGCAAACTTTGCATCGTCGTACGTATGTATCAACGTCCGCGGCCATCTTCGGCCAGTAGAAGTGCTGTGCAATACGATCGAGTGTTCTTGTCATTCCCATGTGTCCTACCGTTGGATCATCATGGAATTTTAGTAAGAGCTCTCTTCGTTCTGGTTTCAGGACTACCTTCTTCCAGGAGTCTTCCCCTCCATAACTTGGCAGTCGATTTGTATCCGCTTATATAATTCCCCTGACGTCACTTGCCAGGCGGCATATATCTCGGGCTCGGCTTCTATTTTCTGTTTCATCTTCCGATACCATGCGTCGTCCTCTACATTTGCTATTAATTCTATTGCTGGTAATGAGCGTGACAGAGCGTCTGGAACAAGGTGTTCCTTTCCTTTTCGATGGATGATTTCGAAGTCAAATTGCTGCAGTCTAACCGCCCAGCGAGCCAATCGACCGGTAGGATCTCGCAGATTATTTAACCACACCAACGAATGGTTATCACTTGGAAATGGTAGCCTTCCACATATGGCCGCAGCTTCTCCACCGCCCACAGCACCGCGAGGCATTCTTTCTCCGTCGTTGAATATTTCTTCTCCACTTTACAGAGGGAGCGACTCAAATAGCACACTACCTTTTCTCCTGAGCATGCTTCTGGCTAAGAACTGCCGCTAATCCGACATCAGACGCATCCGTTTGTATGCAAAAAGGCAGGTCGAAATCTGGGCAACTCAAGATTGGTGCGGATGACAATTTCACTTTACAGACTTCAAATGCTTCTTGGCACTGTTGAGTTCACACAAATGTCTTATTCCTCCGTAGAAAGTCAGTCAGTGATGCAGTAATGGTGGCATGGTCCGGGATAAATCACCGGTACCAGGATACCATTCCTTAAAAATTGCCGAACCTTCTTCACGGTGTTTGGTGGCGGAATACGCAGCATCGATTCAACCTTATCTGGGTCAACGTTTAACCCCTGTTCATCGACGACGTAACCCAGGTACTTTAACTGCGGCCGGCAGAACTGATACTTTTCCCTCGATACCCGTAGTCCTGCTTTTCGTAGCCGTCGAAATACTTCCCTAAGCATTGCCACATGCTTTGTTAAGTCCTGAGTCACGATCACTATATCGTCCAGGTACGTAAATACTTACGGTTCTAGTTCTGGTCCCAACACGCGATCAATCAACCGTTGCCAAGTCGCTGGTGCATTCTGCAGTCCGAATGGTATTCTTCTGAGCTGGAAAAGTCCCCTCCCAGGCACGGTAAATGCAGTGAAAGCTTTTGAGTCCGCTGCCATTGGGACTTGCCAATACGCTGATTTTATGTCGTGTGACGATAGGTACCGAGCATCCCGTAAATTATCGAGGGTTGAGGAAACGTATGGTATTGGGTACGCATCCTTCTCCGATACTGCATTGAGTTGCCGATAGTCTACGCAAAATCTACAGATACTCTCCTTTTTCTTCACTAGCAAGAGTGGGGATGACCAGGTACTGTTCGAAGGTTCCACTACTCCCATGGCTAGCATCTCATCCATTTCAGTATAGACATGCTTCAATATGGCTGGTGACATCGGATAATATCTTTGTTTTACGGGCACTGCAGTTGTCTTGATCACATGTTCTGCTACCGATGTTTCCCCCAACCCTTCACCCATAGCCTTAAATTTCTCCTCCAGCAGATTATTTAATTCCAACTCCTGCTCTAGAGAAAGACAACTCAGTGATCGTAAGTGGCTGGGTAGTTTCTCATCTATTAATGAGGCCAAGTCCCAATGCTGACTGCTAAGGTCCAAGACAATTCTAAATTTTTGTATGAAATCTACCCCCAGGATTAGTGTTTGCGGGACCGAGGTAACCACCAATGCTTCCAAGTATTGTGTATGTCCTTTTAACCTAAAGGGCAAACATACGGAGCCTTCCACCTTACAACTCTCGCCGCTTGCTGTTCGTACTGCATGGGTCCCACACTTATCCAAAGAAACATCGATCTTCCTCAATTGCTCCCAACCTTCTGAACCAATGATTGTTCTGGTTGCCCCCAAATCCAATAGACCTGGCATTCTCCTTCCTGCAACTTCCACCAGAACATGTGGGCGAGCATCTCCTCCTTTCTCCTCCAAGGTGAATTCTCCTTTTGAAACACTATCCGTGCCACCGCGGTCACCTATGGGACACGTTGCTCATCTCCCGATAGCCGATTAGTTGCTCCCCGTGCCCTCGTCGTGTCCTGTTGGCGACAGTTTGGACAGTTAGCTCGAGTCTTCCGCACCCGTAACACGTTTTTGGTTGTCTACACTCCCTTGCCCAGTGTCCAGCTTGCTGGCAATTCCAACACCGTCTCACATTCCCGCTTTGGCCCCTTACTTCCACAGACGGTGTGGTCTCCACATAAGCCAGGTTCTGCTTCAAACGTCACTTTCCTCGATGATTGACTGGTGATACAAAGGCTTCAACCACTTGCCGAGTCTCCTCTAACCTCCTTTCTAATTCAACCAACTCTTTCAAACTCTCGATTGTCCTTAAACTCAACTGAGTTTGATAGAAATGGGATATGTTTTTCCGAATGATCTTGAGCTTTTGCTTCTCCAATTTCGGCTCCGACAATCGCTTGAACATTCCCTCCATCACCGCTACATAAACTCCAATTGTCTCATCTACGCCCTGAGTCCTCTCCTTGATCTCCTCTACAAGACGATCATCATAGTCTGGCGGCAAGAATTCCTTTTTCAAGGCTTTGACCAAACCGTCCCAATCATCCACTAATTGTCGATTGGCCCGGAACCAAATTAGAGCCTTCTTTTCAAAAAGCTCCACCACTGACGTAAATAATTGTCCTTTGGTCATTCCCTGAGCCTCCGTTAAATCCTCTACCCTTTCCAGAAAAGCATTCAAATTCCCCGATGCTTCTCCAGCAAACGTAACACCCCACTTTGCGATGTTCTGATGTTTCAGATCACCATTGCCAAATCTCGGTGTTGAACAGGACGTCGGCTCTCCAGGACTTAAGGACGATCTGCGTTCGGATTCTCGCTCCTGTGCTTCGGGTTCGTTTTTCGTCTCCCCTTCATTTTCTGACCGATCAATCACCATTCCCAGGGCCATGATTAGCTGTTGACGCAACCTGTCCAATTCCACCTGTGTTGCCTCCCGCAGCTGAGCTGTGTTGCGAATTCTTCGCAAACCAAACTCCACCTTAGCCCGGATTTTCAGGTATTCTTTGGACTTCTTGTCATTTGAAAAGCTCGCCACCAAATCCTCGACCTCCGCTATCTTCTCCTTTATTGCTTCCAGATGTTCCTCGTAAGTGAACGGGTAATTTTTCGCCACTAACGACTCGTTCAGGGCATCCCGTGCCCGTAACACAGCTCGAAGCGATTTCCTCATTGCTTCCACGGTGTCTTGCGGCAGGTTCTGGATGGCCAACTCATAGCACTAAAAATTTTCCTGATTTCGACATCCTCGAATTTTAGAATGAAAACAACTTTAAAATGAAAACGACTTATTTCTTAATTCGACGACCTGAACGGGAAATCACAATTATTATCGCTAAAATAGGAGCCCCTTCTGTACTTTATTTCATATACATTACCGATGGACACAATACAAACGGATCCTACTATCACCTTATCACTATACTTAAAAGCTACCCTCCACCACAATGCAATTCAACCGAGTCTCACTTTCACACTTTTCCACACCCGCAATATTATCCACTTCACTTCTCACTCACTATTCAGCATAACTTTACTTCAACGTAACTTCAACTTGGACGATTAATCTTTCCAAAGATTCCGACGGACTTTTGCCCCACTTTGGCGCCAAATGTTACACCCCCTTTTTATTCCACGGGAGCCACTATGGCCCCCAGGGAAATAAGGGTGCTCCGGCGGGGCTTGCGGACCCGGCTTAGCCCGTCCGGAGTCGGGTGTGGGACGCCACTCGCTTGTCCCTCAAGGCCCCAATAAGCCAACAAGCGAGAATGCGGCTTGCCGGAATAACCAACGTCACGATTCGCCTGAACCCTACCTTAATTAAAAGGAACTTACTTCTAATCGTACCTACAAGGGGCCCCTCTACTATCTGCATCCGTTGGTGCACTTTTATTTTGCTTCGACGTCCGGGCTCTACTTGTCGCTTCTCGTCGCTTCGCACTTGCTGCTTGGTATTTGCTTCGCGCTTGCCGCTTCGCCACTTAATGCTTTTTATCTCCTCAGCCTGCCGCTTCCCAGCACATCTGCTTCCCCACTTGATTGCTTTTTATCCCTCACGCTGCCGCTTCCCAGCACATCTGCTTCGGCACACCCGAGAAGAAAGAAAAAGAGGAGGCGTGTCATTCGTCGCGCGCTTTGATAACCTCCTCCTAACGGACAATGTCCCGCTCTTCGACCAAATACCATTGTCTCCGGTCATCCACCTCTTCAGCGTGGTAGTTTCTCTCTGCCGCCACTTGGTTCCCGCTCCGCTCTGGTAGTGATCACTCCAAGTGCGGCCGAATTGGCTGTCATGATTCACAAACAAACACCACTGACAGTTTGGCATGTCAGTGGTGTTTGTTTACTTTTGTTTTGAGGAGGAACTTTTATTTCGAACTATTATTTCGGGAAATTGTGTATCTATAATTCTTCCCAAAATCCGCCCCAAAGTAGTGCTTTTCGTGTGTCACAATGGTTTCTCGGTTTTCTGCAATTTTCCCGGGGAAGTGCTTGTGTTCCGAGCTGAGAGATATAGTCTTCAGGTGTGTATGTTTATATTTATGGTGCTGTGCAATATATTTATTTCCTTTTTGCAAGGTCGGTGCTCGACGGTTTGGGAGTTCATTCAGGTGGATTTTGTAAGTTTATCTACGTAAATTAGAAAAACAGGATTGAAAATGATTAATGTCGCTCCCACAATTGATGATTTGCCTGGACTAATTAAAGATGTTTCGCCTATGTATAAAGAAACAGTCTCGGTTATGGCAACGAAAATGATGGCTCATCCCGCGTATGGGAAACCGTATGAAAGGTCGACAGCAGACTTTGAACTCGGAGCACCATTAGGACGTGGAAAGATTTGGACGTGTTTACATTGCGCGCAAAGTTAACACTCGCTTCATGGTTGCAATGAAAATTATGTTCAAGTCGGAGCTCAGCGAAGGACGAGTAGAGTGGCAGCTTTTCCGTGAAATTGAAATTCAATTCCGATTAAAGCATCCAAATATTCTGCGCTTGTATACATGGTTCCATGATGAAAAGAGAATCTACCTAGCTCTTGAACTAGCTACTCAGGGTGAATTGTATAAACATCTCCTATGCATCGTTTCGGTGAACATCGAACACATATCAAGTGGCAGATGCTTTCAACTATTGTCACATGAACAATGGTATCCATCGTGATTCAAAGCCAGAGAACATTTATTACCGCGTTAACTTGAGGTGCTCCGGTCAGGCTCTTCTCGGCCCAAGATAGCTCCGTCGGAGACGGCGCAGGCGCCACTCGTTCGCCCTTTGAGCCCGATTGGAGCCCCCGAACGAGATTGCGGCTCCCCGGAGAACAATGAATACAAATTCCACCTATTCCAATACCTTTTCTACCAATATCAATCCCTACAACACCTGAGAAACAGAAAACGCTGGATACGCCCGGAAATAACTTATATCGCGAGCTGACCACGACGGGTGCTTGGCAATCCCGCGACTCCAAGACGATGTTAGTCAATTCCCTTCTTGGGAAACAAAAATATCTTCCCGCGGACGAGCAGAAAGTTTTCAAGTTGAAAAAAAATTCACTATTCAAATTAAATGAAACAACCGAACTGAGTTTACTATTATAATTTGTTAATATCATGAAATGACACAGAAGAATCTATTAACACTGCGTACGCAAATATAATTTTAAAAATCCAACACAAAATATATCTATTATAAAAGAAAACGAGAAAAAAAAGAATGGTTGGCCAACACTTACGATGATTATTCCGCTGATGTGGGGATCCCCAGATGATTGATTTCTTATCTTCACTGCCAAGCTCTTCAACTTATATTTTTGATTTCAGATCCAATTTCTACTATAGAACCGCCAGATACTGCCAATCTACCTGATGAATGTTTCTCCGCTCGCTCGTAGCACCGTGTATCCACTAGCCACCCTTTACCGTGAAAACGTTTCGCCAACAAGAAGAGCGGGACACCCTTCCAGCCCCCTTTTATTAGCTTGTCAGCCAACGGCGTATTCGGGGAGGTTGAAGACCTTAAAAATCCCCCGGCGTGGGGTCGGCAAGGTAGTTTCCCACCACTTGAATCGACGCTTTTGCGTGTTCATGGAATCTCACTCCTGATCTGATGTACGGAGTTGTTTAGAATTGTTTCAATTCCACCATTTACCATTCGCGCTCGATTTTCAATACTCTATGGTATTTGGCACTTTATTAATGTTGATTATTCTTTTTAATTCATTGTATTCGAATTCACTCTAATCATGTTCGCTTGAAACAATTCGCCGATCTATTACTTTCATTAGCAATAGAATCCGGGAATTGTTAATCCTTTGTTTCAATTTCTCCTTTTTAGGGTTTTGTAAAATAATTTTACAAAACCCTTCTAAAATCGGGTCCTGTCTGTCCGTCTGTCCGTCTGTCTGTCTGTCCGTCCGTCCGTGTGTCACAGCAGTTTTTCTCGGAAACTACTTAAGCTAGAAGCATCAAATGTTGTATCTAGGTGTAAAGTGCTGATCTCTTCAAAGTTCAACTACTAAAAAATTTTATAAGGTATTTAAGGGGGGTCTCTACATGTAGGGGAGTGACCCCCCGAAAAAAAAAAAAACTCATTGAATGTAGCCGATATGGGTATCAAATGAAAGGTCTTGATGAGAACTTTTCAAAACAGGTCTTAATTTGGCAAAGTTTGCTTCGAGGGGCGCACAGGGAGGGGAAATAAACGAAAAATTTGTGTCACCCCCCCCTCGCGATTGGACACCTTCCATCCGAAAAATCTGAAAAAAATCACGAATGTAGGCCTTGATGAGTACAACAACAATAAAAACGTGAGAAGTCGCAATTCACTCAACTTTGCTAGTAATAGTATGATTTATCGATTTTATGTTTTCTTGAATAAAATCTTAACGATACCCTTAAACTCAATGAAATTCAGTACACAGATGTCTATTTATAAGATTGATCAATCATAAAGATTGCATCATATTTAGCGAAGTTATAGCGGTTTCAATTTTCCTGTATTACTATGGAACAATATGCGCTGCATGTATTACTATGGCAACATATGGCTATGGAACAACATGCGCTTTTTACCGACTCAGACACTACAGTTTTGCTAGGATTTGCATGAAAATTTCAGGAATGATAGGTGTCATGAATAACTTTGAGAATCAGTTCAGCTAGTGGTATCAGTAATCGTAAAACAAAATAGTGGCTGTTTTAAATGCGAAGATTGAATAACTTTGAGTTATTTTTTCCCAACTTCAACGTTTAAGGTGCATGCTTTGAACACTTGATTCAATTTAATGAATGACTGAAGCTGAGTACCTACAATTAATACTCATAAGTGAAACAAGTCAAGGAGGCGGGAGAGAGCTTCTAACATAAGGGCTTTGTAACAACTCTAGGATTCGAAAAAATTGGCTATTAATCGATGATAACAGTACAGGAGAGTGGCCCCTGAAAAAAAAATTCATCAAACGTAGCCGATATGAGTATGAAATGATAGCTTTCATGGGAGCTTTTCAAAACAGTTCTTAAACTGTCAGTTTTTGATTCAGGGGGGCACAGGGGGGAAATACATGAAAAATGTGTTTCCTCCCTCGCGAATGGACATCTGAAATAATTATCTAGGGAGATATTTATGAGTAGAACAATAACAAAAACCTCAGAAGTCGAAATTCTTTCAACCTTGATAATAATAGTGGGGTCTTCGAATTTCATAGTTTCTCCAATAAAATCGTCATTGACATGCTTCTTGACTTTATTCAATCTGGTGACTGCATTTTGAAAATTGAATACAAAACCCTTCTGACATGAGCGTAGGTCTGTTTACCAAACTTGTTTTGTGTTATAAAGCCTTTATTGTAACGTTCGTGTACTATTTTCTTAGCTAATTATATTCCAGTTGTAATTCATTCGCTTTCTGGATGTTTTATGCGATTTTTTTAAGCAATTCGAACATAAAATTGTGCGATCGTTTTAGTACATAATTGCGAGTATTCGTTTTAGTGCATAATTGCGAGTATTCGTTTTAGTGCATAATTGCGAGTATTCGTTTATATGCATTACCAAACGAAGCCATTTTTTTTAAAAAGATGAATGAATGATTGTTTGGGTTGGTAAGACTATCTACATGCGAGTCAATTTGAAACTTTCAGAGTCGGCGTATTATTCCATTGTCGAGTCTAATTGCTGTGGTCAGATATGATATTCCGTTTGCACTCAGGAAATTAAATGTCAGTTGACTTCCTCCGGGGGATCGTTTCGCTAGGACAGCTACATTGCCAATGACTAACTTCGGATTTCCATGTGCGTGGCCTCCATTCGGCAATGAATCGATGAATATATTCCCGCGATTACCGTCGCTCACCAGTTTCAGAATTTGATGTTGATTCGTTAAATCATTGGCTGTTAAATTTATCACATTTGCGCTGCCCGCAGCATCTGAATTGGAGCTAAAGGTTGTATGCTCCAAAAAAAAATCCTCACTAACGATTACTTGTCCAGGTTGTGCCGCTTGCAAAATTGTTGTGGTTGTAGATTGATGATAAAGAGATGATTGGGTTTGGTGCCGTGCATGTTGTTGAACTTGATGAATTTGTTGAGTTAAACTAGTACCAATTTATAATACCAAAGACATTTTTGGAGTACGTTACTTTACACTTTCTGCTCGTGGGGTTTGCGTTTATTCGCGGCTGATTACGTAAACTCATGCCAAGATCCCTTCGTGGTCGTCGCGAATGTAACCTACATGGCGTTACCCCGTAACATTCTCCCCCTACTTGAAGTGTGTTTCCCCGAAATACACTACATTATCCTCGTTCTATACCAAAGCTAAAAATTCTGGCTACTAGCTAATGATACGAGTAATTTTAATCGTAACCTCTCAAATAACATTGCCTCGATACTTATTTTAATTCTACAAACCGTCCGCCGCAATAATAGATGAGATTTCAGAGTATTGTTGGCGTGGATTTCGCGAATTTTTCCGATTTTTAAAAGGAGAAACTTGCAAGCCTAAGAATAACGCAGGTAAATTAGGAAAGAGAAGAAAGTATATGCATTTACCATTTATGTATATATTTTCTTCTATCTCCTCTTCCGAACAACAATCCTATCCATCTTAAAAATAATCCTTCATAAACTGAAGCCTGTTCTTAACACCGATTCTACTATCCTAACCATTCCAAAAAGATGTCTCTACTATTTCCAGACCGTGCCGCTTGAATGAAACCCTAAGCACTAATTTGAATTTGGAACCAATTCGACCACTGATTTCTCTCGCTACGCTTTTTTTTTTCTTTTGCTCGGGAAACCAATTCCCTACGTCAGGAGGAAAAGGAAAACTTCAAAACGAAGGAAATAGAAAGGAATGAAAAACCATTAGGAGGAAATGCGCACCTATTGAAGCTGAATGACTGGACAAGTGAATAAAACAAGGTACACGAAGTGAAGATAAGGAAGCAAAATATAAGAAATGAACAAGAAGGAAAGGAAGAACGCCAGCAACATGAAGTAAAAACCTTACGCACGGTACTCACGCGGTCATCCCGTCGATTCGGCGTATGAGAAGAAACCGAAAAAAAATAAACAAAAAAAAGATAACGATTTACATTTTATTCGCATAATTAGTTGTCGCAACGTCCTCTTTGATTAATAATTTCTATGCGACCGTCATTTCTCGTACGGTATTATTCATGATTAGCGACAACTGCCAACTTAAATCTAACCGCTCAAGGCAACTTCCTAAATGTATGGCCTTAGCTTTAAACGTTAAAACTATAACTCCCACCACCAGCTTGAATGTATACTACCACCACCACTTTAATTTAATTCGCCTTATCTTCTAGTGACCGCCACTATTCAAAACTACCCTTCACCATTCCTTATTGCTAGAAAAACGTGCAACCTAACAACTATCTTACTCGCTAACTATTAAACAAGGGAAGTTATTATCCGATTTATTTTGGTGCACTCCCCACTGAAAGTGGGTCTCCTTCTTGTAGCTCCCTAGGACTGGTAGGACTTCAAGTCTTTCACATGCCAGGTACCCGCATCTTTGCCCTTGGCATCTTTGAGGCGGTAAGTCCACCCAGACATTTTCTCCTCTACCCAGAACGGTCCTAAGTATTCCGGGGCTAGCTTTGCAGAGTAAAATTTCGATGCATCCGACACCGGGAAGTTCCTCCTCCAAACACCGTCTTCCCGTACATAGCTTTTATCTCGCTTGCGTAGATTATACCGAGCTGTGGTTTGTTTTGAGGCCTCTAGCATCCGCTTCCGGATCTCCGCTCGGAATTGTTCCATCTTGTCCGGCCTGACATCTGGTTCTGGAACCCCTTGGTTATCCTGGGGAGGCTCCGACCTCTCGTGAAAAGTATTCATCTCCCTCCCAAAGTTATAGAAATAGGGCGAAACTTTCATCACCTCATGACGATAGGTCCGTAACGCGCAGGCTATTTTAGCTAGATTTTGGTCCCAATCACGGTGACTTTCCACTGTGTATGAGCGCAACATACGTTTGATCTCCTGATTCACGCGCTCCGCCGGATTCGCTTGGGGATGATAGAGTGCCGTGAATTTTATTTGAGTCCCGTAGTTTTCCACCAACCCTCGCAGCTCCTTGCTGCGAAATTGTACCCCGTTGTCACATACTAGCCATCGGGGGACTCTAAAAAGAAGGAACACTCGCTCATCCAATAAGCGACATATCTCCGTTGCGGATGCCTTCCTGAGTGGGAACAGTAAGGGAAACTTGCTCACGTAGTCCACTATTGTCATTAAATAGGTGTACCCCCGTTTTGATCGTGGTAATGGTCCAACCAAGTCCACGCAGAGCATTTTCCATGGTTGTGTGGCCTCTCCCGTTCGTGAAATCATTAGTCCTGCATTCGGCCGCCTCTCCACTTTCATTGATTGGCAAATCCGACATTTGCGGACATAATTTCGGACATCAGCCGCTAGTTTGGGCCAATAATACAATCGGGCCAACCGGTCGATTGTTCGGTCAACACCCATGTGGCCCGCCGTTGGGTCGTCGTGGCAGCGTTTTAAAGCCTCTTTTCGCTCTGGCTTGGATAACACCCGTTTCCACGTGTTAATTTCCTCCAGGTTAGAATGCCGTCCTGTTACTTGTTTCCATAATTGACCATTTTTAACCTGCCAGCTTGAAAACTTATCTGAATCGTTTTCTACTCGGGTTTTCATTTTTTCTAGCCATTTTTCCTCCTGACTTTCAATGGCATTTATTTCTGGAACGGCTCTTGAAAGCACATCAGGGACAAGATGATCTTTACCTTTTCGATGCACTACATCGAAATCAAATTGTTGTAGCCTTACAGCCCATCGAACTAGCCGACCAGTAGGATCCTTCAGATTGTTGAGCCAGATTAAGGAGTGATGATCTGTTATGACTTTGAAATGAGTTCCCTCGATGTATGGCCGAAGCTTTTCCACTGCCCACAACATGGCTAGGCACTCCTTTTCGGTGGTGGAGTACTTCCTTTCAGCCCTGCTCAACGATCGACTCAAATAACAGATCACCTTCTCCCCCTCCGGGAAAGTCTGGCTCAACACAGCTCCCAAGCCGACATCCGAAGCATCTGTTTGCACATTGAACGGCAAGTTGAAATCTGGGCACGTCAAAATTGGTGCCGACGACAATTTCAATTTGCAGCGGTCAAATGCCAATTCGCATTCTGGAGACCAAACAAATCGACGGTTTTTCTTTAAAAGTTCAGTAAGAGGTGCTACTAGGGAGGCATGGTCAGGTATAAACCGCCTATACCATGAGACCATACCTGAAAACTGGCGCACTTGCTTGACCGTGTGCGGCCGAGGAATATCGACTACACTAGCGACTTTTTCGGGATCTACACTGAGCCCATTATCGTCCACAACATATCCCAAATATTTCAGTTGAGCGCGGCAAAAATAACACTTTTCTCTGGACAACTTTAGACCTGCCTCTCGAAGACGCCAAAATACCTCCCGCAAAAGTCGGTGTAACGATGATAATGTCGTCAAGATATGTAAATACAAAGGGTTCTAACTCAGGCCCGATGACACGATCAATTAGCCTCTGCCAGGTAGCCGGGGCATTCGACAGACCAAAAGGCATCCTTTTAAATTGAAAAAGGCCTCTCCCGGGAATAGTAAAGGCCGTATACTGTCTGGAATCTTCTGCCACCGGTACCTGCCAGTAGGCTGACTTGATATCTAACGTTGAGAGGTATTTCGCGTCCCGTAGCTTGTCTAAAGTTGCCGAAATGTATGAAAGAGGGTACGCGTCCTTCTCGGTCACTTGGTTGACTTTGCGGAAGTCCACGCAAAATCTGTATGTACTGTCTTTCTTTTTTACTAGGAGAATCGGCGACGACCAGGTACTGGCGGATGGCTCCACAACTCCTAATTGTAACATGTCATCCAACTCAGAGTTGATATGTTTTTGGAGTGCTGGAGAGACAGGGTAGTACCTCTGCTTAATGGGCACTGAATCCGTCTTAATGACGTGCTCCACTAGCGAGGTACACCCCAAACCATCACCCATTCCTTCAAATTCGTGCTCTAACATGCTGCCTAGTTGTTTCTCCTCTAATTCTGTCAGAACAGACCGGCTGTGCAGATGAGTTGGAGTTGAGTGAATGGTTGCACTCACAAAATCCCAGCAATCCTCTTTCACATTAAGCGTAATTCCAAATAGACGGAGAAAGTCGACGCCCAAAATAAATCCATGCCTTAACGAAGGCACGATCAGTATCTCCAACCACCTCGTCCTATCTTTTACTGTAATAGGCAGCCACGCCTTTCCTGCCACCTCACACTGCCCATCATTTGCAAGCCTTACCGTTTGAAAGTCTGCTGATCCCAATTCCACTCCAATTGACTTCAACTTATTCCAACCTTCCTTTCCCGCTATTGTGTTAGATGATCCCGAGTCAACCAGCCCTACAAACTGTTTTCCTAAAATGTTTATATCTAGATGAGGTCGTATGTCCCTTGCTTTGGTTGCAAATAAATAATCCAGAGGGTTGTCTGCGACTGTATCTGGATGAGACGAAGTGGTACCCAATTCGTCGCCTACCGGGTACCTTGCTCGTTTCCCGACGCTTTGGGAGACGGCTGGCCCACTGGTCTGAAATTATTCCCACCAGGAGAACATGTTGGGCATCTAAATCTAGTTACACCTTGACGCCCACAACCGAAACAACGCACAGGCTGCGAGCACTCACGGGCAAAGTGATTTGCACTCCCGCAGGTCCAGCACTTCCTCCTCGTTTCCGAAGCCTGAGCCCCCACTGCATCTACTCTTATCGCCTCTACGTAGGCCAGATCTGGTTCCAAAGACGTGTTGTTCTCCTACTAGGCGGTGGGACAAATAAGTCAACAGTAGCTTTAGTTGCCTCTAATTTTCGTCCAAGGGACACCAGTTCCGAAACAGAAGCAATGCCTACCAACGCAAGCTGGCCCTGGTAAAATGGGGTTATATTACGTCGGAGAATCCGAAGCTTTTCTTCCTGCGAGTATTTAACCGTTAACCTCCGAAACATCCCATCCATTACCGCCACATATACGCCAATCGTCTCGTCTTTGCCCTGCGTACGATGGCGTATCTCGTCCCCTAACAAATCATTATAATTTGGCGGTAAAAATTCATCCCTGAGCTCCTGACACAGCTCTTTCCAGCTTGCTACACGCTCCCGCACAGATCGGTACCATATTAGGGCTCTGCCCTCGAACAATTCCGCGGCCATTAGGAAAAGTTGATCTTCCGATACTCCTTTTGCCATTTTCAGCTCTTCTACTCGCTCCAGGAAAGCATTTACCGACCCAGGACTGTCAATAGAAAACTTCACTCCCCATTTAGACAAGTCCGGTGGTTTCATGCTTACCGAGTTTTGGCTGGTCGTAGGTGTTGAGAAATCAGGTATTCGATGACGCTTCATTGCCACTGGGGTGCTCAGGGGCTTCTCATTCACCCGCACAGCTCTTTCGTGTGTTCGTGATGCTGCAACCTCCGCGGTTTTCTCTTCCATTTTATCCCCCTCACCCTCGGCTTTCGCTAATAAATCCATCATAAGGGACATCAGCTCCCCTCTCTGTGTGACTACCGTATCCTCTAATTCCGCATCTCCTGATGAAATGTTGTCGATTCTGCGCAAGCCAAACTCGATCTTTGACTTTATCTTGATAAATTCATTACACTCCCTATTTCCCTCGAACTTCCCTGCAAGCGCCCGGATTTCCCTTGTTTTTTCTCTTACTGCCTCAATATCTTCCTCTGCCGTAAAAGGGTAGCTCCTGGCCCAAACCATGCTCGTATTCAACGTAACCTCTGCTCGTAGGGCTGCACGAAGAGCCTTGCGCATTTCATCCACTGTTCCCTCCTTCTGTCCGCGAATTGCCAGCTCGTAAATTAACTCGTCCCTAGAGAGTCTGTCCACCAACATCTTCGACGTGTTCCCCATTGTTTGAATGAATATATGTTTCCTAATTTATAATTTATTTATGATGTTTATATAAGATAAAAAAATAATTCTTTATTATTGAAAAATTTCCAAATTATAAATTTTTATTTGTATAGAATCACGGGAAATTTTTCACAATACACACAACATGGAAAATTTGACACTTCTTGAACGCTTTTCCCAATTATTAACCGCCCTTTAAGCCAGCACACAATCTCACACTATTTGGATAACACCCGCATCAGCAAGTGCACATCCAATCAACAAAATCACATCACATTCATCAACTCAACAATCACCCATCAACTCACACTTGGCATTTAAACCACACACTACAAACATATTCCACACACCCGCTAAATAAATTCCGCACCAATTTTTACTAAATTTCACACACCCGCAAATGCAAACTTTCCCACTAATTCCACTAAATTTCACACAACCGCTAATATAAATTTCGCGCCAATTTCACTCAATTTCACACACCCGGAAATGAAAACTTTCTCACTGATTCCACTAAATTTCACACAACCGCTTATATAAATTTCGCACCAATTTCACTCAATTTCACACACCCGCAAATGCAAACTTTCTCACTAATTCCACTAAATTTCATTTTCTTTTGCGCAAAATTATTACTTGTTCACAATCACTTTATTCACTTTCACTAACTTTTACTCACTTTTACTTCAACACGTTGGGCGCCAAATATTACCGCGTTAACTTGGGGTGCTCCGGTCAGGCTCTTCTCGGCCCCGGATAGCTCCGTCGGAGACGGCGCAGGCGCCACTCGTTCGCCCTTTGAGCCCGATTGGAGCCCCCGAACGAGATTGCGGCTCCCCGGAGAACAATGAATACAAATTCCACCTATTCCAATACCTTTTCTACCAATATCAATCCCTACAACACCTGAGAAACAGAAAACGCTGGATACGCCCGGAAATAACTTATATCGCGAGCTGACCACGACGGGTGCTTGGCAATCCCGCGACTCCAAGACGATGCTAGTCAATTCCCTTCTTGGGAAACAAAAATATCTTCCCGCGGACGAGCAGAAAGTTTACAAGTTGAAAAAAAATTCACTATTCAAATTAAATGAAACAACCGAACTGAGTTTACTATTATAATTTGTTAATATCATGAAATGACACAGAAGAATCTATTAACACTGCGTACGCAAATATAATTTTAAAAATCCAACACAAAATATATCTATTATAAAAGAAAACGAGAAAAAAAAGAATGGTTGGCCAACACTTACGATGATTATTCCGCTGATGTGGGGATCCCCAGATGATTGATTTCTTATCTTCACTGCCAAGCTCTTCAACTTATATTTTTGATTTCAGATCCAATTTCTACTATAGAACCGCCAGATACTGCCAATCTACCTGATGAATGTTTCTCCGCTCGCTCGTAGCACCGTGTATCCACTAGCCACCCTTTACCGTGAAAACGTTTCGCCAACAAGAAGAGCGGGACACCCTTCCAGCCCCCTTTTATTAGCTTGTCAGCCAACGGCGTATTCGGGGAGGTTGAAGACCTTAAAAATCCCCCGGCGTGGGGTCGGCAAGGTAGTTTCCCACCACTTGAATCGACGCTTTTGCGTGTTCATGGAATCTCACTCCTGATCAGATGTACGTTGTTAATCCTTTGTTTCATTTTCTCCTTTTTTTGTGTTATAAAGCCTTTATTGTAACGTTCGTGTACTATTTTCTTAGCTAATTATATTCCAGTTGTAATTCATTCGCTTTCTGGATGTTTTATGCGATTTTTTTAAACAATTCGAACATAAAATTGTGCGATCGTTTTAGTACATAATTGCGAGTATTCGTTTTAGTGCATAATTGCGAGTATTCGTTTATATGCATTACCAAACGAAGCCATTTTTTTAAAAAGATGAATGAATGATTGTTTGGGTTGGTAAGACTATCTACATGCGAGTCAAGTTGAAACTTTCAGAGTCGGCGTATTATTCCATTGTCGAGTCTAATTGCTGTGGTCAAATATGATATCCCGTTTGCACTCAGGAAATTAAATGTCGGTTGACTACCTCCGGGGGATCGTTTCGCTAGGACAGCTACATTGCCAATGACTAACTTCGGATTTCCATGTGCGTGGCCTCCATTCGATAATGAATCGATGAATATATTCCCGCGATTACCGTCGCTCACCAGTTTCAGAATTTGATGTTGATTCGTTAAATCATTGGCTGTTAAATTTATCACATTTGCGCTGCCCGCAGCATATGAATTGGAGCTAAAGGTTGTATGCTCCAAAAAAAAAATCCTCACTAACGATTACTTGTCCAGGTTGTGCCGCTTGCAAAATTGTTGTGGTTGTAGATTGATGATAAAGAGATGATTGGGTTTGGTGCCGTGCATGTTGTTGAACTTGATGAATTTGTTGAGTTAAACTAGTACCAATTTATAATACCAAAGACATTTTTGGAGTACGTTACTTTACACTTTCTGCTCGTGGGGTTTGCGTTTATTCGCGGCTGATTACGTAAACTCATGCCAAGATCCCTTCGTGGTCGTCGCGAATGTAACCTACATGGCGTTACCCCGTAACACATTTTATTGACTTCTGATGATAATGTTAAATTGGCAGATTTTCACTTGTTCGTTCAAGAAATTGTTGATTCCGTTTCGGGCTGTGATTTTCTTGTTGTAGTGACGTATTTTGTACTCATTTTGGTATAAATTTACGAAGCTTACTCGGCGAATTTGTCCATTCGGTCAATTTACTATCAGTTAAACGTTCTGATTTGATAGTGTTATTCCTTTCGAGTTCGTTCTTGAAACGAACAGTCGGTATGCCCGAAGTGGCTTTGACCACAGTTGATTTGCCATGCGCTACATGCCCGATAGTGCCAATATTGATAGTTGCCTGGCGGGAAATTACCTCAGAAAAAGTGGCGTCGACTTGGTGATATCCAGCTGTAATAGATCCTGCTTTTGCAGATTCGAATTACCGATAGTCTGCCCTTCGCCTGATGACAATTCTGGTTGTTTTAAATTACAAGTATTCGTACTTAACCTACTGTTGTGAGTACAATTTGGAGTGGCAAACAAACCCTAGTCGAGTGCGGCTTAGCTTTCTGAATGTACCGAGTCACGCGAATGCTACGATAGTGTTCGGGATGAGGTAATGATGATGTCCTTCTGTTTTATCCGTAACAATTTGCCATTCTGGCGTTGCAATTTGCCATTCTGGCGTTCAATCTGGATCAGTCAACTTGACAGACAGATCCAGTTGAGTGAGCTTCTGGGACAAGAAAGTGAGTGGCAAGAGGGAGAGGAAATGCCCAACAGACCCTTTGGAAGAGAGCAGAAACCGGTCGCATGTTCCCCTATCCATTTTACATAAGCTTAGCCCATCCAGTTCTTATTCATCTGAGTGTAGCCCCAGCCAGAGTCGCACGGAGGGTTACATTTGGCCCCTAATGTTATAAGAAATTTTGTTTAAGGAATGCTGGTTTTCCTAATTGAAAGAACTACATTGTTCTTTCACCCGAGCATTTTAGTTATCAACTTAATAGCATTTTTCGCTCGATGGACTTCAGCTGGTTCCAGCATATGGGCTGGTTTCATTAAAAATCTCGCAGTTTCGTACGAGGTGACCGATATACTCCTCAGGAGCTGCCACATCAGTCACCTCGGGGCATGCTATTAAGTTGATAGCAAAAATGCTCGGGTGAAAGAACAATGTAGTTCTTTCACTTAGGACAACCAGCATTCCTTAAACAAAATTTCTTATAAGTTCGCCACCACTGCGTAATAGTGGAAATTATTGTTCGATAGAGCTTGCAGCACTGCCATGCTGCAGCATATATATATACATATATATATATATATATATATATATATATATATATATATATATATATATATATATATATATATATATATATATATATGGGTTCGTGGTCACCTCGAACCCCCGCAGTCGAGCTGCCCCGAGGTGACTGATGTGGCAGCTCCTGAGGAGTATATCGGTCACCTCGGTCGGAATTGGGGTGAGAGGTACTGGAACATCCCCCTTGCAGTCCAAATTTATCACCCTGTGACTACCACATGTTTGGACCACTGAAAGAAGCCCTCGGAAGTCAAAAATTCAGTTCGTGCACACATGGCTGTACGAGTTGCCCAAGGAATTCTTCGATACCGGCATCAAAAAGGTGGCCAAAATTCGTAACTTTAAGGGAGAGTACCTAGAAAAGCTGTAAATTTTTGTAGATTTTTTCGATTACAAATAAATGTGTCAAAGCATTTGTCTCGATCATATTTGAACCGCGTTCGTATATAAGGGATACAACGAAATTTGTGACCACACTGGAGGTTGCAATTTTGCTCCGATTTTCACTAAATTTTCAGGAGAGGTGTATTGAGTAAATGTCTCAGTTAAATTTGTGAGCCAGCTATATCAGCCAGTCGAAAACAAAATGGCGGCCATTCTAGACGAAAAATTGTGATTTCTCTTCTGACCAAGGTATAGCTCCGATTTGGATGAAATTTGGTACAAAGGCTCATTGATGTATGTGATGAATTTGACAATAAAAAATCCAAAGTTGGCTTGTCTGAAACAGAATGGAGCCGCTCAAAAGTCCAAAAACGTACAAAATTTTGTTGTTGTAGTTGTGACCAAAACCTTCAGCCGATGTTAATGAAGCTCGGTAGTTTGATAAAGAATATAAGTATCTCTTTGACATTTTGGTGGTCATACATGCCCAATTTTCAAAATGACGGCGGTTTAAATATGCAATTTATGCAGATTTTTGTAGCCATCTAGTGGTACCATTTTCCAACGGGTTTTGATGAAACTTGAGATTTTTGATATTCGTACCAAGTTCTTGTATTAAATCTAATGAAACAAAAAGCCTAATATTTTTAGCTGCCACTTTCACTAAAAATTGAATATTTTTGCCCTATCAAGAGTGAAACTCCTATTTGAACGAGATTTAGAACATTAGCTGATGATGTCCTAGCATAAGAAGATTTCAAATAATCCAAAATCAAATTAATGCATTCAAAATCGCGGCACCAAAGGTCAGAAGGTCAGCGCAATGCACTATTTTACTTTTAGTAGCAATTGAAGTAATGAATATTTTTAATGGAAACGTTTTAAACGACTTAACTTGGAAGTATTTATAAAGCAGATCATTTTTAAGGATATTGTTAAAATATTTTCACAATACCCTAAAAAATTACCAATTCATCCGTTCGTCCATCCGTCCGCTCGTTTGTTTGTGCATCACAGCAAATTTTCTCGCAAACTACATGAGCTATAATGATGTAAAATTTTCTACGTAAGTAAGTAGTAGAATGCGGGTTCTGGCTCACTTTTTCTATACGAATTGAGATTGATTTTGCGCGCCACCTAGTGGCGGAAATTGGAACTAATGGCGCTTGAAGCGGCCGGGAATGAAACTAATGGTTTGTGTCTCGGATATGTGGGTGTGTGTGTCTTGGGTGTGTGGGTGAGTGTATTAGGGTGGTATCGGTGGATGCCTGGTATAAGAAGGTATGCGTCCGGAATAGGTGTGGATGTTATGGATGGTTGCAGCGAGGGTGTGTGTCTAGGGTATGTGGATAGGTGTATCAGATTGGTGTAGGTGCGAGCTAGATGGCGCTCTGGGCGGTTGTTCGCAGGGCTTGAGATCCTTTAGTATGTGACTTATTGAAAGCGTTTGGTTCGAGCGATTTACTGGGTCACGATAGGCGGGCTGGATTTTTTTATGATGCGAGTGGCTGCGTGGTGACGGCGGGAGTGGCTGCGTGGGTGACTACGTTATTGACGGGTGATGGATCTGCTCGTCAGCGAGTGTTCTAAGGCATGGGAATTTGCTTCGTGGGTGCTTGTTTAAGGAGCGCATTGCTCATCGATTGGATTGGCGAGTAAATGTCATGCGTGTCGCTTGTTCGAAAATGTAATTTGAGGTGTAGTTTTTATGGCGCAAATGGTTGCATGGTGACGGAGGGCGCTGCTGTAGATGGGTGACTTTGCATTATGGATAGGCGATGGGTTTGTCTTTCGACGGGTATTCTAAAGCGTTACAATTTGCTCCATGGGTGCTTGCTTAAGGTGCGCGTTGCTCTTCGATGGGAGTCGGTGGATAAGGCGTGTGGAAATCACCGATTTGCTTGACCACGTTAGACGTGTTGGACGTTTTTCATGGTGCGAGTGGTTGCGTGGCGACGGAAGGCGCTGCTGTAGATGGGTAACTTTGTATTATGGATGGGCGATGGGTTTGCCTTACGACGGGTATTCTAAAGTGTTGCAATTTGCTCCGTGGGTGCTTGCTTAAGGTGCGCGTTGCTCTTCGATGGGCGTCGGTGGATAAGGCGTGTGGAAATCACCGATTCGCTTGATCATGCTAGGCGTGCCGGAAGTTTTTATGACTCGGTCAGTTGCATGGTGATGGAGGGCGCTGCTATAGCCTGGTGGCTTTGCATTATGGATGGGCGACGGGCTTGCCTTTCAACGGGTGTTCTAAGGCGTGAGAATTTCCTTCATAGGCGTTTGCTTAAGGTACGTTTTGCTCCTCGTTTGATGTCTGTGGTTAAAGATGGATGGTATTGTAGATGTGATGCGCGTCGCTTGTCGGAGGAAGTAATCTGAGGTGTATGTTTCCACCGAGCCGTAGAAATTTGTCTCGTGAGCGTTTGGTTAAGTTTCCGCGTTTCTCATCAAAGGATGCCTGTCTTTAAGTATGGACGGCCTTGTCGGCGATTCGGAATGATTTGCGTCGCTTTTTGGAGGATCGTGATTGGGGTGTAGATTTGTTCGGCGGTGAATGCTGTAAGGCATGGAAATTGTCCTCGGGGATGCGTGGCATGTGCAAGTGAGTTTGCTTGCTAAGTGTAGTGTTTCGTTCGCATAGACTTCTCTGTTGGCGGGAGTTTTAGGGCATCGGAATCTACAGCGTGGAAGAGAAGTGGCGTGGCATACACTGCATTGCAATATGGTTTTGCTTGATGGAGGCGGATTTTTTGTTGTATTGGTCGTGGGCAGCGGGTAACGTGATGCGCGTTATTGAGACGTGTTTTCATAAATGTCCATTCAAAGATGCGCCTGTTATAGTTTGCTGATTATTATTTACATTGATCGTTTTCAGTTTCTTTTTGCTTGGATACGTCGTTTCTTTGTTTTGTGACTCATTGCTATTGTATATTATTGCTTTTATCGGTTTCATTGTAATAGTACTTTAAGAATCGTCTTCAATGTATTTTGTTCGGTTAGACTACTATGTTGATTGTTCAAATCTACGGATGCAGGGAAAAAGATCTTAATGTTTGTTGTAATGCGTTCTTGATATTTAGTATAGTTTTAAATTTCAGTTTGCTTGTAGCAGCATTTTGTTTGTCTGCATCATCATCACTTATTTCTTAAAGCAGTTTCTATACTTCATTCTCTGATTGTACTATTATGTAGAAGTATGGCACTATATTCATTCATTTTTTTTTCTTTACTATAGGATGCTCATTGGTTTTGTTCAAAAATTCTAATAATTTCTTTCAAGACGAGTTATTATCTTGTAGTGCATGAGATGGTGATAATTTTGTTCGTACATCATATGATTTGTCCCTTTTGATAAGTGCTTGGGTCTATTTTTTAGATCACTATGTTGAGATGTATGTTTTGGGTATCTATTCTAAATTTGAGATTATTTATGGATGTTGTATAGGAAAGATATTACGGTTTATGGCTTCTGGAATGCTACTTTTTTATGGAGTTTATGTATGATGGATGTAGAAATCATCGAGGTGGTCTTAATGAGTAGTAGTAGGTAGTAGTAGTAGGAATATAGACGCATTTCCATTGATTAATTTTGGGTACGAACTGAAAGGAAGAACCTAATATAGAAAAAAGTGAATGCGCTAGGTCATTGACATTAGGGGTTTGTTGGTATTATGGTATGATTCTTTGTTTATGCTCATAGTGCATGGGAAAATATTTTTGGTCCTATATGATGGCATTATAGGCATGAACTAGATTGAATAAATTTTTATATTTACTCTGAATTAGGTGCTGTTATTATGGATCTGTATTATTTAGTTTAAGTAGTTTCATGAGTGTCAGTATAATATAGAGTAAAACTGTTTTTTTTATGCTTGTCTCATATTCTACACAGTATGTATGATTTTTCGACATTTCCGAATTTCTCTAGGCATATTTTCATTTAGAACTTGTTGATGTTTTGAGTATGATAATTTTTAATTTGTTATCTCCTTAGGAAAATGATGCTTGAATGGTGCCGTTAAGTTGATACTTTTCGGATGCATATTATCGCTTTTAATGCCTATATGATTGCATGAGAATTTACAAACCTCATACTTTGTGTGCTTGTATTAAGCGTAAAGCCCCTTCTGCTAAATTCATATACATTTTCAATATTTGTGCATTAAGTGAAATACGTATTTACTACATTTTAAATATACTGGATTTATCATCATAGCGATTTGAGGGTATACTCATTAACATATTCAAGTATTATTTTCACATAAGTAAAATATATTCTTGTTGAGTTTTTTCTTATCAGAATTTTTTTCTGCTGGATGCTTGGTTGATTTTTTTTAGGTTTGAAGAAGATCTAATTAGTTTTCAACATAAAGGGTATGTTTTGGGTTGGCGCACTGCTACTATAGATCACCTAGGCTAATGTTTATGTAAGATAGTTCGGTATAGATAACGATGTGTGGAAGCATATGAGTTTATGGTAGGCTATTTTTAGATCGATCTCATCGTATCTTGTATAGACAAGTAGCATATGTTATAAAGTGTTCTCGATAAGGATGGTCACGAGTCATTGTAGGATGTTAAGATATGATCATTACTTTCAGGAGGTGTTTGTCTGCTGGTAATTTGATGAACAGATGTATACTTGAGTTGAATGAACTAATGAGGGGGTTTTTTTTTGTCTCTCATTAGATATTTTTGAATGGTAGAATTGAGTGTTTGATACTTGGGAGTTTCGGATATGCTAGGAATGTTTAGGTTTTTTTTGGTTTCTTGTTTGAGGTATTTGTTTACTTGAGCAGTGTTAGATTAGTTGTTAAAATAAAAAGATTGTGTTTCTTTCTAATAGAAATAATTTATTGAGTAATGCTATTTTTGTTACATATATAAATAAATTTTCATACAATTTACAGGACATCTAATATATGGGTTGATATATTTATGAATTCTATAGCATATTGAAGGTTTATTCAGCTGCACTATTTCTGCTTTAGGACCATACAAATGTATAGTAAGTCCTCTCACGTCTTTTTTAATGTTTATTATACAATTTATATAGCAATTCAATATCCTCAGCATATAATTGTAGCTTGTGTCCCCTTCACTCTAGTGCAAACTGTTGATGTTTCAATTCGAATTTCGTTTTGGTTGCATTTTATGAGAAAAGTATGTTCCTTGATGAATTACTGGTGAGGATTTTCCGATACATTCTAATAGCGCTGGCCACCAGTTGGCTCTGATTTTGTTTGGACTATTTATACTATCCCATGCTATGAATTATTACTTTGTCGTATGTATGCGAGACTGCAGGAGTATGTACTGTTTTATTAGTTTAAAAATATTTCTTGTCTCTTGATCGTATGAATGACAAATGCATGTATCAGTGCCTGATGTCGTATTAGAGTTGGACCGTTCACATATTTGGTAGTGTATTCCATGTTTATTAGATACTTTCTCGCCCATATTACCATATTTAAGCATATAATTCTCGATTCGTATTCGGTGTTCAGGAAAAATATCACGGTACACTTCCATGAAGTATAGGATAACCATTGTAATAGATCTTATCGCGGTGAAAGTGTATTGACCTCTGTTTTTCTAGTTTTCTTGACGTCGTTTACGTTGGTTTGCTGAATTTTAAAAACCTCATAATAATCCGTAGAATTATATGTAGTCTAGTAATAGAAAAAACGACGTGCTGCCTTTAAGTTAACATACATTCATGTCCTAGTTTGTACAGTAGAGCCAAGATGAGGGTCTGTTTCTCAATATTAAACTTCAGTATTTCATAGACTAAAGAGATTATACTTGGCTACCATGCCTTTCACAATAGTATGTTGTTTTTTACCAAGTCTTAATATACAATTTTTTAATGAATAATTCCTTTTAGTGAAGTAAAACTTTTTTTATGGCGTTCGTAGTATTTTATTTCATCACATGGAAAATTAGATCGTTACATAGTACTGGTATTTCATAAAAAAGTCTAGAGTAGTTTATATTTACAAATGATGTTTGAGCTGGAGTGAAGAAGTCGTTGATATCCAGTTTAAGTACGCTTTTTTCTCTGCATCTTGCACAATATTGGTCATAGTATTCCTTCACACAATCGGTAAGCAAATTGTTGTATTGCATGACAATGTTGAAAAAATCCATCAAGATGAAAAGCGTGAAGAGCTCGGAATGTTTAAGTATTAGTCTCTCTCCTCCAATAGGTATGTAGAAGAGTTCAAGAAGTCCAAACTGATTTGCAGGGAATTCATCTACTCTATCCTTGAGATCAATGAGGTATTGGCGAAGTGAAGTCCATTGACTGTTATCTAACTCCAACTGATTTTGTCCACTGCATCGGAAGATTACTTTCGCTTGAAATGTCAGCGGGTCAAATCCAAGTATTACTTTGCTTTTGTGGAAGCCTTCATCAAGATAGTATGTATAGTTCAGCAAGAGGTTTTTATCATAGATTCGCTGTTTCTCTCGATTCTTTTTTAGTTTCTTCTCTTTCTTGTTCACTTTTCTGGATGAAGTAGCCTTATCAGTCTGGCTGGCATTTTCATGCTTCTGACTGACTGACGAAGTTACTGAATCTGCTCCGTTCATTTTAGATGACTGCTTCTAGTAGTAAAACTAAAGATGTATATTTGTTACACCAGCATATATATTCACTTCTCTGCATTTACGGATGGAGTGGGGGCAAGTTCAATATGTGTTGATAATTCTATTGTATAAGTAAACATGTTTAACCCTTGAATGCTGTAATGTTGCTTACACTCATGATTTGAATTCAAAGATAAGAAAGTGCTATGGAGTTAAGATTTGAACCACCAAGCTAACAGGAGTAGGAGTCAGTAAGAGGAAATGACACTTTGCTCCGTATTTTCTTTAGAATTTTTAGGAGTACTGCTGGGCTACAATAGATTGCTTCTAGGCTAATTAGCTGTCTTTTTATCTGTTAAACTATCTATTTAGCAGATAAAAATGCTGATGAGCTGTCTATCTTATGTGTAATGCTGTCTTTTAAGCCAATTCCCTGTCTGTTTAGCTGATATGCTATCCTCTTGAGCTGTCTATTTAGCTGTCACTTTTGCTGATGAGCTGTCTATTATATGTATAATGCTGTCTATGCAGCTGTCTATTTAGCTGATGCCCTGTCTGTTTAGTTGTTATGCTGTCTGCTGAGCTAACCGTTTAGCTGATAAACCCGTCTATTTAGCTGGTAAGTGGTCTATGTAGCTTTCTTTTTAGCTGATGCCCTGTCTGCTTAGTTGATATGCTATCTCTTTAGCTGTCTGTATAGCTATCTTTAGTTAATAAGTTGAGCGTTTGACCTTACGTGCTATCTGCCATTCGGTAAATTCATTTGATTGTTGGTAATTATCTACCCATAAAAAAATTCTTACTTTCCATACAGTTGCAGTCGGCTTTTTTTTACATTTACTTTAAATGTCATATGCTCATCACGATTTACGTTAGGCCTATTGGTTACCAAGACTGCATGTTGATCATCTCCCAAGTTATTCGTAGGCATACATGGGTCAGACAAGAATCTTCACGTCTATGTTGCTCTTCTGGTGAACAAATCTTGATTAGGAGCAAGCCATTGTTATTTGCTCGAGAGTTAATTGATCTTATTTCACACTGATGCATTCTTCATAAGAATGAGTCAAGTCACCATTCTTTTTTATCTGCGTCAGTTTTTCTCTTGACCTCTGTCTATCTAATTTATAGGATCCTCTTTCTACAGCAATTTGATTTCAGTTCTCTAGGTTTTCATGTCACCCTTATTGCCCACTATAATGTTCCATTGCATTGAAATTATGTTGCTACACTTATGAACTCATCCAATATGCCCAAAAATCATATAATCCCATGGATCGTCATTTGAATCATTTTGTAAAGCACAAACTTGTTGAATAAATCTCTACTTCATGCAAACCATTGTTATGGCCTTAACATGAATTAGTTCAGCCTGTTGCTTAGTCAACTTATTAAGTATATTGAATCATCTTGGCGTTCTCATGTATGATCAACCCTTTTGGATTATCCGGGATATGCTATGACTGGACCGATTTTTTCCCTATCATTGAACAATTGAGTAAAATTTTGATACCTCCAACTGACTAAAAATCTGTCATTGATCCATTTTCAGAAGATGTTTGAATGGTTTGGAAGACTTGAGGCTGCATCATTACTCACAACCTGTGAAATGATTAAATATCATGGACAAATGTGTCTACATATGTACATTATAATAGCCATCAAATGTCTATGTATAAGTATCATATGATCGACTTGTCTCTTTATCATGCAAAGAGGGTTATCCACAATCACCGATCAGTTGAGCCGTCTGATACGATCATGAGTTGCCTGTTCAGCGGTTGAACTTTGGTCAACTTCACACCAATATGTTTTCTCTTTCGCATCTGCTAACCCAATTGCCTGACGAACCCAAGGTAGCCTTCTCTGTCACACGTACAACTCAAGTTGATTGGTGAGCAGAAGGTGGTGAAGGGTCTTACAGGGCTTCTACCCAGCCTACCCCGTGGCATGCATGCATGATGATCCTCGCAGAGATGCCGAATAACCTTCTACCCAGCCTACCCCATTGCCATGCAGGCATGATGACCCATCATCATGCATTATGACGCGTCATAACGCACGATGACCGGTCATTGATGCATGCGTGGCAATGAGGTAGGCTGGGTAGAAGGTTATTCGGCATCTCTGCGAGGATCATCATGCATGCATGCCACGGGGCAGGCTGGGTAGAAGCCCTGTAAGACCCTTCACCACCTTCTGCTCACCAATCAACTTGAGTTGTACGTGTGACAGAGAAGGCTACCTTGGGTTCGTCAGGCAATTGGGTTAGCAGATGCGAAAGAGAAAACATATTGGTGTGAAGTTGACCAAAGTTCAACCGCTGAACAGGCAACTCATGATCGTATCAGACGGCTCAACTGATCGGTGATTGTGGATAACCCTCTTTGCATGATAAAGAGACAAGTCGATCATATGATACTTATACATAGACATTTGATGGCTATTATAATGTACATATGTAGACACATTTGTCCATGATATTTAATCATTTCACAGGTTGTGAGTAATGATGCAGCCTCAAGTCTTCCAAACCATTCAAACATCTTCTGAAAATGGATCAATGACAGATTTTTAGTCAGTTGGAGGTATCAAAATTTTACTCAATTGTTCAATGATAGGGAAAAAATCGGTCCAGTCATAGCATATCCCGGATAATCCAAAAGGGTTGATCATACATGAGAACGCCAAGATGATTCAATATACTTAATAAGTTGACTAAGCAACAGGCTGAACTAATTCATGTTAAGGCCATAACAATGGTTTGCATGAAGTAGAGATTTATTCAACAAGTTTGTGCTTTACAAAATGATTCAAATGACGATCCATGGGATTATATGATTTTTGGGCATATTGGATGAGTTCATAAGTGTAGCAACATAATTTCAATGCAATGGAACATTATAGTGGGCAATAAGGGTGACATAAAAACCTAGAGAACTGAAATCAAATTGCTATAGAAAGAGGATCCTATAAATTAGATAGACAGAGGTCAAGAGAAAAACTGACGCAGATAAAAAAGAATAGTGACTTGACTCATTCTTATGAAGAATGCATCAGTGTGAAATAAGATCAATTAACTCTCGAGCAAATAACAATGGCTTGCTCCTAATCAAGATTTGTTCACCAGAAGAGCAACATAGACGTGAAGATTCTTGTCTGACCCATGTATGCCTACGAATAACTTGGAAGATGATCAACATGCAGTCTTGGTAACCAATAGGCCTAACGTAAATCGTGATGAGCATATGACATTTAAAGTAAATGTAAAAAAAAGCCGACTGCAACTGTATGGAAAGTAAGAATTTTTTTATGGGTAGATAATTACCAACAATCAAATGAATTTACCGAATGGCAGATAGCACGTAAGGTCAAACGCTCAACTTATTAACTAAAGATAGCTATACAGACAGCTAAAGAGATAGCATATCAACTAAGCAGACAGGGCATCAGCTAAAAAGAAAGCTACATAGACCACTTACCAGCTAAATAGACGGGTTTATCAGCTAAACGGTTAGCTCAGCAGACAGCATAACAACTAAACAGACAGGGCATCAGCTAAATAGACAGCTGCATAGACAGCATTATACATATAATAGACAGCTCATCAGCAAAAGTGACAGCTAAATAGACAGCTCAAGAGGATAGCATATCAGCTAAACAGACGGGGAATCGGCTTAAAAGACAGCATTACACATAAGATAGACAGCTCATCAGCATTTTTATCTGCTAAATAGATAGTTTAACAGATAAAAAGACAGCTAATTAGCCTAGAAGCAATCTATTGTAGCCCAGCAGTACTCCTAAAAATTCTAAAGAAAATACGGAGCAAAGTGTCATTTCCTCTTACTGACTCCTACTCCTGTTAGCTTGGTGGTTCAAATCTTAACTCCATAGCACTTTCTTATCTTTGAATTCAAATCATGAGTGTAAGCAACATTACAGCATTCAAGGGTTAAACATGTTTACTTATACAATAGAATTATCAACACATATTGAACTTGCCCCCACTCCATCCGTAAATGCAGAGAAGTGAATATATATGCTGGTGTAACAAATATACATCTTTAGTTTTACTACTAGAAGCAGTCATCTAAAATGAACGGAGCAGATTCAGTAACTTCGTCAGTCAGTCAGAAGCATGAAAATGCCAGCCAGACTGATAAGGCTACTTCATCCAGAAAAGTGAACAAGAAAGAGAAGAAACTAAAAAAGAATCGAGAGAAACAGCGAATCTATGATAAAAACCTCTTGCTGAACTATACATACTATCTTGATGAAGGCTTCCACAAAAGCAAAGTAATACTTGGATTTGACCCGCTGACATTTCAAGCGAAAGTAATCTTCCGATGCAGTGGACAAAATCAGTTGGAGTTAGATAACAGTCAATGGACTTCACTTCGCCAATACCTCATTGATCTAAAGGATAGAGTAGATGAATTCCCTGCAAATCAGTTTGGACTTCTTGAACTCTTCTACATACCTATTGGAGGAGAGAGACTAATACTTAAACATTCCGAGCTCTTCACGCTTTTCATCTTGATGGATTTTTTCAACATTGTCATGCAATACAACAATTTGCTTACCGATTGTGTGAAGGAATACTATGACCAATATTGTGCAAGATGCAGAGAAAAAAGCGTACTTAAACTGGATATCAACGACTTCTTCACTCCAGCTCAAACATCATTTGTAAATATAAACTACTCTAGACTTTTTTATGAAATACCAGTACTATGTAACGATCTAATTTTCTATGTGATGAAATAAAATACTACAAACGCCATAAAAAAAGTTTTACTTCACTAAAAGGAATTATTCATTAAAAAATTGTATATTAAGACTTGGTAAAAAACAACATACTATTGTGAAAGGCATGGTAGCCAAGTATAATCTCTTTAGTCTATGAAATACTGAAGTTTAATATTGAGAAACAGACCCTCATCTTGGCTCTACTGTACAAACTAGGACATGAATGTATGTTAACTTAAAGGCAGCACGTCGTTTTTTCTATCACTAGACTACATATAATTCTACGGATTATTATGAGGTTTTTAAAATTCAGCAAACCAACGTAAACGACGTCAAGAAAACTAGAAAAACAGAGGTCAATACACTTTCACCGCGATAAGATCTATTACAATGGTTATCCTATACTTCATGGAAGTGTACCGTGATATTTTTCCTGAACACCGAATACGAATCGAGAATTATATGCTTAAATATGGTAATATGGGCGAGAAAGTATCTAATAAACATGGAATACACTACCAAATATGTGAACGGTCCAACTCTAATACGACATCAGGCACTGATACATGCATTTGTCATTCATACGATCAAGAGACAAGAAATATTTTTAAACTAATAAAACAGTACATACTCCTGCAGTCTCGCATACATACGACAAAGTAATAATTCATAGCATGGGATAGTATAAATAGTCCAAACAAAATTAGAGCCAACTGGTGGCCAGCGCTATTAGAATGTATCGGGAAATCCTCACCAGTAATTCATCAAGGAACATACTTTTCTCATAAAATGCAACCAAAACGAAATTCGAATTGAAACATCAACAGTTTGCACTAGAGTGAAGGGGACACAAGCTACAATTATATGCTGAGGATATTGAATTGCTATATAAATTGTATAATAAACATTAAAAAAGACGTGAGAGGACTTACTATACATTTGTATGGTCCTAAAGCAGAAATAGTGCAGCTGAATAAACCTTCAATATGCTATAGAATTCATAAATATATCAACCCATATATTAGATGTCCTGTAAATTGTATGAAAATTTATTTATATATGTAACAAAAATAGCATTACTCAATAAATTATTTCTATTAGAAAGAAACACAATCTTTTTATTTTAACAACTAATCTAACACTGCTCAAGTAAACAAATACCTCAAACAAGAAACCAAAAAAAACCTAAACATTCCTAGCATATCCGAAACTCCCAAGTATCAAACACTCAATTCTACCATTCAAAAATATCTAATGAGAGACAAAAAAAAACCCCCTCATTAGTTCATTCAACTCAAGTATACATCTGTTCATCAAATTACCAGCAGACAAACACCTCCTGAAAGTAATGATCATATCTTAACATCCTACAATGACTCGTGACCATCCTTATCGAGAACACTTTATAACATATGCTACTTGTCTATACAAGATACGATGAGATCGATCTAAAAATAGCCTACCATAAACTCATATGCTTCCACACATCGTTATCTATACCGAACTATCTTACATAAACATTAGCCTAGGTGATCTATAGTAGCAGTGCGCCAACCCAAAACATACCCTTTATGTTGAAAACTAATTAGATCTTCTTCAAACCTAAAAAAAATCAACCAAGCATCCAGCAGAAAAAAATTCTGATAAGAAAAAACTCAACAAGAATATATTTTACTTATGTGAAAATAATACTTGAATATGTTAATGAGTATACCCTCAAATCGCTATGATGATAAATCCAGTATATTTAAAATGTAGTAAATACGTATTTCACTTAATGCACAAATATTGAAAATGTATATGAATTTAGCAGAAGGGGCTTTACGCTTAATACAAGCACACAAAGTATGAGGTTTGTAAATTCTCATGCAATCATATAGGCATTAAAAGCGATAATATGCATCCGAAAAGTATCAACTTAACGGCACCATTCAAGCATCATTTTCCTAAGGAGATAACAAATTAAAAATTATCATACTCAAAACATCAACAAGTTCTAAATGAAAATATGCCTAGAGAAATTCGGAAATGTCGAAAAATCATACATACTGTGTAGAATATGAGACAAGCATAAAAAAAACAGTTTTACTCTATATTATACTGACACTCATGAAACTACTTAAACTAAATAATACAGATCCATAATAACAGCACCTAATTCAGAGTAAATATAAAAATTTATTCAATCTAGTTCATGCCTATAATGCCATCATATAGGACCAAAAATATTTTCCCATGCACTATGAGCATAAACAAAGAATCATACCATAATACCAACAAACCCCTAATGTCAATGACCTAGCGCATTCACTTTTTTCTATATTAGGTTCTTCCTTTCAGTTCGTACCCAAAATTAATCAATGGAAATGCGTCTATATTCCTACTACTACTACCTACTACTACTCATTAAGACCACCTCGATGATTTCTACATCCATCATACATAAACTCCATAAAAAAGTAGCATTCCAGAAGCCATAAACCGTAATATCTTTCCTATACAACATCCATAAATAATCTCAAATTTAGAATAGATACCCAAAACATACATCTCAACATAGTGATCTAAAAAATAGACCCAAGCACTTATCAAAAGGGACAAATCATATGATGTACGAACAAAATTATCACCATCTCATGCACTACAAGATAATAACTCGTCTTGAAAGAAATTATTAGAATTTTTGAACAAAACCAATGAGCATCCTATAGTAAAGAAAAAAAAATGAATGAATATAGTGCCATACTTCTACATAATAGTACAATCAGAGAATGAAGTATAGAAACTGCTTTAAGAAATAAGTGATGATGATGCAGACAAACAAAATGCTGCTACAAGCAAACTGAAATTTAAAACTATACTAAATATCAAGAACGCATTACAACAAACATTAAGATCTTTTTCCCTGCATCCGTAGATTTGAACAATCAACATAGTAGTCTAACCGAACAAAATACATTGAAGACGATTCTTAAAGTACTATTACAATGAAACCGATAAAAGCAATAATATACAATAGCAATGAGTCACAAAACAAAGAAACGACGTATCCAAGCAAAAAGAAACTGAAAACGATCAATGTAAATAATAATCAGCAAACTATAACAGGCGCATCTTTGAATGGACATTTATGAAAACACGTCTCAATAACGCGCATCACGTTACCCGCTGCCCACGACCAATACAACAAAAAATCCGCCTCCATCAAGCAAAACGATATTGCAATGCAGTGTATGCCACGCCACTTCTCTTCCACGCTGTAGATTCCGATGCCCTAAAACTCCCGCCAACAGAGAAGTCTATGCGAACGAAACACTACACTTAGCAAGCAAACTCACTTGCACATGCCACGCATCCCCGAGGACAATTTCCATGCCTTACAGCATTCACCGCCGAACAAATCTACACCCCAATCACGATCCTCCAAAAAGCGACGCAAATCATTCCGAATCGCCGACAAGGCCGTCCATACTTAAAGACAGGCATCCTTTGATGAGAAACGCGGAAACTTAACCAAACGCTCACGAGACAAATTTCTACGGCTCGGTGGAAACATACACCTCAGATTACTTCCTCCGACAAGCGACGCGCATCACATCTACAATACCATCCATCTTTAACCACAGACATCAAACGAGGAGCAAAACGTACCTTAAGCAAACGCCTATGAAGGAAATTCTCACGCCTTAGAACACCCGTTGAAAGGCAAGCCCGTCGCCCATCCATAATGCAAAGCCACCAGGCTATAGCAGCGCCCTCCATCACCATGCAACTGACCGAGTCATAAAAACTTCCGGCACGCCTAGCATGATCAAGCGAATCGGTGATTTCCACACGCCTTATCCACCGACGCCCATCGAAGAGCAACGCGCACCTTAAGCAAGCACCCACGGAGCAAATTGCAACACTTTAGAATACCCGTCGTAAGGCAAACCCATCGCCCATCCATAATACAAAGTTACCCATCTACAGCAGCGCCTTCCGTCGCCACGCAACCACTCGCACCATGAAAAACGTCCAACACGTCTAACGTGGTCAAGCAAATCGGTGATTTCCACACGCCTTATCCACCGACTCCCATCGAAGAGCAACGCGCACCTTAAGCAAGCACCCATGGAGCAAATTGTAACGCTTTAGAATACCCGTCGAAAGACAAACCCATCGCCTATCCATAATGCAAAGTCACCCATCTACAGCAGCGCCCTCCGTCACCATGCAACCATTTGCGCCATAAAAACTACACCTCAAATTACATTTTCGAACAAGCGACACGCATGACGTTTACTCGCCAATCCAATCGATGAGCAATGCGCTCCTTAAACAAGCACCCACGAAGCAAATTCCCATGCCTTAGAACACTCGCTGACGAGCAGATCCATCACCCGTCAATAACGTAGTCACCCACGCAGCCACTCCCGCCGTCACCACGCAGCCACTCGCATCATAAAAAAATCCAGCCCGCCTATCGTGACCCAGTAAATCGCTCGAACCAAACGCTTTCAATAAGTCACATACTAAAGGATCTCAAGCCCTGCGAACAACCGCCCAGAGCGCCATCTAGCTCGCACCTACACCAATCTGATACACCTATCCACATACCCTAGACACACACCCTCGCTGCAACCATCCATAACATCCACACCTATTCCGGACGCATACCTTCTTATACCAGGCATCCACCGATACCACCCTAATACACTCACCCACACACCCAAGACACACACACCCACATATCCGAGACACAAACCATTAGTTTCATTCCCGGCCGCTTCAAGCGCCATTAGTTCCAATTTCCGCCACTAGGTGGCGCGCAAAATCAATCTCAATTCGTATAGAAAAAGTGAGCCAGAACCCGCATTCTACCCCTACTTACGTAGGTCAAAAGTTGTACCTCTCAAATTTGCAGGGCAGAAAAATATTTTAAACTGTTTAAGAGGGGGTTTCCCTATGCAGGGGGGTGACTTAAACTTTTTTTTTATTTCGGTAGCCCTCTAGCAGCCAAGTTTCTCAACAGATTTCTATGAAACATGAAGTTCTTAGTTATTAAGGCAAGTTAATTTAACCTGCAAAAAATTATGCAAATCGGATGACAAATAAAAAAGTCGAAAATTTACAGCTTAATATTTTTAGCAGCCATTGTCAATGAAAATCGGAAATTTTTTGTGCCCTTCAGAGTGAAACCCCAACTCGAATAAGATTCAGCACAGCAGTTGAGACTAAACGACTGATATCTGTGGAGATAATCAAAAAGCAAACGCTCAAATTCATAATGGTGGCCCCTGATGGGCTGGAAAAGAATTGAAAATGTATATATTAATGGCAATGCAAATGCTGATTAAACTTTTATGGAAACGTTTTGAAATTTACTATTTGAGCTATTGAAGCCGACAAATTATCACCTTTGTGTGGTAACTACTGTAAAACGTGTGAACAGCAAATGTGAGGAGGACGAAACCTGTATTTATATGTTTGTAACAGTTTATTATCCGCAGATTTTCAATATGTGATCCATAAGAGTGCAATTCAATTTAATTAGCAAAACATTTGCGCATCTATAAAGGGTCTCTAAATACCAACGTCAGCAGATTCTTTTTATGTTAATAAATACCCATGTGGTTCTACGAAAATTGCAGTTAGAAGTCTAGTAGCAGGTAAGCCTGATTCTTTTTCGAAATCTTACGCTGCATACGAGGAATTTTCCTTCCTGACTGGTGCTGCCAGTGGGAATCTTTTTTGCTTGTTACAGATGCTCTCGCAGGGCTGCTTTGCCTTCCACATCCGATATGGGCCATGGCAGCTTTTTTGGATTTCGATCTGGTTGGGAGGAGTGTGTGGGGGCACCATCAGCACTTGGATGCCCCACTCTTATTTGTGGGCTGAGATTGTCCTCCGCAAGGACAAAATCAACTCGAGTATCGCACGCACTTAATGAGTCATTCGTCGTTGCGTTTTCCGTTTGTAATCCCTTTGGTGAGGTTAGTTCGACCATTGGCACCTTTAAACCCAGCCAAACAGTTCAGCTTTTTGACCCCGGTCACCTTAGAATTCGTGAGTGTGAAAATAATTTGTGACGGACCCTTGCGTAGAGGGAAAGGATCACGTTCCACGGCACCGCAAAATAGATTGCCAGCGCATTTACACGTTCCCAGACAAGGCCATTTCCAGCGTAGAACTGATTTCGCTCGCTGAGGTTATAGAACACCGCTGCAGTCCTTTACGGCCTGTTTAACATTTGAAAAATACTACAACGTTTTTGTTAAGGCCGAATGGTGAAAATTTAAAGTGGAAAGTGTTGTAGTTGTGTTAGTAACGAGTGAAAGTGATGTTGCATAACCAGTATACCCGATGTATACTGGTATGAACTGGGAGCTCATTTGATGTGTATCCTTTATACATCACCAAGGCTCCTGAAGAGAAAACTCGCTGTAACACCACTTACTTGCTACTCTATCCATTTAAACTAAAAAATGAAGACGGGCGTTTATTTTAAGGGATTTAACTTTATTTTACTGTTCATGTTTTTAAAACATTTGGACTATAACCGAATCGATTAACTACGTTTTCACTTAATTAATTATTTTAAACTTCTACCCATATTGAGCGAAGCGCTTTCACTTGACCCGTCGCGCTTCACAGGTGAGTGCCAGCCTGTGAGGTAACTAAGAAGATGGGTTTGTGGATCGGGGTGGCCACACGGCGTGAAACGCCGAAAGGCCGATGGAGGATCGTGGCTCAAGCCAACACCTCACCCCTTACAACTTAGTCGTAGACTGAACAGCACTTACGTCTTGAACTTCAACCGCGTAATTAATCGTTGTACTTAAATAATGGGTAGCAGCACGCTCTCTTTTGGACTTGAATACACACTGACAGGCATGCTTTGCCAAAGAACTTTAAATACTGTTCTTTCGTGAGCTTTCAACCTAAATTATCTTTAAAGGTGCTGAGCAACCGAACACGTGCCCTCTCGTTCCATGAAAGTTTTTCCTTCCTGCTTCGTCTCGCTTGCTCGGCTGGTGAATATGCAAAACTGGGGAAATTGAACGAAAGAGTGCTTTTCGCTGAAGCTTTGACTTCGAAAGAGTGCTTTTAGCTTAAACTTTCGGCTTTCTCACGATCTCTTGAGGTGAAATAGCGAAACTGGGGACATTGAGCGAAAGAGTGTTTACGCCGGAACTTTCGGTTTTCCTTTCCGCTTACCTCTCTTCAAAGCACACCCAAAGCTTATCATTCACGATGTACATATCATTGCGGGTTGATCTTTTTCGTTTACTTTACTGCTCACTTATTTACTTGCGTTTGTGCTACTTTGGCTAATTTTCATTGGCAAAGTGCGGGTACATAGGTGTTGTTTACTTGCTCGCAACTACTGCAGTTATGGAGCGGAAATATGTCCGAGTATGTTGTATGTGTTTGTTCGCAACAGAATGGAAAGAAGAACTCTGGCTGGCAAAAGGTATGTTGAAGCCTAAACTCTTCCGGATGGCAGTGGAATTTTTTAGAGAGTTCTTTGGTTTGAATTCTTTTGCAATTTTTCCTTCGTTTATTTTTGTTTCTCTGATCGTACTGTTAGCATAGGGCATCCTTGAAGCAAGAGAGAGAGAGTTTCAATTGGTTATACTCTGGTATGAGGCCTGGATGCGTCTAAGCTTCGCCCATTTAATAGTTTTTTCCTTTCCCTAGGTCTTTGTAAAAAAATTTTTGCAAAGACCTACAAGTTTCGCAACCTGTCTATCTGTCCAACCGTCTGTCCGTCTCACCGACAGTCCATCCGTCCGTGCGTCACAGCAAGTTTCCTCAGAAACTATAGAAATAAGAATGCTCAAACTTTCTGAAAAGGTCAGATATGATGGTGTCTCAAAAGTTTGTCTTTCTGAAAATTTAAAAATTGTTAAAGGGGGTTTCCCCCTTATACAAGTAATGAAGTAGCCCTTAAAATTGTTTTCCATCAAAAGAAGTCAAGTGGGGTATCAAATGATAGACATTTGATGCGTCAAAGGGCTCAAGAGGAGGCAAGATGTACCAAAATGTGTGTTGCTACCCCCATTACGATACCGAATACCGAAAAATCACGAAGATGGGTCTTTATGATTACAAGGGCAAAATTTACGTAGAAATCAAATGTCACTCGATTTTGTTGATAATAGTATGATTCGTAGATTTTACATTTTCGCCCATCAAATCCTTACGGTATCCTTAAAGTAATTATATATATATATATATATATATATATATATATATATATATATATATATATATATATATATATATATGTATATGTATATATATATATATATATATATATATATATATATATATATATATATATATATATATATATATATTATATATATATATATATATATATATATATATATATATATATATATATATATATATATATATATATATATTAATATCAGGCCTTTATGCCTACAAAATTTGATGGAAATCAAATATTAATCAAGTGAGTTATAGAAATTTCAATTATATGGAATTATAACAATCAATAATACGTTTTAATAGTTTATATATATCTCAAATTGGCCTAGGCCGATTTCATGAAAATTTAAGGAATAGTGTTTCATTTGAATAATTTCAATGGGTTGCTTATGAAAGAAATTTGAACGATTTCTTATCCAGGTATTGGATGAATTATTCAAGCTATCAATTCACGCTATTAGAAAACTAGTTTCGAACCCTAGGATGGTTACAAAGACCTTCTGGTAAGAGTACTCTCTTGCTCACTCAACTTGTTTGGTTTGCTTTTCTTTCCTAGCTCAAGTCTTCTAATTTTCCCTGATTTGGCCTGTTGCGCCTGGCTGCTCATATCAAGGGGCTAAATCATTTACTTAAAGAGCTAAAAGAGACTGAAGTAGTCCCTAGGAACAATTAAAATCTTCCTGAATTGAAGTTTAAACCAAAAAGGTAACTTTTAGGCTTTTCCAAATAATATGTCACTTTTCTTGAAACCTGAGTTCAGCGTATTTGATTTCGATAGTGGTGGGTTCAATAGACTAGAAATCGAAGGATAGTTCATGTGTATTAAAAGATAGTGTAGTGTTTTAAATAATAACGTACGTACTAGTAGTTATTGATAGCTTTATAATTGATGCTGGGATTGGAGATCATAGTAGATTAGTACCAACAATGGATATCGAGGTGGTTGGGAAAAAAATGGAGAAATAGTGTTTTAAGGGTTTTATACTAGAGCACAAAATCCTATTGCAATCACGATCTGTGTCCGTCCGCCTGTTCGTCAAAGCAGCTTATCTCCGAAACTACAGAAGCTAGAGCCATGAATTTTTTTGGAAAGACCAGAAACGGTGACTACTTGAAAATTTATGGGTGACAATTTTTTTCAAAGGATTTTAAGGGTGGGTCACCCTATATAGGGCGGTGACACTTCAAAAAAAAATTTACCATTGGTAGTCGAGTAGCGTGTCATCGGAAAGGTCTCAAGGTCTCAAAATTTTACCATTGGTAGTCGATTAGAGTGTCATCGGAAAAGTCTCAATGAGATCTTCTCCATACAAGTCTTAAAATTGCCCTATCAGTACCACGGGGGACAAGAGAAGGGAAAATGTACTAAATTTCGTAGGCATACAGGTCTTATATAAACCTACATAAGTGTAAAACTTTTAGAGGTTTAAGGGTAACGTTTCAATTTTTGGGCGAAAATGGAAAATTTTCAAATCATACTAGGTACTAACAGAGTTTAGTGAATTTCGATTTCTGTAGTATTTGTTGCCCTTGGACTCATAAAAACCTAATTTTGTGATTTTTCTAGATTTTCGGCTCAAAGGTGCCGAATCGTGAGGGGAGGGGACACAAACATTATTTATGCATTTTCTTTCCCCCTGGATTTCTTAGCTAAAAATGACACTTTTTAGATTCTAAAGTGCTAAGACCTTTCGTTTGATACCCTACTCGAGTACATTATCAAAAAAATGTGTTAAGCGCCACTTCGTTATAAGGGGGTATCCCCTTAAAAACTTTTGATATCTTTGATAAGACCTAAACTTTTGAGAGACCAAGGCTTCGGAACTTTTCACAAAGTTTGAGCTTTAAAGCTTCCATAGTTTCGGAAGAAATTTCTTATAACGCACGGATAGCCGGACAGACAGACTGGTGGGCAGGCAGACAAATAGGATGGGAAACTAGTAAGTTCTGGCAAAATTTCTTTCAGAAGCGTCAAAAGTCATAGAGCTAGATCCAATAACAAATAACTTAGAGGCTGATATTTGTTGAACTTGACTAATAGTAGTAGGATTTAATATTTTCATCAGTCAAACTGTATGAGCATCATTAAATTTATGTAGTTCTTTAAAATATTATTTCATTCTATAAGTTTTAATAAAATTTACAGACATTCTAGCTATTTAAATTTCCTCCGAATACAACAATTATATACGATTTTTCTACGACGTGGGCTTTCCATCGAGCCAGACACTACGCTTTTGATTGAAACTTCTACAAATTTTCAGATAAGATGAAAAACAAAAATAAATTTAATATTCAGATCAGTCAGTTATTTTAGTAATATTTGAACAAAATGTTGGCTGGTTAAAATTGAGTTCTTTTAAAGCAAGAATATATTTATTGTGCATGTCATAAAAGTTTTTCTTGAGTTAAATCATTCTATTTATCCACATATTGTAGGTTAAGTTTAATGCCCTTTGGACATGAGCGTAGTTTCGTCTACCCAACTTGTTTTTAAGGTTACTAGCAATTGCGAGTCATTATAGCAACAGTTTTAGTTAAAAAGTTGATAGAGTAGGGATAGTGTATAAACATTGTGTTCAAGTGTAATCGTAAGTATTTATTGGAATCATTTCATGACGTACTAAGATTGAATTTCGGGGAAATTCACCAAAAGTAGTGGGGAAATATTATTGGCAATTTCTCATCATCGACAGTAGATTAGAGAATAGTATTCAAGACCTTCAGAACCAAGTATAGAATAGAGAATGAAAGTTGCAACCGGCAATCAACTTAATTAACCATCTTTAACTAAACTACGTGAAAAGATAGTGATTAATAGAAAAATATTAATGAGAATCAGATACCATATGTTTTTATGTAGAAAGTGTTCACTTTAGTTTATTAAAGTAAAGTCTGTGTACTGTTAACTAAACAGATTGTATACTATTGCTTAATGATTTTGTAGTGGTAGCTGTCTCAAAAGGGAAACAAATGAAATTATATGAACTTGATGTTTTATGAAGGATCAAGTAGACGTCACTTTCCCGGTATACACAGTTGGCCACCGGATAAAAGTTTGTCTCGTATATTGTATCCCCAAAATTCCAATATTTTTGCAGCTCACCTTGAAACAGTTCAGTCGATTCATGAAGCAACTTACTAACAGCACAACAGAATACCATATAAAGATTTTCCGCCACTCAATAAACATGTCGTGCAACCCGAAATGACTATAGGTGGTACGTTTTATATGCCTGCTCGATTCCGGCTTTATTGGAATAATTTGTGTGATTTACGCAACTGGCCACAATCAAAACAAACATGATCAGCCGACACCGTGGAGATAGAGTTAAGTTTTGTGGGCGGTGAATAATAGATTTTGCAAAAGCAAAGCTAAATAAAACAGGCTCATGCCTTAAATACAATGTTTGATGTAAGACATCCACAAAAGCTGGCACATGAGTGGAAGTGGAACGATATCTCGAAAAACGACACTAGTGTAGAACCAGGAACATTTCAAATGACTAAAAGTTCAATTGCATATATTATCTGAGGTATAGCGATAGACCATTGAGCTGGACCCCCAAACAAAGCAGTAGATCTCTCTGTTATTGCATTATAAAATGAGCTTTATAACGACCAACTAGTTGTGTGTCCCTTCTGTCCATTTATCGATCCATCCACATACCTATTCATCTAATCTTCCTACAAAGCTTCAGCAATTTCAAACGTTTTTACATTTATAAGGGGCTTCCTTATATTGTATTGACTCTTAAGACATTTTTTCATCAAAGTCAGTTGAGTATAATGTGACAGGTCTTAATTAGAGCCTTGTTACAACCAAAATCGGAGTTTTGCTAGCGGAGGCCTGTGCACCCAGAACGCTCGTCCAAAGACGGGCTTAGACCCACATGCTTGTCCCTATGGCCTAAGCAAGAAACGTGGCTCGCCAGGATGCTTTGCTCTCAAACTGAATACTGTCTGCTGGTATAACTGGTTTAAATGCAGAGCGCTACCCATTCTCTTCAGCAATACTTCTGGTGGAAAATACACAGGCCAGCAATCGCTTACTTCACCTTAGAATACATAAGGATGAAGAGAGAATATGTGTAAAGACAAAACGTATTTACACGCCTCTAACGACCACTAAAAACGTCAATTCACTCGTCAATACCAACCACTGTAAAGTGTGAGCCAAATACTAACAATCACACCGAAAAAAACGCAAATCTATTGTCAACAACTGCTGAAAAATTTGCGATGGCAATAGCTCCAAATATATTTGCGAAGCCAAACTTTCCACCAAAAAACTGCACACCAATTGCCGTCAACCGTTGAAAAATTCGCGATGAAGGTAGCATTTAAAATGTTTGCGAACCCAAACGCAACAAACCGCTTTTTCCAAACTGTGCAAAATAAAAAAAAACCATTCTATTGGTAGTAACATTAATGTTTCCTACAATCACAAACTCAAATCTGCACAAATCTTTCCCAACCTCACACACATACGTGGAAAGTCTTCGTTGCCATCTGCCACCTCATTGATAATGTTGGATCAGCTGATGTTTTAAAATGCCCCCATGACAATTTTCGGATGTTTATATCTTTAGTTTGGTTATGTTTTCATGGCGAGTTCCATTTATATAAACCAGTGAATAAATTTCTTTGTAAATTCTAGACTAGAGTTATCAACTATAAAAAACCACACATCCTTTAGACACTGAAGATGACTCGAAGTAGTCGAAACGCGTCTGCTAACACAACAAAGCAAGGCCCGACGGCTTTTAATGAAAAAAGAGAATTGGCCAGCGAATATCAAATAAACCAAATTATTGACTATAAAAAAAAACGTTTAAAAGACAGCTATGACAACAACCACATAGTAAATCATAAGCAAATCGTAGGTATGCTTTATATATTAATATCACCTGCATCCCAACACCATTGTCATCCATTGTTGGATGCACAGGAAGTCTGATTGCTGGTTTTGCAGCTGTACTGTTGTTGTTTGTAAGAATGACGATAGTTACCGTAATTGGTTCGCTGTTGTATCGTTGAGTATTGATTTATGTATCTGATGACTGATTAATTCCTGTAGCTGACGAGGGATTCTATTGATATTGCGTAGTGCCACTCTGGTGCGTATAATTTAAGCGAATGTTTTGGCAGCGTGATGTTTCTACTGGAGTTTCTTTTGCTGTAGGGACCACTTGCTGCTCAGCAACTGTTTCATTGCTTATTGTCCCATCAACTGCGTCTTGAGTAATTTTCTGTCCTGCACTTGATTGTTCTTCCGGCTCTAATGATATAATATTATTTTCTTCTTTACTAGTGTCAATTATACTGCCTCGACCTTTTTGATGTCATTTTGCACGGTAAATTGTTCAGTTCATCGGTTAAATGGAATTCTAGAGCCATTTATAATTCAACGGTTCTTCTGGAGTGATCGTAATCATCTTTAGTTGCTTCAAAACATATAGGGCAGGCTGACTAGAACTTTTGATAGTCTTTAGCTAATTAATTACATTTTTTTCATAAAAATTCCTACTTTGGGAAGATATTTATGAAATTCACTAACCAATGGCATTTTTCGCTTCTTTCCAAAAGCGTATGGGATCTCTCAGCTGACATTTTGCAAAAGTCGGCACAAGCACTGCATTATTATAATTACCAGCAATATTTCCATATATATTTACTCCAATGAATCTTAACAATATATATACCCAGCTTTTAACACAATTCAGTGTTTATCTACTTCATGTTTTTACAACTTACCGCCTAAAGAATCTCCCTTCGAATCACATCACAAATTATCCTACCTTTTTCTTACTAATGTTTTATATCTACTTAAAAAAAACTTTTAGAAAAAAAAGAAAACCGAATTCAAAATGCCCTAAAAAGGATGCAATAAATTTTATGGTAGCGGTGCCATATCATTTTTTCCCCGATTCTTTTGTGATGGTGCACATGTTGGAAGTATTTATGTTGAAATGAGGAAATTGATTTGGCACCGCTACCATAAAATTTATTTCATTCTTTTTAGGGCATTTCGAAGTTTTTTCATTTCAAACCTTTCAAAGCTCAGTTTCTTGAATACATTGTATCATGTACTCGTATACTGAAATATACTTTTTTACTGCAATTCAAAAACCACTATGGCTAAAATCTGCAGCGTTCATAGGAGTCGAATTAATTTTGGTACATTTATTACGTGATCTTATCAACGTCTACCTTGATTTTAGATTTCATAAAAATCCAATATGAATTGTACAAATTTTCGAATTTTGAACTTTGCCTTGCCGCCATTTTTATATTCTGACCTGACCCTGAAATGCTTTTTTATCGTTCAATTCTTTTCGACCTTTGAGCGGCCGCCATTTTGTTTCAAGTTGTTCGACTTTAGTTTTTTTATTGGAAACTTTATCAAAAATTGAATTGAACAATTGAATAAATCTTTGTACACACACACATACATTTATATATATATTATATATATATATATATATATATATATATATATATATATATATATATATATATATATATATATATATATGTGTGTGTGTGTGTGTGTGTGTGTGCATGTGTGTATGTAGACATATGTATGTTTGTCTTCATTTAAAACCTCCACAATCAAAATCCCTGCACGCGTCGATCAGTTATGCTGAAAAATCGGGGTGAAAGTCGGAAATTTTGTAGTTTTGACGGTAAAAGTGCTTTACCGATACTTGAATTTCTTATCCTTTAAACGGGACCTAACAGAAAGAAAGACGTATCATTTGACAAAAACAGGACTCTACTACCTATCTCCGTTTAAAAGTTATGCGTGAACATACATAAAAACAAGTTGGGTAAACAGACCTACGCTCATGTCAGAAGGGTTTTGCAGTCAATTTACAAAAGGCAGTCACCAGATCGAATCAAATCAAGAAACATGTCAAAGACGATTTTATTGGAGAAACTATGAAATTCGAAGATCATACTTTTATTAACAAAGTTGAACGAATTTCGACTACTGAGGTTTTTGGTATTGTTATACTCATAAATATCTCCCTTGATAATTATTTCAGATGTCCATCCGCGACGGAGGAAACACATTTTTCATGTATTTTCCCACGGTGCCTCCACTGAAGTAAAAACTGACAGTTTAACAACTGTTTTGAAAAGCTCCCATGAAAACTTTTATTTCATACTCATATCGGCTACGTTTGATGAATTTTTTTCAGGGGCCACCTCCCCTCTACTGTAATCATCGATTAATGGCCAATTTTATCGAATCCTAGAATGGTTACAAAACCCTTTTGCTAGGAGCTCTCTCCCACCTCCTTGGCTTGTTTTACTTATGAGCATTATTTGTAGGTACTCATCTTCAGTCATTCATTAAATTGAATCAAGTGTTCAAAGCATGCACCTTAAACGTTGAAGTTGGGAAAAAATAACTCAAAATTATTCAATCTTCGCATTTAAAACAGCCACTATTTTGTTTTACGATTACTGATACCACTAGCCGAATCGATTCTCAAAGATCTACATGACACCTATCATTCCTGAAATTTTCATGCAAATCCTAGCAAAACTGTAGTGTCTGAGTCGGTAAAAAGCGCATGTTGTTCCATAGCCATATGTTGCCATAGTAATAAATGCAGCGCATATTGTTGCATAGTAATACAGGAAAATTCAAACCGCTATAACTTCGCTAGATATGATTTAATCTTTATGAAACTTTCAGGATAGATCAATCTTATAAATTGACATCTATGTACTGAATTTCATTCAATTTAAGGGTATCGTTAAGATTTTATTCAAGAAAACATAAAATCGATAAATCATACTATTACTAGCAAAGTTGAGTGAATTGTGACTTCTAACGTATTTGTTGCTGTTGCACTCATAAAGGCCTACATTCCTGATTTTGTTCAGATTTTTCGGATCACAGGTGTCCAATCGCGAGGGGGGGGACACAAATTTTTCGTGTATTTCCCCTCCCTGTGCGCTCCTCGAAGCAAATTTTGCCAAACTAAGACCTGTTTTGAAAAGTTCTCATAAAGACCTTTCATTTGATACCCATATTGGCTACCTTCAATGAATTTTTTTTTCGGGGGTCACTCTCCTATATGGGGAGACCCCCCTTAAATACCTTATAAAATTTTATGGTAGTTGAATTTTGAAGAGATCACCACTTTACACCTGCACACAAACTTTTGATGTTTCTAGCTTAAGTAGTTTCAGAGAAAAACTGTAGTAACACGGACGGACGGACAGAGGGACAGACGGAACGACTGGTCGCGAAACTAGAAGGGTTTTGTAAAATTATTTTACAAAACCCTAAAGCAAAAATAAAAAATATACAGTGGGGGACAAAAGTCCACGTCAACTCTTTATATTGAAATTCTGGTTGATTGGAAGCTTTAATCAAAAATCCATTGGTGTGCATTTTTCTGTAAATTAAATTTATTTATAAAAAAACAAAGACGAAAACCTTTCATGACAAACTTAAGGAGAAATTCGTAAAAACAAAAAAAAATAATGGACAAAAGTCTACGACAGTCGGTGCTAGCTGATTTCTACACAAAATATTTTCGACTAAACGTACTGGAATTTTTTAAACTTTTTGCAGGCTTAGTTTTTAGTTGAACTCCATTTCGCATCAATTACTGCTTGCAGGTTTCGGGTCAAAGAGGCGACTAAATTATCAGTTTCTGCAAATGTGATGTTCTGCCAATTTGTAACAAGCGTTTCCTTTAACTAATTTTTATTTTTAATGTGACATTTTCGAATTTTCCGTTCCAAAAGCTCCCATACATACTCCATTGCGTTTAAAACTAGACTTTGTGGAGTCGTATTAAGTTGCCTGGGAGCGTAGTGCAACAACCAGTTCTTGATGAAAAGTGCTGTATGTTTTGGATCAGTGTCTTGTTGGAAAATACATCTCTTTCCAAGACCCAACTTCTCGACTGATGGCTTCAAATGTTGTTTTAATAGGTTCTTGTAAACATAACGGTACATCATAGTTTCAACAAAAGCCAATTTGCCAACCCCCGATGCAGCGGTCTCTCCCCAAACCATCACATTGCCTCCACCGTGCTTGACAGTAGGAATCAAATTGTTGGTCTCTAAGGCTGTGTTCTAGTTCCTCCATACTTTAGTGCAAACATGACTTGTTGAATTTGGACTCATTGGTGAAAAGGACGCGATTCCATAAATCATTGTCCTTGCCAATATGGACCTTGGCGAACAGTAAACGCAGAAGACGGTTTTTGGCGGATATTAATGGCTTTTTACGTGGAGTTCTACTTTGAAACCCATTAATATTTAATGCTCTCATGATAGTTCTTGCATATAAATGCTTTTTCTTCTCCGTAATCTTCGTTTTGCCAAATCTGCAGCACTTATTTTCAAATTACTGTTCACTTCTTTTAGAATGAAAATAATGTCTCTTCGCGACTTTTTCGGTCGGCCAGTTTGCTGCTTATTTTCAATGGAACCACTGTTCAAAGTTTTTGATGATTTTAAACACAGCAGTTTGTTTAACTTTCAGTAATTTCACGATTTCCGAGCATGTCAATTAATTTTTTTATTCTGTATGACCAAATTTCGGATATCACTAGAAATTTCTTGTTGCGATGACATTTTGCGGTCCTTAGATGAATGACAATAAAAACAAATGAATAAATATTGATAACATTCCGATGCGTTTAGTTGGAAATTTCTTGTGTATAACTGAGTCAGCACTGACTGCTGTAGACTTTTGTTCATTCAATTTTTTATGTTTTTATGAAGTTTTTCTTAATTCTGGTATGAAAACTTTTTATCTTTATTTTTTTTAGAAATATATTTACGTTGCTGAAAAATGTGCATAAATGGATATTTATTAAAGCTTCCAATTAACTGGTATATCAATATAAGGAATTGTCGTAGACTTTTGTCCGTCACGGTACGTGATGAATTTATAACCCTTTTTTCTTGGGAAGTCGGTTAATGATTGTAATCTACGAGTTATTGCTTTGCCGCATAATTTATTTCAGCTTATAGTTTTGATGAGCAAAAATAGCGAATGGAAGGAAAAATGTCATAAACTAGAAAGAAAAGAAATACAGGACACGTAGAAGGCAAAGAAAACGAAAAATAGGAATAAGAAATAATACAAGCTAAGAACGAATCGTTTGTGTTGAAGAGGGTAATATATTTATTTCACTTATATATTTTTTTAAAATAAATATTTCATTTGATTTCACTATTTAGTTTTATTCCTAAGCTTGTAGCTCATATATATTTCCTATATCCTAAGGCAACGTTACCGTACTTTCTAACTATTTTTCTAGATACGATTGGCCAACCCTTGCCGCCCCTCTACGCATAACGCTTCCACTACTTTACACGTTTAGAGGATTAATTTCCCTGCAGCTTCCAATTATATTATTCATTCATTCATTTTCAGTCCCTACATTAACTACTCTAGGTTAACTATACTATTGACTTAGGATTGTATTCTGTCTCCTATCTATTTTTCTAACCAACCAAATTAATTAACAAATTAAGAACACAAAACTTTTTTTTTTCTAACACTAACTTAATTAGCCTTCGACCCTGACAAGTTATTTGTTGAATAGAAAAGCGACTCTGACTACCTTAGCACTTCCCTTTTCTAATTCTCGCCTAGAGTCTAGAAGCGTATAGCCCACAGTAACTACCAATGAACGCTAAGCTATATGTTAATCTTCTTTAAATTTTTGCAGTTTATTTCTTGCTTTTAACAACCTGTCTTCTTTTCTTTCCCAGTCCATAACCATAAGAAGTTTCAAGTTTTCCTTCTTTATACCGAAATTTTTTTTTTTCAAATCCACAATATATAGTTACAAGAATGATCTGTGAAATGCAATTATCTCTTTGCAACTCGAAACAAGTTGGGTAGACAGACCTACGCTCATATCAGAAGGGTTTTGTACTCAACTTACAAAATGCAGTAAAGAATAAAATCAAGAAACATTTCAAAGACGATTTTATTGGAGGGAATATGAAATTCAAAGATCATATTATTATTAGCAAAGTTGAACGAATTTTCGCTTCTGAGGTATTTGTTATTGTCATACCCATGAATATCTCCCTTGATAATTTTTTCAAATTTTTTAGATCAAAGGTGTCCATTCGCGAGGAAGGAAACACATTTTTCATATATCTCCCCCCTGTGCCCCCACTGCAGCTAAAACTATCAATTAAGGAACTGTTCTGAAAAGCTCTCATTAAGACCTTTCATTTGATACCCATATCGGCTACCATTGATGAATTTTTTTCAGGGGCCACCTCCCCTCTACTGTAATCATCGATTCATGGCCAATTTTTTCGAATCCTAGAATGGGTAAAAAGCCCTCTTGCTAGGAGCTCGCTCCTGCCCCCTCAACTTGTTTCACGTATGAGTACTAATTGTAGGTACTCATCTTCACTCATTAATTAAATTGAATCAAGTGTTTAAAGCATGCACCTTAAACGTTGAAGTTGGGGAAAAAGAACTCAAAATTATTCAATCTTCGCATTTAAAACAGCCGCCATTTTGTTTTACGATTACTTATACCACTGACTCAATCGATTCTCAAGGATATTCATGATACGTATCATTCCTGAGATTTTCCTGCAAATTCTAGCAAAAGCTGTAGTGTCTAAGTAGGTAAAAAGCGCATATGGTTCCAAAGCCATATGTTTCCATAGTAATACAGGAAAATTCAAATCGCTATAACTTCGTTAAATATCATTCGATCTTTATGAAATTTTTAAGGACATATCAATCTTATCAATAGTCATCTGTGTGCTGATATTTTATTGAATTTAAGGGTACCGTTAAGATTATTTATTTGTTGTAGTTTAACTCATAAAGGCCTACATTCATGATTTTTTTTTCAGATTTTACGGATGGAAGGTGTCCAATCACGAGGGGGGTACGCGACAAGTACGTACATTTTCCCTTCCCCAGCCCCTCTCGGTACCGATAAGGCAAGTTTAAGACTTGTTTTGAAAATATCTTATTAAGACCTTCCCACCCTTGAACTTTCATAAAGTCACCACTACTGACCTTCCTACAAACTTTCATGCCTGTAGCTTCTATAGTTTCGGAGAAAAAGTGCTGTGACATACAGACGGACGGACACAGGTTGTGATTGCAATAGGGTTTTGTATTTTAGTACAAAATCCTAAAAATTAGTCAAAACAGTAGATTGATGATCTTTGAGCTCAATGACTGATTAAATTTTTGGTTTCTGTAGATCTCTATGTACTTGTATGTCATTTATTTTTTATTTATGTGAAAATTCGATATATTTGTGATAGGAAGCTTTTCTTTCCGGAAGTTCTTTCTTCAATAATGTTTGCATGGAGTTTTAATTCTGGGTGCCGTTCGAAGTGTGCGTGTAGCTGAATATAAAAAGAAACAAATTTAAGAGATTTACGTACTTTTTATTTATAACCTTAATCGGCGTTCGATGGAAACGTAGTCAATGCGTCCGTAGTTGCAAATTAATAATAATAATAATCCATCACTCAACAGTCTTAATTGAGATTTATTGTTAGGGTATCTTATTCCATGACCGTAACGAAATTTTAAGGTATATAAGATCTTCCAGCGAATGTTCATTTGATGGCTTCCAGGCGAATTATCTCTTAAATTCTTAAACACTGGTGCGCTACCACACATTTCAAACAAAAAGAATGCAACGGAGTCTTTGTAGACTAGTAACGAACTGTACACTTAGCAGTAAATTTTTTGTCGCACCAAAAATCAGTATTCGCGGATGAAGTGACTAACTGTCAACTTTTAGCGTCAATACATGAAATGCCCTCAGAACAAAAAATACATGTAGTCCCACCTCCTGTTGCTTCAAGGTACGGCAGCACAATCTCTTATTCAGTATTCCTAGGCCAATCACTAATTACATTGATTTCCCTGGCCGCCTGACAGCCATACAGTTTCCTGCGTGAATGTTCCTGATCTGTTTACACGCATTTTCTCTGTTTTCAGTTCAAAACCTACTGAATTAAAGGCCAAAAGCTGCAGCGTTCAAAGGAAGAAGAAAAAAACTAAGTCAAACCAAACAGCCAGGACAACGTTATGAGAGTTACTATCTGTGTCTGTACGTGTCCAGTAGGGCCTAAGTTTTTACTTTATATATTCGTATTTATTAATTTTTCGCTGAAATCAAATACTCATTTCTCAATGTACAATGTTGACGCTAGTAATTTTTCCAAAGGTATAAATGTTTTCCCTCGAAATTCCACCTGAATCGTATCGTTAGTTCCTACTTTACATACTTTCTAGCTTATACGAGTAGGTCCCGCTAGACACCCTCTGCTTTATTTTGAATGGAGCTTCATACTCCGGAGCTAGCTTAGCCGAGAAATGCCGCTATACATCAGAGATTGCGCGGTTATCCCTCTACACTTTCTCGTCTACCTCAAATATTGTCACACGTTGTTGAAGATTGCATTGATCTGGCCTACACTCTTTCGCTTGCACGTTGTTGGTGTTCAAACTCTTTTGCTCTGTGTTCGGAGCATTCATTCCTTTCACTAAACGCGACCATATTGCTCCTAAAATTGAAAAGGATGGCGTGGGGCAAACGACGTATAGCGCGCATTAAATTTTTCCTAATTGGCAGCCCAAATCATGATGGTTTGTTACAAAATGTAAAAAAAAACACAAAAAACAATAATAACCCGGAGCTACTCTGGGAAGGGAAGAGTTCCTTGCACCCCAACATTTTAATTGGAATATTGTCAAGGAACTACTAAACGTGTTGAAGGACTGGTAAGGAGGATTTATTAATCAAGTAGATTTATTATTAGTATGAGCAATGGGATTGTTGGCAATAAGTAATGTTAGGGCTAAAATCAAAAGGAAGGAGTACACGGCAGCTATATCTATTTTTCGCCACCGAAGTTCAATTCTGCTCTCATGATAAGGATTGACCGACCCTTTCACAGCTAGGGAAAGGCAACCCCCCAAAGAATAATGACGCGATTCACATCTCAATCATCTTTAATTTCGATGACTATGATGTTCCTTTAAGTGTAACTTTCAGGAAAAAATTAATGAATTATTATAAATTATCGACTTCCCAGTTTGTCAGCAAATACAACAGGCCTTGAACGTTCCTCGGTGATATCTCCACTGGTAACCTTTAACGTCGGTTCCTACCTCAAGTAGAAGATCCGTTGCGGACAGAGTTAATAAAATAGCCAACAACGGTCGAAGCGATCTGTTTTTTGCGGGTTCGACGAGGAAAACTTTTTTTTGCGATTTGGCGTGAACCATAATCATAATTACTGATTTTTAGTTTTTTCTGTTGAAGTGGACGGACAGCATGGGAGTAAAATTAATGAGCAAAATAAAAAAGCAAAGAGCGTTGGAGTTTTCATCGCAAATACAAACTTGTGAAGAAAGGGATGCGAAGGTGGAGCGAAGACATGCCTAGGTGGCGGTAGTGGAGATATCAAAAGGCGTTAACCCCTTACTGCATGACTTTTTATTTTGCGCTGAAAAAAATATATGTGATTTAAAATAACAAATAAACAGACACTTTTTTTTTATTTTTTATTTATTTTTAATTTTAAATACAGAAATTACTTGTTTCTGTTTGGTTCAAATATGGCACAACATACATAAATTGCTGCATAATTAGTAATTCATTTCATACATTTTTACGTATGAAAAATTACAAGGTATGGAACAGAAGGAAGCAGTTTCTCTTGTCATTGAGATATAAGTTTATTCTACACTTACGACATTGAATATATGATCTTCCATTACACTCCGGTATCTTACAACGCTGCCTGGTTGTCCAAATAGGGAGATGATCCAACTGGTCTAGACGCACATCCTGAGATGGTATTACTGCTGCTGGTCCTCTTGCCTTCTTTTCTTCGATCATATTTTCAAGAGCATGTGACGGTCGTCCTCTTTTTGTACTGCTACTAGGCTTATTGACCCAGCACAAGGCTTCTGCTACAGCTACCTTGAAGTCCGCTAGTGCAAGGAATTCCTGGTCCTCAAATCTACGCCGATATAGTAGCCAGGCATTGACGGTGACCATGTCGATCATGTGAAAAAATATTCTAAGGTAAAATTTTTTTGACCGTATTTGGATTCTGTAATAACCCAGGAGTGCATCTAAAAGATCAACGCCACCCATATGTTGATTATATACTATTACAGCTTTTGGACATGGAATTGTCATATATGTTTTTTCTTTTTTGTTATAACGTCTCACATCTGCAAGTGGTGCGCTGCCTACGTAGGTAGAGGCCAAGTTAACAATTCTGTTGTCATACCACGTCGTCACAGAAATTTCGACATTATCCACCGTTGTGAGTTTTTCAACCACAGTACCCCTTCCTTTTTTCTTTAGTTCCTTTTCCGAGGGAACTTTATACCCAGGAATGCGGCTTGATTTAATAGTACCTAATGGCAAGATCCCTTTCTTAGTCAAATAAACCAACAGCGGCAATGATGTGTACCAGTTATCGAAGAAAAGTCTGTAATTTTGTGCCTCTGAATAGTTCTGGTAAGACGAATTACCACATTACTTGACGTGCTTATGTTTGGTAAACCTTCAAACGCTTCTTTTGGTCTACGAGCTCCTGTGTTTAATTCGAAGTCATAGCTGAAACCTGACGAATCGCTAAGTACGAAATTTTTAAACCCCCATTTATGGGGTTTTTTGGGATTGTATTGCCTCATGGTTGAGCGACTTTTAGTTGGAATTATCTGCTCGTCCACAGCCATATACTTCTCCTTAGGGATGGTTAGCAATCACTCTCTAAGCTGGTTCAGGAATGGACGAAGTTTGTGTAACGGGTCATAGCCTGGTTGCCCCTTAGTCACTTGCGTTGAATTTTCATTGAAGTGAATAAAACGTTTAATCTCTTCAAAACGGTTACATGACATGACTGTGCTAACTCTGGGATGTCCTAATGTTTTACTCCAGTAATCTTTAGTAGATGGCAGTTGAATTATAGACATCATAAGAGATATACCCACAAATTTTTCAATATCTTGCGGAGTAACAGTCATATTTTTTTCAGGACGCTTTTCTGTTGCATACAACATGGTTTGTTGGGATATATATTGAAACATTTCACCAGTAAATATGTATTTAAAAAATTGTACAGGTGTTTCCAACGCCATTATCGTTGAAGGCAAACTTAAATCACCAGTGAATTCTAAGTCAGAGTCCATTCTTTCAATGAAGTCATTCCGCCATCTTAGTGTTTCAGCTTTATCAGATCTTGAACGTTGCCCAACTAGTCCAGATAACGGAATTAAGTCCTCTTGTTCATATTCACACTCTTCATCAGTCTCGGGTACGATTATCGATGGTAGTCTTCTAGTTCGTCTCATACGATCTTCATCGTCAGACAGTTCTTCATCTGTACTACCCTCAGGTATACCTTGAATAATGGTATGTACACCACCATAAAATCTGCGAACATCCATGACCCCTGAACAATGCAGTATTAGCATAAACATACAAAATGCAAAAATATTCGGGAACTAAGATAAAACAGTATTTTTCATTTCATCAGAATTGCGCATGATGTGCCAAATATGATCCAAAGGAACATTGAGTATTTTTGTATGTTGGTACATATTTGATCCAAAGGAAAAATACGACTTTTATATCAGTTACATGAATAAAAGCAATGAAATATTACCGGTTTCACAAAAATGAAGGTTTATTTTACTATCTAGATTTTTTCCCAACGGATTCTTTCACGTAAAGTATTTTGAAAATTTTTTTTTATATGAGAGCACTCACTTCAACTGTCAAAACTTGATTTACAAACTTTTAACTAACGTGTAGTTCGACTAGCAGCTTATAGATGGCATCGAAATAATTTTGTATGAGCTTCTATGTACCAAAAATGATACAGCATGCAGAAAACGAGAAAAAATTTATTCGATTTTGAATAATAAGCAAAACTATGGTTTGGTTCAAATATGGATGCAGTTAGGGGTTAAAGTTTTAGTTGCAGTGTGGACACCAATGGGGCCGCCGACATTAGGAAAAAAATGAAAGTTCCACTCTAACTGTATAAGCTCAGCTACTGCTTCGATAGTTTTCAACGAGAGTTAAATGTGATAAAAAAAGATATTGAACTCTGTTGAACAAGTCCTTCCATCGCGGCCATATACATGCTCATCGTCTCCTCTGGACGTTTAGTGCACCTCTTGATCTCTTCCAGCAATCTTTAATCGTAATCTGGAGGCAAACAACTCCATCATTAGCTTTAGCCATAAGTTCACTATGGTGCAATGTACACCAACTACATCAACGCTCTTTTCTTGAACAATTTAAGAGCTTTTTGATAAAGTAGCGCTCTCGCTCGTATTAACTCCTCCACCTACTTTGATGTCGCCACTAAATTTTAGTCCCCATGTATCGACATCCTGTGCCTCCCTCCCTTTTTTTAGAGGCGTTATCCAATCTCCTCACTGAAAATTTATTTTTGCAGTAATTTTCAAGAACTCTGAAGACAGCTCGTTCCCTATGAAATTGGTTATCAGCAAATTAATTTACCGTAGCTTCTCCCTTACGTTGTCCAAATCTTCTGCGCAGCTGAGAGGGTAGCTATTTAACGCATAGAGTGACGTATACATCATTAATTCATCATGAATGGCATTCCAGAGGGTCTTCCTCATTTTGTCAACTGATCCTGTTTCCAACCTTGGAATCTCAAGCTTCGTCTTACCTCTGAATAGTTCTGGTAAGACGAATTACCACATTACTTGACGTGCTTATGTTTGGTAAACCTTCAAACGCTTCTTTTGGTCTACGAGCTCCTGTGTTTAATTCGAAGTCATAGCTGAAACCTGACGAATCGCTAAGTACGAAATTTTTAAACCCCCATTTATGGGGTTTTTTGGGATTGTATTGCCTCATGGTTGAGCGACTTTTAGTTGGAATTATCTGCTCGTCCACAGCCATATACTTCTCCTTAGGGATGGTTAGCAATCACTCTCTAAGCTGGTTCAGGAATGGACGAAGTTTGTGTAACGGGTCATAGCCTGGTTGCCCCTTAGTCACTTGCGTTGAATTTTCATTGAAGTGAATAAAACGTTTAATCTCTTCAAAACGGTTACATGACATGACTGTGCTAACTCTGGGATGTCCTAATGTTTTACTCCAGTAATCTTTAGTAGATGGCAGTTGAATTATAGACATCATAAGAGATATACCCACAAATTTTTCAATATCTTGCGGAGTAACAGTCATATTTTTTTCAGGACGCTTTTCTGTTGCATACAACATGGTTTGTTGGGATATATATTGAAACATTTCACCAGTAAATATGTATTTAAAAAATTGTACAGGTGTTTCCAACGCCATTATCGTTGAAGGCAAACTTAAATCACCAGTGAATTCTAAGTCAGAGTCCATTCTTTCAATGAAGTCATTCCGCCATCTTAGTGTTTCAGCTTTATCAGATCTTGAACGTTGCCCAACTAGTCCAGATAACGGAATTAAGTCCTCTTGTTCATATTCACACTCTTCATCAGTCTCGGGTACGATTATCGATGGTAGTCTTCTAGTTCGTCTCATACGATCTTCATCGTCAGACAGTTCTTCATCTGTACTACCCTCAGGTATACCTTGAATAATGGTATGTACACCACCATAAAATCTGCGAACATCCATGACCCCTGAACAATGCAGTATTAGCATAAACATACAAAATGCAAAAATATTCGGGAACTAAGATAAAACAGTATTTTTCATTTCATCAGAATTGCGCATGATGTGCCAAATATGATCCAAAGGAACATTGAGTATTTTTGTATGTTGGTACATATTTGATCCAAAGGAAAAATACGACTTTTATATCAGTTACATGAATAAAAGCAATGAAATATTACCGGTTTCACAAAAATGAAGGTTTATTTTACTATCTAGATTTTTTCCCAACGGATTCTTTCACGTAAAGTATTTTGAAAATTTTTTTTTATATGAGAGCACTCACTTCAACTGTCAAAACTTGATTTACAAACTTTTAACTAACGTGTAGTTCGACTAGCAGCTTATAGATGGCATCGAAATAATTTTGTATGAGCTTCTATGTACCAAAAATGATACAGCATGCAGAAAACGAGAAAAAATTTATTCGATTTTGAATAATAAGCAAAACTATGGTTTGGTTCAAATATGGATGCAGTTAGGGGTTAAAGTTTTAGTTGCAGTGTGGACACCAATGGGGCCGCCGACATTAGGAAAAAAATGAAAGTTCCACTCTAACTGTATAAGCTCAGCTACTGCTTCGATAGTTTTCAACGAGAGTTAAATGTGATAAAAAAAGATATTGAACTCTGTTGAACAAGTCCTTCCATCGCGGCCATATACATGCTCATCGTCTCCTCTGGACGTTTAGTGCACCTCTTGATCTCTTCCAGCAATCTTTAATCGTAATCTGGAGGCAAACAACTCCATCATTAGCTTTAGCCATAAGTTCACTATGGTGCAATGTACACCAACTACATCAACGCTCTTTTCTTGAACAATTTAAGAGCTTTTTGATAAAGTAGCGCTCTCGCTCGTATTAACTCCTCCACCTACTTTGATGTCGCCACTAAATTTTAGTCCCCATGTATCGACATCCTGTGCCTCCCTCCCTTTTTTTAGAGGCGTTATCCAATCTCCTCACTGAAAATTTATTTTTGCAGTAATTTTCAAGAACTCTGAAGACAGCTCGTTCCCTATGAAATTGGTTATCAGCAAATTAATTTACCGTAGCTTCTCCCTTACGTTGTCCAAATCTTCTGCGCAGCTGAGAGGGTAGCTATTTAACGCATAGAGTGACGTATACATCATTAATTCATCATGAATGGCATTCCAGAGGGTCTTCCTCATTTTGTCAACTGATCCTGTTTCCAACCTTGGAATCTCAAGCTCATATCTTAGCTCATCCTTGTTAAGCCGCTCCACATGATATCTTTCAGCATCCGCCACCCTGAAAATGACTACTAGGATCTTATTTTTTTCTTAGTTGCATGCCATTTATGCACATATTTCTGCTTCATACAGTAGCGCTGGCTCCACGGCGTCCTTTGATAGTTTGGTTCCCCCTACGTTGGCCATAAGTCGACTCAGAGTCGATATGCCTGAAGCAGCCTTCTCAGCCTTTGCTCTGATTTGTCCAGAGAGACTCATCTTCGAGTCGATCAGTAGCCCCAGGAACTTCACCGCTTGAATCAATTCAATTAGTACGTCTCTAGTACTGATCATCCTTACTCTATCGGTTCTCTTCTTTGTCAAGATGACCACTTCGGTTTTCTCGATAGAATGAACCCACGAGCAGTCACCCAGCTTCTCACTCGGCATATTAGCATTCCTAGCCTAAGCTGCGCTTCTTCAACGATGTGTCTAGCGACTAGAGCCACAACATCATCCACATATACGTTCCATAGGTCTGAACTAAGGATAGATCCCTGGACGACATTCAATGTAGCTTCCATCCTTCGTCGGCCGCGTGTCGTGTCGCAAAGCAGGCTTCAGTCCTTCAAGTAGTCCCTCAGAGCCACATAAGATATTCTGGCACACGAAAAGGGGTTTCGAGCGTATCCAAAAAATCTAGCAGAGTTGAAGGCATTCCTAACGTCGAGTGCATAAACAGAACGATCTGTCGCTTGATATGGCTTACTGCTTCTGCCTATTGAACAACGAGGGTATGCAGACAACGATTCGGAGTTTTCCTTCTCATTGCTGATCAGCATGAGCCATGGTTCCTTCCATCGTACTGGAAAAACCCCGTCTAGGAGGCAAGCGTTGAATGTGCTGAGCAGCAAGTCAAGACAATGTTGATAGACCAGTTGCAACATCTTAGCCAGAACACCATCTGGGCGGAGAGCTTTCCTTGCTTTCAATGATAGAACTGCTTTTCATCTTACTTTAAATACTTACTTACTTTTAAGAATATGAAAAAAGAAAATGTTACTTGTGAATTTAAAAGCCAGATTTTGAACTAAATTTTAGTGTATTTATTCATAATAATTACTTCAAATTCAATCAATAGAAAAATTATGATAGTGATGTGTACCACTTTTTAACCCTACTGCAGCAAAACACTTTTTAAAATTTGATGTAATTTTACCATTGCAATATTCCCACACAAAAGAATAACATTTAAAATTCTAAACCGCCCAAATTTGGCACAATTTACACAACACTTAGCTACACTTTTATCGCTTACGTCTTTCTACACTCTTCGCTTAAACTCCGATGTTCAATCCTAACGAGGATTACGCCGAAATCTTCTACCATAAAACCCTTGAACGTTGGGCGCGAAAATGTAAGTCTTTAGATTCTGAGATCAAAAAGAGATCTCGTGCTTCCGGAGATCTAGGTGGAAGCAAAATGTACGAAAAATGTTTGTCCCTCGTCGCCATTGGACGCATTTGAGTTGACAAATCTGAAAATAAGCCCAAATGTAGGTTGTTATGAGTCCAATGTCAAAAAAACCTGAGAAATCAAAACTCTCTCAACCTTGATAATAATAGTATCGTTTGTGAATTGAAGGTTTTTCCCCATGAATCTGAAAAGATACCTTATGCTCACAAAATTTGGCCATCATCAAATGAGACATAGCCATTTCAATTGTATGGAATAACAACATGAATAGCAAGTGTTGATGGTTGATACATATTTTAAATTGATCTTGGCACTACTTTTCTTCAGATTTTCATGGAAATTTAAGAAAGAGTGAGTAATTTGAATAGGTTCAACTGACCAATCATTCAGAAAAATTATTTAAGCTAGAACAAAATGGCGGTTATTATGTGCTTATAAAAAAACCCTTTTTTATTTTTAATAGTATTTGATCGATTTCTCTTTCAAGTATTAAATGTATAATTCAAGTTATCAGTTCACGTCATCAGAAAATTTGTTTTGACGTCAAGGATAGTTACAAGGCCCTTCTGGTAGGATCACTCTCCTGCCTACTCATCTTGTTCCTGTCTCCTTTGCGGCATACGGTTGTTATTGGGATTGAAAATTATCGTTTAAGTTATTGAAGGAAGCGATTGAATTTATGGAAATTGCAGCAGTTGAATTGGAACGCTGGATATCAGCCATGAGTGAAATTAGAATGGTGGAATCATCTATAATGAAGAATCTTGAGGATTTCAATTGTCGGTCGTGGATAATCAAATACAAGGGCCCCTGCGATACTGAAAATTACCAAAATTTCCAAGTTTCTTAATTTTCAAAATGAAGGTTTCAAATGAAGGACAACATATTGAACTAAATGTGTCGGCACAGAATTATAATCCTTACAAGGACGCTGTAGATATTAACAGCTAAATATGGTAAATTGATGTCGAGAAATTGAGTTTTAATGAACTTTCGTACGAAATATGCCAATTATTTTGCTACTCTTTAAGAATTTGATGAAGGTACCGAGTCTTTTCTTCATCGGTGATAAAAATGATCATTAATCTTAACATTTTTCCATAAACGGTACACTTTAGTCAATCATTTCTACCGGGAATAACCAATAAATTAATTCCAAATGCAGCATGAGGAAAGGCGGAGATCAGTGGGGAAAGGGAGTAATCGCTGGTCTAACTCGGTTGACGAAGACAGCTCATCGCTGCTTGGATGGGTCCAGACAGTTGGAGGTGCTTGTTGCAGGAAGCTAGGGCCTGAGAAGGGCTGTAGTGCTACGAAGAGGAGGAAATATAGCATAAATTCACTTCAACATGATTCAGAGCAACTTCATTGGGGAAAATTTCATGCTTGCTTTTCTCTTCCACATTTATCCTTTACCTACCCATGAGCTTACTAAAACATTCTTCTCGCACCCTTAAACGTAGACTTAATAAGCAGGATTTTCAAAATTCGCCGAAGGCATGATAAATATTGAGTAATTGCAAATTATAAAGTGAATCGCTATTTGAAAATTATTTTGTTACTTTCTAGATATAATTCTACATTATACGAGTATGTATGCTCAGTGTTAAGAATTATGATATTATTATTCAATTAAAGGCATTTCATTCATCATATCACTATTAACGTAATGTACATAAACCTAGAAAAGTGCATTGAAGTATTCTATACAATTTCTTGAACCCTAATTTGTTTGCATGTTCTTTTTTCATAAGTAAGCACTTTGCATTTCATTGAACTTCATGAAAGCAACTGAAAATGCGTGAAATGTAGTTATGTGCCAATAAACATAGGTATTTTGCCTGTTTATTGAGCTCTGTTCGGGTAGTTGTAATTCGGTTGTAAATTTGATGATTAAGATGTATTGTGTTATAAATAGGAAGAATACGGAATGAAAGGGTCTATTTAGTGATCACCAGTAGAACCGCACGGTGTGTTTTATTTGTTCTCATAGTTTGAGCGTTGAGATTAACAATAACCAACACCCAGAAATCTAAACTGAGTGATTTGCGTACTTATGACTGACGAGAATCGTGACATAAAAAGACGATACTTTTTTTATCTATTATATAACTGATCATAATTTTAAAGATAAACATGAACACGTATGGTCAAGTTTTCATTTAACTAGAGGACATCATTTTCATGAAAACGAAAACAATGGGTACCAAAAGAAAGTGAACGAGTGATACGGTTGAAAATGATCTTTTTAGGTGAATTTCTTGAGAGAAATTTACCTATCGCTGGATTTCACTTATATATATATATATATATATATATATATATATATATATATATATATATATATATATATATATAAATATATAAATATATAAATATATATATATATATATATATATATATATATATATATATATATATATATATAAACATATATATACACATATACATATAATTATATATATAATACATATATATTGTCGCGTGTAATGGTTCGCGGCCAATAAGTTCAATGTTCCTGGAAAGTGAAAACACACTGTCTTCCAAATTAAGTTAAAAGAGTTTATTTACTAAAAATGCACAATTATTAATTTCACTATTTTACAACTTGTCTATCAATTCTTACGTCAACTGTCTCCACTAACAATCACTTTACAATCACTTCCCTTATCAACCAATATCGCTTCTTAATTCGCACTCCATACTATCGCAGTTTTACTATCGCGGTTGTAATGAAGCCCCCCATTCATTCAGCTCGCCTTTATATAGGGTCTCTAGTAATTCAATCCATTTCTCGTACATTGGCGAACAACCTGGAAAATTCGAGCAGCTTAATGAATGGGGCAGTGACGTCACTTTCAGATGTTAATCATGCTTGGTAGGCTCTTGTGGTTTCGAGTATATTCATTTTGTTGATCATGAGGTTCTTAATGGTTCGCAGAATTATTTGTTCATGTAACAATATATATATATATATATATATATATATATATATATATATATATATATATATATATATATATATATATATATATATATATATATATATATATATATATATACATATGTATATAAACATATATATATATATATATACACATATACATACAGATATCCATATTTATTGTAGTACATACCAATTGCATTCATTCATACTTTCATCTCTAATGGAAGTTACCTATGAAAATTTCACATTATAGGCATGACTCAACACTTTTTAGTTCAAGTATAAGTTCTATGTGTGCATTGCACATTACGTCATACATGCATTCTTTTGCGGTGTTATGTGACTCTTGTCGGTACGAGCCAAGAAGTGTTAAATGTCACACGCAAAAACACAAACATTTCAATTGGATTGTTTTGATGTATTGTTCTGAATGAGCCAATGCAATTGAAATTAACATGATTGGCTTTTTCTATTTAGAGTATTGTGGTGGCATTATTTTGCGTTGCTTCTTTGTTTTGAGAAAAAGTTTAGGCTGTAAAGGGGCAATGCCTTTTATATTGAGTTATTTGATCTTTTTCTTCCAAATGGCGTCACACTTTAAGTGACCTTTTAATTTCAAATTGATTTAGTAAAGAACATGGGAAAAGGGTCATTGTCGTATGTTGCATGATTTGATTAACCTAAGTTGAAAAATATTCACAAGGCATATTAATTGGGGCAGTAATTTTTACAATTATTTATATAATAGGCATTATTCTAAGTATATAATTAGAAACGACTAAATAGAAATGTTTCGGTATGAGTAAAAGTATTCAATAAAAATTCGTTTAATCAGTTTTTTTTCTAATGAAAAAGGCACGAGTTTGATAAAAGAACTAGACAACATTTTTATTAATACAAAACAAGTTGGGTAGACAGACCTATGCTCATGTCAGAAGGGTTTTGTACTCAACTTACAAAATGCAGTAACCAGCAACGAATAAAATCAAGAAACATGTCAAAGACGATTTTATTGGAGAAAATGTGAAATTCGAGGATCATACTATTATTAACAAAGTTGAAAGAATTTTGACTTCTGAGGTATTTGTTAGAGTTATACCCATAAATATCTCCCTTGATAATTTATTCAGATTTTTTAGATCACGGGTGTCCATTCGCGAAGGAGGAAACACATTTTTCATGTATTTCCCCCCCCCCCCCCCCCTCTCCCCCCACTGAAGCAAAAACGGTCAGTTTAAGAACTGTTTTGAAAAGCTCTCATAGAGAACTTTCAGTTGATACTCATATCGGCTACCTTTCATGAAATTTTTTTCCAGGGGTCACTTCTCTGTACTGTAATCATCGATTCATGCCCTATTTTTTCGAATCCTAGAATGGTTACAAAGCCCTTTTGCTAGGAGCTCTCTCCTGCCTCTTCGACTTGTTTGAATTATATGTACTCATCTTCATGATACCTATCATTCCTGCAATTTTCATGCAAATCCTAGCAAAGCTGTAGTGTCTAAGTCGGTAAAAAGCGCATATGGCTCCACAGCCATATGTTCCCATAGTAATACAGGGCATATTGTTCCATAGTAATACAGGAAAATTCAAATCGCTATAACTTCGTCAAATACTATTCGATCTTTATGAAACTTTCAGAAAAGGTCAATCCTATAAAAGGTCAGGGTACCGTTTAGATTTTATTCAAGAAAACATAAAATCGATGAATCATACTATTACTAACAAAGTTGAGTGAATTTCGACTTCTCATGTGTTTGTTGTTGTTGTACTCATTAAGGCCTACATCCATGATTTTTTTCAGATTTTTCGGATGGAAGGTGTCCGATCGCGAGGGGGGGGGGTACGCGAAAAGTTCGTTCATTTCCCCTTCCCCTGCCCCCCTCGGTACTTATAAGGCAATTTCAAGACTTGTTTTAAAAAGATCTTATTAAGACCTTTCCAATGACACCCTACTCGACTACCAATGGTGAAAATGTTTTTTTGAGGGGTCACCTCCCTATATGGGGAGACCCCCCTTAAACCCCTTTAAAAAAAATTTTCACCCTTGAACTTTCAAGAGGTCACCACTTCTGACCTTTCCACAAAGTTTCATGGCTGTAGCCTCTACAGTTTCGGAGAAAAAGTGCTGTGACATACAGACGGACGGACGGACGGACGGACGGACGGACAGACGGACACAGGTCGTGATTGCAATAGGGTTTTGTATTTTAGTACAAAACCCTAAAAAGGGTAAAAATTACATGCGAAGGAATCAATGCAGTTAAAACTAGAAAGATTGAGTGAAGTAAGTGAGGAGTTGTGTTAAACTGTAATCTTTGTATTGAAACATTGAAGCCCAAATAAAGTTACTATTGAAATTACTATCTGCAAACATGGTTGAATTTTATCTTGAAATTGCCATGAAGAGTATTCCACTTTTTGACAGTGACTATAAAAATTTAAATGCATTCCTGAAAATTGTAGAAATTATAGAAAAAAGTCATTGTCCCGATGCCAATACAGCACTTATTGATTTTGTATTTTATTGTAAGTTATCGGCTAATATGCAAACTGTGATACCTTGTACAGGTATTCCTACAAATTTTGCAAGCTAGAAAGCAAACTTAAGCAAAGATATAAAAATGTAAACACGACCCCTCGATCGATCTTAAGTAATCTTTCCCAAAAGAAATAGAATATTATTGCATACAAGGATAAAAATCTAACGTTAGTTAATGAACTACAAATTGCAAATTCAGGTTCAGGTGTGACGCAAAGTCAAAAAGAGGTAATAAGAAAACTAAAGGACACGTACGCACTAACAGTTTTTAACAAGTTGGGTAGACAGATCTATGCTCATGTCTGAAGGGTTTTGTACTCAACTTACAAAATGCCGTAACCAGCAACGAATAAAATTAAGAAACACGTCATGTTCGAGGATCATACTATTATTAACTAAGTTGAAAGAAAATATTTTAATTCTGAGGTATTTGTTCAAATTATACCCATAAATATTTCGCTTGATAATTTTTTTAGATCACGGGTGTCCATTCGCGAGGGAGAAAACACATTTTTCATGTATTTCCCCCCCCCCCCCTCTCTGTGTCCCACTGAAGCAAAAACTGTCAGTTTAAGAACTGTTTTGAAAAGCTCTCATAGAGAACTTTCATTTGATACTCATATCGGCCACCTTTTATGAAATTTTTTTCAGGGGCCACTCCTTTGTACTGTAATCATCGATTCATGGCCTATTTTTTCGAATCCTAGAATGGCTACAAAGCCCTTTTGCTAGGAGCTCTCTCCTGCCTCTTCGACTTGTTTCAATTGTATGTAGTCATCCTCATGATATCTATCATTCCTGAAATTTTCATGCAAATCCTAGCAAAGCTGTAGTGTCTAAGTCGGTAAAAAGCGCATATGGCTCCATAGCCATATGTTTCCATAGTAATACAGGGCACATTGTTCCATAGTGATACGGGAAAATTCAAATCGCTATAACTTCGTTAAATACTATTCGATCTTTATGAAACCTTAAGAAAAGATCAATCTTATAATAAGTCATCTGTTTGCTAAATTTTATTCAATTTAAGGGTACCATTTAGATTTTATTCGAGAAAACATAAAATCGATAAATCATACTATTACTAACAAAGTTGAGTGAATTTCGACTTCTCATGTATTTGTTGTTGTTGTACTCATTAAGGCCTACATTCATGATTTTTTTCAGATTTTTCGGATGGAAGGTGTCCAATCGCGAGGGGGGGGGGGGGTACGCGAAAAGTTCGTACATTTCCCCTTCCCCTGCCCCCCTCGGTACTCATAAGGCAATTTTAAGACCTGTTTTGAAAAGATCTCATTGAGACCTTTCCAATGACACCCTACTCGACTACCAATGGTGAACATTTTTTTTTTGAGGGGTCAACTCCCTATATGGGGAGACCCCCTTAAACCCCTTTGAAAAATTTTTTCACCCTTGAACTTTCAAGAGGTCTTCACTTTTGACCTTTCCACAAAGTTTCATGGCTGTAGGCTCTATAGTTTCGGAGAAAAAGTGCTGTGACATACAGACGGACGGACGGACGGACAGACGGACACAGGTCGTGATTGCAATAGGGTTTTGTATTTTAGTACAAAACCCTAAAAATGGTTTAAATGATCAATTACGTGGAACCATATTTTCAGCTAGACCAAATACCCTTGCTGACCCAATTGATTTGAGTCTTGAGCTGGAAAAAAGTGAAGCTGCCCAACCAGCAAAAGTATTTCACTACTACAATAGGGACAATAAAAACAAAAGAGACATCAGAAATAATAAAAGCAATGATAAAAGGAACAACGGAGATAACAATAGCAATAGGAGTAACAGGGAAAACAGAAATAATAGTAGCAATAACAGTAGCTACAATTATAGGAATAGTGATAGATAAAATGCATATACGAATAGAAATACTACATATAATTATAAACAAACTAGAGATAACAATAATCAAAATTACAATAGAAATAGGCGATGGAATAACCGCAACTATAATAAGATCGTATACCTGGTACAGGATCAGGGAAGCGCAGATGTCTCCGGGTTAAAATAGATGGTCCTACCCGAACTAGAATATATAAAATATCCGATAACTGCATAAATTACGTTACCCTGTTCTGTAACAATTCAGGACAGAACCTTAAATTTTTAGTTGATACTGTAACCAATATCTCTCTATGCAAGAAAAGCAAAATCGAAGAAAATGAATCGTTTTCCATTACGGTTGGGTGTAATTTAACTGGTACAATGAGTGATATCAGCTCATAATATGGTTCAATTAAACTTAACTTTAAGATAGGAGCCTATGATGTCATCCATAAATTTTTCATGGTGGATGATGTTACAATTTATACTGATGCTATAATTGGAAGAGATATTTAGAGCCCTATAGAATTTAAAAATATTGATGTAAAACAAATCAAACTACCGGCTAGGTCAAAAACAGTATTACCAGTTAATATAAAAACGTATTTGTCAGTAATTCGATTATACCGATGAAAGATATAAAATATATTCGAATTCTGAATGCTTCTGATTCAAATGTTATGCTTGACAACGTGGAAAATCTTTTTGAAAATCAACCTTTGAACAGCTATAAAATCAAACAGAATCATCATTGTAAAGACGTAAGGCTGAAAAACATCATTGAATATATCACCACTTCGTTATCCCTTGGCTGAAGATACTCTTTTGGACATGATACGAGAATATCAAGACATTTTTTATTTAGATGATGAAAGATTAATAGCCAACAACTTATAATGACAACATTTAAAAGTCGCACATAGCACACCCGTCTATATTAAGAACTATAGACTACCACATTCACAGAACGAAAAAATTCTAAACCAGCTTCAGAAATTGCTAAATGATAAAATCATAGAGGCATCCTACAGCCCGCATGATTCACCCTTGCTTATCATACGCTAGAAAAGCGATGGTAAGGATAAGAAATAGCGTTTGGTGGTTAATTTTCGAAGACTAAATGCTAAAAATGTTAATGAAAGTATTTTCTAACAAGATTAGAAGATTTCATCGACAAACTGAGTATAACAACATATTTTTTAACTCTTCATCTGAAATCGAGGCCATTGATAGCAATTTCCTGATAACCATTGTCATTACCAGGTTAAGAGACTACCTTTTGGATCAAAAGTTTGTTCAAATAGTTTTCAAATGATATTAGCTATTCCTTTATGTGGACCGCAATCAAAACATGAGAAAAGTTTTCGAAAGGCTGAACCAATATAACCTAAACTTGAATCCCAAGAAGTGTCAATTTTTCAAACCCGATGTTGTATACTACGTTCGCCGAATACCACAAGATGGTATTAAAACTGACCTAGTGAAATATAAAATCGTTAAAGACTATCTTGTTCTGAGGAATGTGGATAAAATGCGCAGATTTGTTGTATTTTATAACATTTATCGGCCTTTTATCTCAAATTTTGCAGACATAGCAAAAAGCTCAAATTCATTATTGAAGAAAACTGTATCATTTTTATGGGAAGAAGCTGTTGATACTCTTAAAGCTAAACTAATGAAACCACCAATTTTACAGTTTCCAAACTTCGACAAATCTTTTATACTGACAACTAATGCGTCAAATTACGCGTAAGGAGCAGTTTTTCATACCAAGGGGATATAAGTTCTGATTTACCAATTTTCTGTGAGTAAATCATTAAACAAGCATGAACTAAACAATCCAATTACTAAACAATTGTTGTAGACGGACCTACGTTCATGTCAAACAGGTTTTATATCCAACTTCCCTGAAATGCAGTTTCCAGAAACGCATAAAGTCAAGAAACATGTCAAAGAATGTCTGCATTTAAAAGAAAATCCATTGTTGCTCAATTTTCAACGGTCGCCATTTTGTTGCGTAGTCAGATATATCACTCAAACCACGAACTCCCAAAAATATTTATATTATTAATCTTATTTGAAAATGTTAAGCAGACTAAATCAAAACTGCAGTGTTTGATTCAATGGAAAGTCCATAAAATACCAATATCATGTTTTATAGTTGTTGTTATTGGAGAAAATTCAAATGGCTATAACTTCCATGTATATCATTCCACTTTCATTAAATTTATATGATATGAGCACCTTGTGTAAGACTACTGAAATTTTGACTTCTAATATATTTTTTGTTGCTGTGCTCATAAAGACCCTCCATAATTTTTTTCAGATTTTCTGATCTCAGGTATCCAATCGCGAAGGGGAGAACACCGATTTTTCATATATTTGCCCTCCCTGTGCGCCCCTCGAATCAAAAAGTATTAGTTTAAGGCCTGTTTTGGAAAGATTTTATCTAGACCTTTCATTTGATACCCATTTTCGCTACCTTTGATGAAATTTTTATTTTGGGGGCCACTTAAATGCCCCCTTGAATACTTAATTAAATACCTTATTAAATTTTTTTGTAGTTGAACTCCGAAGAGAGCACCACTTTAGAACTACATACAAAATTTGATGTTTCTAGCTAAAGTAGTTTGCGAGAAAAATAGCTGTGACACACGGACGGAAGATCGGACAGACAGGACGCGATTTGAGTAGAGTTTTTTAAAATTATTTTACAAACCCCTAAAATGAGCTATTAGCGATTCACTGGGGAATCAACTTCTTTCGACTATACCTCCGTCCTCAAAATTGACAAAAATATCTCGATTCCACAATGGAGAAGCTACTGGACGCTACCCATGATTGATTATCTATGAACTAGCATTGGCCAATAATGATGAATTATTTGAGTGTATGCACATAAAAGATTTCAAAGAAATATTTAACTAGTTGCAACTATAGAAAAAGTATAGCAAGCGCCCTAAACTAAATATTTTAATATGTACTCCACTAAAAAGAATAGATGATAAAATCACTCAAAATAAACTAACAACTGAGTATCATAGTTCGCCACATGGAAGACAAACTTAAGTGTTAGAAAGATAATTCTGAAACTTAAACAAAGATATTGCTAGAAAAATATGAGCAATATGTGTGATAACCTCGATCCGTCGGATCCATATTCTGTAGAGATCTGTCACCCCTCAAATTAAACGTCCACGCCAGCAATGCGTCTCAACCAGTTGATGCAATTGTTTGACAGCTCTTTGCGACTGAACCGATTGACGTCAACTGGTGGTGAGCGAATCGCTGCCACTGAAGTACAACTTGACGTGGGTCGTTTGACAGGTGTGAGTGGTTGATAAATTGTAAAATTGCATTCCCATAGCTCTAGGATTAGATAGTTCGTAAAAGAGAATAGCAGATTTTATGAAGAGTGAAGTTCGTCGAAGTTTGATATCCTCGTTGCCTGTAGCCGAATTCTCTTTTATCGTCGCACAAGTACACAAGTAGGAGGAATTCAAAATTTTACTTTCCTTGAAAATTCAGAAGACATTGTTGATGGCGCCTCCCTATTGAATTCGTGGAAAACACAGCACGAAACACATTAAACCTTTCCGGCGCGTATGAATCAGTACCAATAACGCGCGAACCAAAAATGTTAAAATCCGGGCTTTGAGTTTCTTCTCCTCGGGCAGTGAACAGTACATATCAAAACATGAATCTTATTCATTTGAGCAATTGCTCCTCCAAATTCGTAACCAATTTTTTTCACTAATGTTAATTCGACGTAGCCACGCCCTCGACCGACATAATGTTAGATATTTTTATTTATGCGAGCTTCCGAGAAATAAAATTTATTCGAAATATTCTTTCGTCCCCTTTTGTCGATAAATATCCTCATTCATGCAACAGGCACCGGTCAAATTATGCATGCACGCAGCGTCACAACGCGCGTAACTTGTCTTTCTTTTGCTTGTGCGATACTGTCAGAATGAAATAAAACAATTACTTCGACTGCGGAACGGACATGACCGGCAGACACACTGTCAGACTTCCACTACATGCCGCGACCAGAAACAAATTTCCTAATCTCGATCCGGGTTGCGGTTTTCCACTAGCGGTAGGAAAGTACAAGACTACTTGGACGTCGCGACGTTTTCGTGGTGACGATTCAAAATAGACCCCTTTTTGGTTGTCAATCGTCCACTCGCTAGATGTCCAACGGAACTCGACGAGCCTCTCATTCCTCATTGCATTGCGGAAGCGCAATTCGTGAATAGGCTCCGTTGTCAAAGGGTTGCCATGTCCGCATTTTAATTCTCGACTCTAATTTTCAAATTAATAGAAGTTAATAATGAGATGATTTTTTTAAATAATAATAAAAAGATAAATATCACAACGAATATAATTAGAAAGAAAGTTTTAAATTGAATATAGAAAAATAAAAAAAAAAAAAATATAAAATTTACATTAATAAAAATATTTTATGACATAACTATAAATTGAAATATTTAAATTTTTTTTTTTCAAAGTCCTATTAAAAATTCGGATAGATGTTATGAAGGTTTTCAAGCAATTTCCTTAGGCGACTGCTCGATTACTACAAAATCGACCAAGAAACTTTTGCTTTTCCAATTTTCAGGAAAATTTAAGGAAACGTGTTTAATTTGAATGTGTTCAACCGGCCAAGCATTCAGTAAAATTATTTGTGCTGGGTCAAAATGGCGACTACAATCTTGGTATGAATGAAACTCTGCATTTTTCGCATAAATTGAATGATTTCTTATCCAAATATTGGATGAATAATTAAAGTCATCGATTAACGCTATTCGAAAACTTATCTCGAACACTAAGATGGTTACTCAGCTTGTGACATTGTTTTAATAACTATCACGACTTGGCTTATCACCTGTCGCCGATCTGAAGCTGATTTTTGGGAGAACCCGCATACATATATGTAAGATATATATATGTTTGTGTGTATAAATATATACATATATATATATATATATATATATATATATATATTTATATATATATATATATATATACGAGTATATATATATATATATATATATATATATATATATATATATATATATATATATATATATATATATATATATATATATATATATATATATACGTAAAGAAAATAGCTACAACTAATTGTAATTTTATTAATTATTTTGAATTTGCCGCCCAACTCCACAGGCTTTGATCGATATCACGTTTGACAGCGACTCCTTCACAAGTGTCACTGACAGTCGAATGAAATTGTGAGATTATGTTAATTATTGAGAGTCATGATAGTGCTCAAAGAGTATTTCATGTAAAAGAAATATCAAGGCCTGGAATAAAGGCTTAAAATGTTGTTTTTAGGGTATTGTAAAATCATTTTACAATACCGTACTAAAATCGCTTCCTGTCTGTCCGTCCGTCCATCTGTCCGTCCGTCCGTGTGACACACCACTTTTTCTCGCAAACTGCATAAGCTAGAAACATAAGATTTTATATGTAGATGTAAAGTGATGCCCTCTTTAAAGTTTCATTACAAAAACAATGTATAAGGTGTTCAAGGGGGTCTCCCCATATAGGGGAGTGGCCCCCGAAAAAAAGTTTTATCGCATGTAGGCAATATGGGTATCAATTGAAAGCTCTTGATGAGAACTTTTCGAAACAGGTCTTAAAATGACAAATTTTGCTTGGAGGGGTGCAGGGGAAAGAGAAATATACAAAAATTTTGTGCCCTCCCCTCACTTTTCACCCGAAAAATCTGAAAAAAATCATAGAGGTGAGACTTTAAGAGTACAGGGCAACAAATACCTCAGAAGTCAAAATTCGATCAACTTTGTCAATAATAGAACATTTTATAAATTTTACATTTTTGCATATAAAATCAAAATAGGACCCTTAAATTTCTCAATAAAAGTAATTGAATGTGCTCTGAAAATTTCACAATAATTGAACCATAAACAGCTAAGTTATAGCTGATTGAATATTTAACAATTACAACAACATTAACACGTGATACTAGGGAGATACACGTTTGCAACGGACCTAGCCACTATAAATATGTAGGAGTTTTGATAAAAATTTTAGAAATGGTTTGTAATATTGATGTGTCGTAATGACTAACTAAACGATGGGGTCAAAACACTTGAAACAAAATAGCGGCGAATATAAAAATATAATAACCATAATAATTTTTCGAGCTCAATTTATGGAATCTGTATATTAGTCAAGTTTTGATATGCAGAATATATTGTATGATTCACTAATTGTTTTAAAATACGTTTCTGGCAGGAGCTCTCTCCTGCTACTCCAACTTGTTTTGTCTTTACAGGTGAGTTAGTAATTTGTTTATAAGTGATAAAAGTGGAAATATATGTACATAACTTTGTCAATAAAAAACTTTTGTCTTTACAGAAAAACGCAATTTTGTCCTTATCCCACCCATCAGAGTGTGATAATATCATATATATATACTTGTATATATATATATATATACATATATATAAATATATATATATATATATAAATATATATATATATATATATATATATATATATAAATATATATACATATATATATATATATATATATATATATATATATATATATATATAAATACATTTATATATATATATATATATATATATGTATATAAATATATATATATATATATATATATATATATATATATATATAGATATAGATATATATATATATATATATATATATATATGTATTGTATATATATATATATATATATATATATATATATATATATATATATATACCTGTATATATATATATATATATATATATGTATATATATATATATATATATATATATATTTATATATATATATATATATATATATATATATATATATATATATATATATATATATATATATATATATATATGTGTGTGTGTATTTGTATATATACTGACTTTAAGCATGCATACGATAGTAGTGATCGTTATGTACTGTACCAAATAATGCTTTGCTTTGGCATGCCAGTTAAATTACTCCGTCTTAGCAAAATTAAAAATGATGTTAGCAACCTATCAACTCTGCATCAATAACCAAATCATCAACAACTTTGACACAAAGATCGGACTAAATTTCGGAGATGGGCTAGCCCCGTTGCTTTTCAATTTGGCTCTAGAATATGTCATAAGAAAGCTACCTGTCGATACTAGAGTTGACCCAAGTAGCAGCCTATGCGGGCGACATCAACATTTTGTCACAGTCGTCAACAACTCCCCTCCAAAGAGCTTTTCTTGAAACTCGACAGCGAAACGAAACTAGTAGGGCTACAAATCAATGAAAATGAAACAAAGCTGTTGACACTGTCGTGAAAAAATATCTTAAAAATATCACACTTGGCCAATCAATATAGAAACTGCATATCCATCTATTTAAATTACAAAACAACGAGAAATGCCAATAAAAAAATCCCCGTTGGCAGCACCAGCCGGAAAGGTAAATTTCTCGTATGTAGCGTAAAGTTTCGAAGAAGAATTTGGCTTGCCTACTACTAAACTTCTTTCTGCAATTTTCGTAGTACCACATGGGTATTTATTAACATAAAAAAAATCTGGCTCCGTTCGTTTTTGGAGACCTTTTATCGGGGTGCAAATATTTTGCTAATTAAATTGAGTTGCACGCGTATGGATTACATATTGAAAATCGGCGGATCATAAATTGTTGTAAACATATAAATACCGGTTTCGCCCTTCTCGCATTTGCTGTTTACACAGTTCACAGTGGTAACCACACAAAGGCTTAAATAGCTCGAATAGTTAATTTCAAAAGATTTCCATAAAAGTTTAATCAGTACTTGCATTGCCATTAATATATACATTTTCAATTTTTTTCCGAACTATGAGGGCCGTCATTTCGATTTTTATTGAAATCGGCTGCTAAAAATATTAAGCTGTAAATTTTCGACTTTTTAATTTGTCATTCGATTTGCATAATTAAATTAAAAAATTAAATTGCCTTAATAACTTATAATTTCAAGTTTCAACGGAATCTGTTGAGAATCTTGGCTGCTAGAGGCCTACAGAAATAAAAAAAATTGTATGCCAACCCGTGTACGGGGAGACCCGCCTGTATGGGGAGACCCCCCTTAAATACCTTAAAATATTTTCTTGCACTACAAATTTCAAGAGGCATCACTTTTGACCTACGTAGAAAATTTCCTCATTCTAGCTCATGTGGTTTGCGAGAAAACTTGTTATGACGCACGAACAAACGGGCGGACGGACGGACAAACAGAGAAGTCGCGATTTTATAATTTATTAGGGTATTGTTAAAAATATTTTACAATATCTTTAAAATGATCTGGTTTATAAGTTCTTTCAAGTAAAGTCATTTAAAACGATTCCATGAAAAATATTCATTATATCAGTTGGCACTAAAATAGCGAATTGCGCTTGCCTTCAGACCTTTGGGGGCCGCCATTTTGAATGCATGCATTTGATTTTGGATTATTTTAAATCTTTGTATGCTAGGACCTCATCAATCAATGTACTATCTCGTTCAAATAGGAGTTTCACTCTAGGCAGGGCAAAATAATTCAATTTTTAAAGAAAATGGCAGCTTTAAATTTTCGACTTATTTATTTTTCATTCAATTTTAATAATTTCCTGCGAAATACAAGAACATAGTACAGAGATTCATAATCTCAAGTTTCATCAAAATCCGTTGGAAAATGTGACCGCTAGAGGGCCACAAAAACATGAAAAAACGCATATTAAAACGGCCGCCATTTTGAAATTTGCAAATGCATGATCACCAAAACATCAAAGACTGTAGGTCTAAGTAATTTCTATCTTGAAACCAAGTTTCATATATATCAGATCAAAATCGCGACTTTTAAAAGCCTTTGAAATTTTGACCTTCAACTTTCCGCCATTTTGTTTTTTGCAACCTGACTTTCAGTTTTTAACGTAGTTCTTTAGATACTTATAATTACTATCTAACCGCCGAATTTCATGAAAATCTGTTGAAAGCTTTGACCACTATTACAACAACAAAATTTTGCACGTCTTTCGACCTTTGAGCGGCCGCCATTTGCTTTCTGCCGTACCGACTTTGGATTTTTTATTGTGAGATTCATCACATACATCAATGAACCTTTGTACCAAATTTCATCCAAATCGGAGTTATACTTTGGTCAGAACAGAAATCACGATTTTTCGTCTAAAATGGCCGCCATTTTGTTTTTGCCCAGCCGATATAGCTGGTTCACGAACTTAACCGAGATAATTACCCAATACACCTTTGCTGAAAATTTGGTGAAAATCGAAGCAAAATTGCAACCTCTAGCGTGGTCACAAATTTCGTTATATCCCATATATATATATATATATATATATATTATATATATATACGAGGTGTGTTCAAAAAATATCGCGAATTTTGTTTTTTTTAAAAATTATTTATTTATTCATGAATATCTATTTTGTCCCCTTCAAAGTAATCCCCATGAGATATTAATACACTTGTGCCAACGGTTTTTCCAATCTTCGAAGCACTTCAAAAAATCATTTTTTTAGTCTTGTTCAGCTCCTCCTTCGATGCCGTCTTTATCTCGTCAAGCGTAGCGTAACGTCATCCTTTCATGGGCCTCTTCAGTTTAGGAAACAAGAAAAAGTCACAGGGGGCCAGATCTAGGGAATACGGTGGCTGCGGCATCATTAGTGTGTTGTTTTTGGCCAAAAAGTCGCGCACAAGCAACGATGTGTGAGCAGGGGCGTTATGGTGGTGCAAAAGCCAATTTTTGTTCTCCCACAAATCCGGGCGTTTCTGGCGGATTGCTTCGCGCAAATTGCGCATAACTTGCAGGTAATATTCCTTATTGACCGTTCTTCCCTGTGGCAAGAGCTCATGATGCACTACGCCCCTGCAATCGAAGAAAACTGTCAGCAAAACTTTCACATTCGACCGAACTTGGCGCGCTTTTTTCGGTCTTGGTTCATGCGGCAGCTTCCATTGAGATGATTGAGCTTTGGTTTCCACGTCATAACCATAAACCCACGATTTGTCACCAGTTATGACCCTCTGGAGCAAATTTGGTTCGTCGCGGACAGAGTTTAACATCTCATTAGCAATGTTCATGCGTTGCTGTTTTTGGTCGCAATTGAGCAATTTTGGTACGAATTTCGCGGCGACCCGTCTCATGCCCAAATCGTTGATAAAAATCGAATGGCACGAGCCAATCGATATGTTTAGGTCCTCAGCAACTTCTCTAACGGTGGTTCGACGATTGGCCAATACCATTTTCTCCACTTCATTAATTTTTTCGTCTGTTGTTGAAGTGCTCGGGCGTCCGGCACGCTCTTCGTCGTTCACATCTTCTCGGCCTTCTTAAAACATTTTGTACCACCGATAAACGTTGCTTCGGTCCAAGGTAGCTTCTCCGTATGCCACAGTCAACATTCGGAATGCATCCGCGCACTTAATTTCGTTTTTCACACAAAATTTGATACACGTTCTTTGATCCATTTTTTGAATAGGTAAAAATCGAAGACGATTGAAAACACGTGCAAGTAAAGCAGCTATCACCAATTAAGTGAACATTCAAAATGGCCGAGCTTGTCGGCATAAGTGACAGACATGAGTACCAACATAACGCCACAAAAAAATTGAAATTCGAATATACGTAACCCGCGAAAATTCAAAATTCGTGATACTTTTTGAACACACCTCGTACATATATAAATATATATATGTATATATATATATATATATATATATATATATATATATATATATATATATATATATATATATATATATATATATATATATACATATATAAATATATATATATATATATATATATATATATATATATATATATATATATATATATATATATATATATATATATATATATATATATATATATATATGATGCTCTCCGCAATAGGTAAATTTCTCTCGAGAAATTTACCTAAAAGACGAAATGCGGTGAAGAATACAGCTGGCGAATAAAATTTTTTATTCTGTTTTGACGATTTTGAAGACCAGCTACATACACCTTAATAAACATAAGCAGTCAAGCAGCCACGTTGTGATCAGGAGTAGCTGCTTCTGAAGAGATAAGGTGGTCATCCTATCGACTCTGCTTAGTTTGTTGTTTTGCTAGTTTAAAGTCAACTACATCCAGAAAGTTTCCATCCTTTCGGCAGAGATGAGAGGTTCACTTCAGTCAGTTTAACATCTTTATGTTTGACATTTCTCTTGTAATGCAATGACCTTCTTTGGAGAAAGTAATGGTTGCTTTTTGTATAATGTTTGCGTTTGTATCAAGCTTCCGTGTCCGCAAAGTGTAATGAGGCAAAAAAAATGTGGAATTTACTGTGGAGTAGCTTCATTGACACATAATAGAACATTTCTAAAGATAATAAAAATTGATCGGTACGTATCGTAGAATAGAGTACGCGTAGTAAATATTCTGTAGTGAAGCTTCATGGCTCGACAAAAACCCGCCTGATATGATCCCGCAAATGCTAGTCGTCAAGCACGCGTACACGGTCGTTAAGCAAAGCTAGTTAGCTGAGCTCGGTGTTATTTATAGCTTGCTGACACTTATGGCAGACAATCGGCATCCGTGTTCTATGTTCAAAAAAAATTCATTACAAGATAGGAAAATTAAGCTCTAAGTATACAAAGTAAAACAACAAAACGTAATATCCCGCTACCTGGCCTAATTTAGTACTTGACGTAATTTACTACCTGACCAATTACCCGT
>OZ017739.1:195971973-196054473 GCA_963969285.1 Odontomyia ornata
ATTTGTCCTCTCAGTCGTCGCTTTGGAGCTTTGACGGAAGCGCAAATCGTGCATCGACAGCACCAGTCCTCTACGTCTTCTCGAGCGTGGAGCCAGTAAAACCGTTCCCGAAATTTCGCTAAGGTCTTGTTAACACCAAGGTGGCCTCCCGAGGATCCTTCATGCATCTCCTTAACTACATCGTGGATACGGCTTTTGGGAAGTATAGTTCGCATCCTATAGGAGCTGCCATCCGCCGTTTCCCATTTTTGCTTGGGTACGCCATCCTCCACCTGGAGGGAGCTCCATTGTGCCCTATAACTTTTCAGAGTGGCACCGTGCATCGAAACGTCCTTCCACTCTGGTCGCCCAGCTGTCTCCTTCCATACGAGCAATGGCACGATGTGTTCATCGGCTAACTGGGCATTTTGAATCTCCTACGTTGACCAACCTTCATCGATTTCAGCCGTTATCAATAGCAGATCAACGGGCGGTTCCTTTACCTCAATCCCTCGGCAATGCTTGCAGTAAGCTGAACATGGACGACGAGATAGAGAGCCAGCATTCCCATGAACTCCACCCTTCCGATGAACAATTTCGTAGTTGAATGACTGCAATCTTTCGATCCATCTCGCAACTTGTCCCTCGGGGTTTTTGAAGTTGAGCAGCCATCTCAGCGATGCATGATCCGTTCGAAGAACAAATTTCTGGCCATATAGGTACTTGTGAAACTGCTGGGTGGCCTCTATTCTAGCTAATATCTCCTTCCTGGTCACGCAGTGGTTACTCTCACTTTTTGAAAGAACTCGACTGTAATACGATAGGACTCTTCCATTGCTTTCGATCTGCTGAGAGAGTATAGCTCCAATACCGCAGTTGCTCGCATCGGTGTTAACTACACACATTTTTCCGGGTTTCGGATATGCCAGTATGGGTGATTCACACAGATTCTCCTTCAAAGTCTCAAAGGCTACCTGGCATTGTTCATTCCAGACATATAGACGATTTTTCTCGGTTAGTTGATGGAGACACTTAGCTATTTGGGCAAGGTCTTTGACGAATCTTCGATAGTAGGTTGCCAGACCCAGAAAACTTCGTAGTTGGTGCTTGTTGTTTCGTGTTGGCCAGCATTTCACGGCTTCAATTTTCTCAGGGTCTGTTTTGACCCCTTCTGCTGATACGGCGTGTCCCAGGTATTTCATTCAGCTGCGAAAAGGGTACACTTGTCGGGACACAGTTTCAAATTCGCCCGTCACAATCGGGAAAAAACCTCTTCTAAGTTCTGCACATGCTCTTCGAACGTTTTTCCGATGACAATGATATCATCTAGGTACACCAAGCAGATTTTCCAGGTAAGGCCTCGTAGCACGTCTTCCATCAAGCGTTCGAAAGTGGCTGGAGCATTGCAAAGCCCAAATTGCATCACCACGAATTGCCATAATCCGGACCCTACTGAAAATGTGGTCTTATCTCGGTCCTTCTTGTCGCTTTCCACTTGTCAGTAGCCACTTTTGAGATCGAGTGTAGATAACCATTTTGCGTCGGCCAAAGTGTCTTTCTTAGTGACGTCGTTAAGCTGCCTATAGTCGACACAAAAACGAACGCTATTTTCCTTTTTCTGTACTAGAAATACTGGCGCGGCCCATAGACTGACAGAAGGTTCAATAACGCCTTATTTTTCCATGTCCGAGATCAGTGTGCACACTTCTCCTTGTTTGGCTATAGGAAGATGTCTCGGTGCTTGTCGAGTTGGCTTGGCTCCCAATGTATCTATGATGTATGTTACCATACTCGTTCGGCCTTGATCACCCGGGCTTGTTGAAAAGATGTCACTGTACTTAGTGACCAGATCAGAGGCTCGCGTGAATAGCTGCACTGGCAATGCGACCTGCTTTAATATTGCAGACGTGGATTCTCGCGCTTTTTCTGCGTCTTGCCTCCTTTTCCAATGATGGTCATGAGTGGCTTCCAAAGAGGTGATGGTGGAAACAGGCTGGCAGCTGCTGATGACTTCTCCCGCTTTGATGCTCGTGGTTGAGTCTGCGGTGTTAAGGACTCTAACCGGCACGTATCCGTTCCTTAAAGATCTTACAAGGCTTCTTCCTACAATCAAACTGCGCATTTCGGACATTTTCGTTTTTCTCTGTCAGATAAGATCGGTAGTCTCCAGAATCACCATCAAACTTGGCCCATACAATGCTTTCGGAAGAACCCGGTACATCAGTGTCAATACATACTACTACATTCATCTTGGGAATTTGGACGCTAGGACCCTCTATCAATACTTCAACATTCTGCCATTTCAATACCCGTTTGCCCAAATCCATCGTTATTCCATGTGGTCACAGAAAATACATTCCGAGAATGCAGTCATCCATAATGTTCGCGACCAGAAAATTATGTCGGAACGCAAGGTCTCCCCACTGTATCTGGAGGTTGACCTCTCCATGGACAGGTGCAGTTTCTCCCGTAGCTGTCCGTAGTGAGAAAATTCTGCCCTTGTGAAGTTGTTGCTGTCTAACTAGGTCTGGTCGGATAATCGATCGGGTTGCACCAGTGTCGATTGTTATGGTGGAGTGTTCTCCGTCAACTTGACCCGGAAGGCATAAGTCCGCTTCTCCACGATGTAGTCTTGACACGGCGATGGTGAAGCTGGGGACGTCGATCCTCCTAACCAACCTCTGCCCCACGAAGTTGGCTCTTACATGTTTCCTGACCCCTCTGTTTGAAGGGCTTCCATTCTGGGCTCCTGACTCGGTCTGGATCTCCTCCTAGCTGCACACCCTGGACAATAGCTCGGTTTTCTTCGCTTCTTGCAGTCTCTTTGCTGGTGGCCCTTCATTCCGCGATTCGAGCATCTAAACGCACCATTTGCATGAGGCCCTCGTTTGATTTCCACGCACTCACATCTGCACTCGCCTGTCATTACCTTGCGAGCCCGGGCTGTGGTACAGCTCACATTTTTCGCTGCCTCATAGTTCAGACTATAAGCCAATGCGTCATTAACTGTTTGCTTTTGAGCTGAGCGCACGGCTTGTTGAAATTCCTGGTCTTTTAATGCACTGATGAATGCTTCTGTTGCTGCGTCATCTCGATGTTCTGGGTCGTACGATGGGTAAGCCAAAAGTGCCAGTCGCTCAATGGCTTGTGCTAGCTGCTGTAAGGTTTCGGCAGACTTCTGCATCCAATGCCGTAGCTGTGGCCGATAAATCTGCTTTAGATGATCGCCTCCATAACGCATGTCAAGCGCATTCATTATAGCAGCCGGGTTTGAGTGCAACTCAACGGGGATCGTCTGCAAAAGCTCGGCAGCTGGGCCTCTTAGGGCAAGGATCAATGCAGTTGCTCGTTCGTACTCATTCTAGTGATTTATCCGAGCGGCGGCTTCAAACTGGGTTTTGTAAATACTCCAGACCGTTTGCTCGTCGAATATTGGTGCTTGCACATTTCTGGATGTGCTTTGTGTTGCGGTTGTAAGCGGAGCTGGTGAGGTGGTTACTACTGCCTTCGCTGCTTCCAATTCCTTTTTCACATTTTCCATCTCACGGCTCATTTTCTTCTCGACCTGGCTAATCTCAAGGTTGATTCTTTCCTCGACCTGGTATACCTTTTCCTCGGCGCATTCAATTTGGTTGTTGAGACCACTGAGCTCCACTTTTATTTCGGTTGACTGTTTGTCCAGCTTCTGTGTGATGTCTGCTTTGATTTGAAGTGCTAGTTTGTCTAGCTTGGCTGATTGTTCACTCTGCTTCGCTGATTGTTAATCTAGCTTTGCTGTTAGACTAGATGAGTGGTCATTTAGCTTCGCTGATTGTTCATCTAGCTTCGCAGTTAGACTGGATGACATTAGCATTAACATTTGCATTAGCACATTTTCTGGCTCCTTTGATTTTAGTGTTTCTACTTCTCCACCTTCTGCGCCCGTTCCCGCATCTGAGAGCTCACCCGAATGCAGATTCCGCCTTCTGACTCCATCGCGTCACGCATGCGTGCAAACAGTATGGTCTTTGTGCCTTGTGTGACCAGATTTCGCTGTTCCAACTCCTCCTTGAACTCTTTTTTGGATGAAGGTTTCCTGACATTTTTATTGTTTCGGCTATTTTTCCACCAGTTTCCACGTTAATTTTCACTATTGTGCACTTTGAAATTGTTTAAACTTTTTCACTTCCAAAATTTTCTTTCTCACTAATTGACACCAGTGTCACGTGTATGGTTTGCGGCCAATAATTTTAATGTTCCGGGAAAGTGAAAACGCGATTTCTTTTAAATTAAATTAAAAGAGTTTATTTACTAAAAATGCACATTCACTCATTTAACTATTTCAAAAATTGTCTATTAATTTTTATTTCAACTGTTTATCACTTCAATATCGCTTTTTACTTCGCACTCCACACTATAGCAGTTTAGTATATCGTGGTTGTAATCAATCCCCCCATTCATTCAGCTCGCCTTTATATAGGGTCTCCAGACATTCAATCCATTTCTCGTACGTTGGCGAATTGCCTGGAATACTCGAGCAGCTTAATGAATGGGCAGTGACTCACTTTCAGATGTTGATCATGCTTGGCGGGTTTTCGAGTACATTCGTTTGTTGATGTTCTGAATGGTTGTGAAAACAATTGCGAAAGTAGCTCGCAGAATTATTTGGACATGTAACTATATATATATATATATATATATATATATATATATATATATATATATATATATATATATATACATATATATAAACATATATATATATATATTGTTACATGTACAAATAATTCTGCGAGCTACTGTCGCAATTATTTTCACAACAATTAAGAAAGATCAACAAAACGAATTTACTCGAAACCAAGAGAACCTAACAAGCACGAACAACATCTGAAAGTGAGTCACTGCTCCATTCATTCATGCTGGAATGTTCCCGCTAACCCCCCAATGTACGAGAACTGAGTTGAATGATTAGACACCCGATATAAAAGCGAGCTGAATGAATGGGGGAACCATTCATTCGACCGCGATAAGAACTGCGATAGTATGTGGGAAGCGATATTATTCGAGTAGTAGAAAAGTGATTTTCGTAATAGTGAAGTGATTTAGAAGACAATTGCGATAAGAAATTTATGGACAAGTGTTAGATTTTTCATAGTGAAAATTAAAATTAGTGAAAGTGTTAAATTGATCATTGTGCACTTTTGTAATTAAATAAACTCTTTTAACTTAAATTAAAAGACATTGCGTTTTCACTTTCCCGGAACATTAAAGTTATTGGCCGCGAACCAAAAACACGCGACAATGGTGTCAGAAGTGGGATTAAAAATTTTGAAAGTGAAAATTTGAACATTTTTATAGTGCACAATAGTAAAATGTGAAGAAACATTATAAATGCCACGAAGCCTAAACTTAAAAATTAATGAACTGACCATGTCGGAGCTTAAGGAAGAGTTGGAACAGCGAAACCTGGCTACGCAAGGTACAAAGGCCACACTGATTGCACGCTTGCGTGACGCAATTGAATCGGAAGGCGCGTATCTGGACTCGGGTGAGCTTTCAGATGCAGAAAAAGGCGCAGAAGGTAGTGAAGCAGAAACACCAAAATCAAAGGAGTCAGAAAATGCGCTGATGCAAATGTTAATGCTGATGTCATCCAGTTTAACTGCGAAGCTAGATGAACAATCAGCGAAGCTCAATGAACAGTCGTTCAATTTAACTACGAAGCTAGATGAACAATCAGCGAAGCTCAATGAACAGTCGTCCAATTTAACTACGAAGCAAGATGAACAATCAGTGAAGCTGGACCAACAAGCGATCGAAATCAAGGAAGTGCAAAAACAGTCAATCGAAATAAAAGCGAAGCTCGGTAGCCTGAACAATCAAATTAAATGCGTCGGGGAAAAGGTTTACCAGGTCGAGGAGAAGGTCAGCCAGGTTGAGGAGAGAATCAACTATGAGATCAGCCAGGTCGAAGAGAGAATGAGCCATGAGATGGAAAAAGTGAAAAAAGAATTGGAAGCAGCGAAGGCAGTTGTAACCACCTCACGAGCCCCGCTTATAACCGCAGCGCAAAGCACATCCAGAAACGTGCAAGCACCAATATTCGATGGGCAAACGGTCTTGAGTATTTACAAGACCCAGTTTGAAGCTGCCGCAAGGGCAAATCACTGGAATGAGCAGGAACGAGCAACTGCGCTGATTCTTGCTCTAAGAGGCCCGGCTGCCGAGCTTTTGCTCGGCAGCCGGGCCTCTTTGCAGACGATCCCCGTTGATTTACACTCAAACCCGGCTACTATATTGAATGCGCTCGACATGCGTTATGGAGGCGACCCTCTGAAGCAGATTCATTGGGCACAGCTACGGAATCGGATGCAGAAGTCTGGCGAAACCTTACAGCAGCTAGCCCAAGACATTGAGCGACTGGCACTTTTGGCTTATCCAGCTTACGACCCAGAACATCGAGATGATGCAGCGACAGAAGCGTTCATCAGCGCACTAAAGGACCCGGAATTGCAACAAGCTGTGCGATTAGCTCAAAAGCAAACGGTTAAGGACGCATTGGTTTATAGCCTGCACTATGAGGCAGCGAAAAATGCGACTCGTAGCACAGCCTGGCTCCATGAGGTAATGACAAACGAGTGTAGGTGTGAGCGCGTGGAAAATGAGCGAGAGCGGCAGTTAAATGGTGCGCCTAGATGCTGGGATTGCGGTGAGAAGGGGCACCTGCAAAGAGACTGCAAGAATCGAAGAAAACGGAGGTATTGTCCAGGATGGTGGAGATCCAGACCGAGTCAGGAGCCTATCAAACTGCAAGGGCCAACTTCGTGGGGCAGAGGTTGGCTAGGAGGATCGACATCCCCAGCACCAGCATCACCGTGTCGAAACTTCATCGTGTAGTAGCGGACTTATGCCTTCCGGGTCAAGTTGACGGAGAACACTGCACCATAACAATCGACACTGGTGCAACCCGATCGATTATCCGACCAGACCTAGTTAGACAGCAACAACTTCACAAAGGCAGAATTTTCTCACTACGGACAGCTACGGGAGAAACTGCACCTGTTCATGGAGAGGTCAACCTCCAGATACAGTTGGGAGACCTTGTGTTCCGACATAATTTTCTGGTCGCGAACATTATGGATGACTGCATTCTCGGAATGGATTTTCTGCGACCACATGGAATCACGTTGGATTTGGGCAAACGGGTATTGAAATGGCAAAATGTCGAAGTACTGATGGTGGATCCCAGCGTCCAAATTCCCAAGATGAATGTAGTGGTATGTACTGACACTGATGTACCGAGTTCTTCCGAAAGCATTGTATGGGCCAAGCTTGATGGTGATACTGGAGACTTATCTGATAGAGCCAATGAAGACGTCCACATTGCGCAGTTTGATTGCAGGCTGAAGCCTTGTAAGATCTTTAAGGAACGGATACGTGCCGGTTAGAGTCCTTAACACCGCAGACTCAACCACGAGCATCAAAGCGGGAAAAGTCATCGGCAGCTGCCAGCCTGTTTCCACCATCACCTCTTTGGAAGCTACTCACGACCATCATTTGAAAAGGAGCCAAGACACAGACAAAGCCCGGGAATCCACGTCTGCGATATTGAAGCAAGTCAAATTGCCAGTGCAGCTATTCAAATGAACTTCTGATCTGATCACCAAGTACAGTGACATCTTCTCAACAAGCCCGGATGACCAAGGCCGAACGAGTTTGGTAACTCACGTCATAGATACTCAGGGAGCCAAGCCGATTCGACAAGCACCGAGACGTCTCCCTATAGCCAAACGAGGAGAAGTGAGCGCGCTGATCTCGGACATGGAAAAACAAGGCGTTATTGAACCTTCTGTCAGTCCATGGGCCGCGCCTGTAGTTCTAGTAAAGAAAAAGGATGGTAACACTCGCTTTTGTGTTGACTATAGGCAGCTTAACGACGTCACTAAGAAAGATTGTTACCCGCTTCCACGCATCGATGACATCATGGACACTTTAGCCGACGCAAAATGGTTTTCTACACTCGATCTCAAGAGTGGCTACTGGCAGGTAGAAATTGACAAGAAGGACCGAGAGAAGACCGCATTTTCAGTTGCGACCGGATTGTGGCAATTTGTTGTGATGCCGTTTGGGCTTTGCAATGCTCCAGCCACTTTCGAACGCTTGATGGAATACGTGCTACGTGGTCTAACCTGGAAAACCTGCTTGGTGTACCTAGATGACATCATCGTCATCGGAAGAACGTTCGAAGAGCATGTGCGGAACTTAGAAGAGGTTCTCTCCCGATTGCGACTGGCAAATTTGAAACTTAGTCCCGACAAGTGTACCCTTTTCGCAGCTGAAGTAAAATACCTGGGACACGTCGTATCAGCAGAAGGAGTCAAAACAGACCCTGAGAAAATTGAAGCCGTGAAAAGCTGGCCAACACCAAGCAACAAGCGCCAACTACGAAGTTTTCTGGGTCTGGCAACCTACTATCGAAGATTCGTCAAAGACTTTGCCAAAATAGCTAAGTGTCTCCATCAGCTAACCGAGAAAAATCGTCCGTATGTCTGGAATGAACAGTGCCAGACAGCCTTTGAGACCCTGAAGGAAAAGCTGTGTGAATCACCCGTGCTGGCGTATCCGAAACCCGGAAAAATGCTTATAGTTGACATCGATGCGAGCAACGGCGGTATTGGAGCTGTACTCTCCCAGCAGATCAATGGCGAAGAAAGAGTCCTCTCTTATTACAGTCGAGTTCTCTCAAAAAGTGAGAGGAACTACTGTGTGACCAGGAAGGAGATATTGGCTATAATAGAGGCCACCAAGCAGTTCCACAAGTACCTATATGGCCAGAAATTTGTTCTTCGAACGGACCATGCATCGCTGAGATGGCTACTTAACTTCAAAAACCCCGAGGGACAAGTTACGAGATGGATCGAAAGATTGCAGTCATACGACTACGAAATCGCAGTCATACGACTACGAAATTGTTCATCGAAAGGGAGGAGTTCATGGAAATGCTGACGCCCTATCTCGTCGTCCATGTCCACCGAACTGCAAGCATTGCCGCCGGATTGAGGAAAAGGAACCGCCTGTTGATCTGCGATTGATAACGGCCGAATTCGATGAAGGTTGGTCATGGGAGGAGATTCAAAATGCCCAGTTAGCCGATGAAGACATCGGACCATTGCTCATATGGAAGGAGACAACTGGGCGACCTGAGTGGAAGGACGTTTCAACGCATGGCGCAACCCTGAAAAGCTATTTGGCACAATGGAACTCCCTTCAGGTGGAGGGTGGCGTACTCAAGTGGAAATGGGAAAGGGTGGATGGCAGCTCCTATAGGATGCAAACTATACTACCCAAAAGCCGAATCCACGATGTGGTTAAGGAAATGCATGAAGGATCCTCGGGAGGCCACCTTGGTGTTAACAAGACCTTAGCGAAATTGCGGGAAAGATTCTACTGGCTCCACGCTCGAGAAGACGTAGAGGACTGGTGTCGCAGATGCACAATTTGCGCTTCCGTTAAAGGCCCAAAGCGACGACTGAGAGGACAAATGCAAACCTATAACGTGGAGGTACTGTTTGAAAGGATTGCTGTTGACATCGCAGGACCCTTCCCTGAATCTGAATGGGGAAATCGGTACACGCTGGTTGTAGCCGATTATTTCGGCAAGTGGCCCGAGGTCTACCCCATCCCCAACCAGGAAGCAACTACTGTAGCCAAACAGCTAGTGTTAAATTGGGTCAGTAGGTACGGCGTACCTTGTGAACTACATTCAGATCAAGGTCGAAACTTCGAATCACTAGTTTTTAGCGAGATGTGCGAGCTGCTGGGAATACGGAAAACAAGAACGACACCCCTGCATCCCCAACCCGATGGAATGGTCGAACGTTTCAACGACACGCTCAATAAACACCTGGCCAAAATGGTTGACGAGAACCAAAGGGACTGGGACCGACACATTCCACTATTGCCCCAGCCAAAGTGATTTTTGGAAAGAATATTCGTCTGCCAGCCGATATAAAGTTCAGAACACTCCCTGAGAAACCCCAAACGATCTCGGAGTACGCAAGTGATCTAAGGCAACGGTTGAACCAGATACATCGGACAGTGCGAAAACACCTCGAATCGGCTACTGACCGCATGAAGACCAGGTATGATCTAAAGGCTAATTCTACTGGCTTCCAGCAAGATGACTTGGTGTAGCTATATAACCCGCAACGACGAAAGGGTAGGTCTCCAAGGTTGCAACATAATTGGGAGGGACCATACCGAGTTACAAAGCGAATCAACGACGTCGTATACCGAATACAGGAACATGGTAAGCCGAGAGCTAAAATGAAAATCGTGCATCTGGACCATCTTCGCTCATATTACACCCAGGGAGAATTGACTACAAATAGCGACACATCTTTTCGGGGCGAAAAGAACTGAGGTGGGGGCAGTGTTACATGTACAAATAATTCTGCGAGCTACTGTCGCAATTATTTTCACAAAAATTAAGAAAGATCAACAAAACGAATTTACTCGAAACCACGAGAACCTAACAAGCACGAACAACATCTGCAAGTGAGTCACTGCTCCATTCATTCATGCTGGAATGTTCCCGCTAACCCCCCAATGTACGAGAACTGAGTTGAATGATTAGACACCCTATATAAAAGCGAGCTGAATGAATGGGGGAACCATTCATTCGACCGCGATAAGAACTGCGATAGTATGTGGGAAGCAATATTATTCGAGTAGTAGAAAAGTGATTTTCGTAATAGTGAAGTGATTTAGAAGACAATTGCGATAAAAAATTTATGGACAAGTGTTAGATTTTTCATAGTGAAAATTAAAATTAGTGAAAGTGTTAAATTGATCATTGTGCACTTTTGTAATTAAATAAACTCTTCTAACTTAAATTAAAAGACATTGCGTTTTCACTTTCCCGGAACATTAAAATTATTGGCCGCGAACCAAAAACACGCGACAATATATATATATATATATATATATATATATATATATATATATATATATATATATATATATATATATATATATATATATTATATATATATATATATATATATATATATATATATATATATATATATATATATATATGAATATATATATATATATATATGTATATATATATATATATATATATATATATATATATATATATATATATATATTTACTATAACGTTGGCAATTTAGCGTTTATGTTTTCTTTGAGTTTGCCTAAGGTTGCTGGCTCATTGGCATAGTGCAGTGACTTCATATAGCTCGATGAAAAAAAATTCAGTTGCGACAGGTCGCATTGACGAGGCGGCCATACGACGGGATCATTTCGCAAGATAACATGTTCACCAAATTTTCCTTTCCATAAATTACTTGTGAGCCGTGCTGTGTGGCTAGTGGCACCATCTTGCTGAAACCACATATCGTTGATTTCAAGTTCATCCAATTCTGGCCACAAATAATCTTCCAACATAACACGATAGCGCTCTTTATTGACGCTATCATGACGGTCATTTTGATCCACAAAAAGAGACTTCCGGGGGGGGAGACGAATATCACGCCCGAAAGCTGGAGCAACCGCTCTTAAAGCTGCGGTAGTAATTTTTAAGAATTTCCGAGCGTTGCTGGTTCATGAACTTTATCATTATAAAACTGTTGACTTTAACTCACGTTTTGACATTGGAAGTTTATATAAAAAAATTTAAAAGTGAATTCATATAAAGGTACGAAATAATTATGTCCCTAAATAAGATCCTTTATATATATATATATATATATATATATATATATATATATATATATATATATATCCATATATATATATATATATATATATATATATATATATATATATATATATATATATATCTGTATATATATATATATATATATATCCATATATATATATATATATATATATATATTTATATATATATATATATATATATATATATATATATATATATATATATATATATATGTATATATATATATATATATATATATATATATATATATATATATATATTGGATACTCTAAATTCATCATCATTTTATGATTGAATATATCTTTTATTAAAAATGAATTTTATTTGAGTACGTATTGTCCATTTTTATCTATGACCTTTTGCCATTTTTATTCCATCTGTGTAGAACTTCTTTGGTTTGTCGGCGTAAAACTTGGCCAAGTAATTTTCACAGTCCCTTATTCAAGTGAATTTCTTTTCATTAAGCAAGTTTTGCAGAAACCGAAACAATAGAAGTCTGATGGTGTAAGGTCTGGACTATACGGTGGATGCATCAAAACTTCTCAGCCAAGCTCCGTCAATTTTTGCCGGGTCATCAAAAATGTGTGTGCTCTGGCATTGTCATGATAGAAGACAACGCCCTTTCTATTGATCAATTCTGGCCGGTTTTTTTGAATTGCTTGTTGAAATCTGGTTATTGCTGATAGTACAAAGCCAAATTGAGTCTTTGGCCAGGTTCTAGCACCTCATGATAAACAATTCCCTTCCAATCCCATCAAACATACAGCATAACCTTATTTGGTGTCAATTCTGGCTTTGAAGTCGATGATTCACCTTTTTTTGATCGTGATCTCTTTCGAATGACATTCTCGTATCTTGACCATTTTTCATCGCCCGTAACGATTTGCGTCAAAAATGGCTCGATTTCGTTGCGTTTTATCAGCATTTCGCAAATGGAAATTCGGTCGATCAAATTTTTTTGTGTGAATTCATGTGGCACCCAAACGTCCAGCTTCTCTGTGTATCCAGCCTTACACAAATGGTTGAAAACTGCAATGTCATGGCTGCTTATGTGTTGGTCTTCTTCAATTTTTTGATGATCTAAAGGCAAATTCTACTGGCTTCCAGCAAGATGACTTGGTGTGGCTATATAACCCACAACGGCGAAAGGGTAGGTCTCCAAAGTTGAAACATAATTGGGAGGGACCATACCGAGTTACAAAGCAAATCAACGACGTCGTATACCGAATACAGGAACATCGTAAGCCAAGAGCCAAAATGAAAATCGTGCACCTGGACCGTCTTGCCCCATATTACATCCAGGGAGAATTGACTACAACTGGCGACACACCTTTTCGGGGCGAAAAGGACTTAGGTGGGGGCAGTGTTACATGTACAAAGAATTCCGCGAGCTACTGTCGCAATTGTTTTCACAACCATTAAAAACATCAACAAAATGAATTTACTCGAAACCACGAGAACCCACCAAGCATGATCAACATTTGGAAGTGAGTCACTGCTCCAGTCATTAATCTGCTCGAATATACCAGATACCTCTCGGCAGAACATTCGCCAATGTACGAGAAATGCATTGAATGGATGGAGACCCTATATAAGGCGAGCTGAATGAATGGGGAGGTCGATTCAACCGCGATAGTAAAAACGGCGATAGTGTGTGGAGTGTGAATTGAAAAGCGATCAAGTAATAGTGAAATGATTTTAGAAGATAATTGCGATAGTAATTTATGGACAAGTGGAAGTTAGATTTAAATTGTGAAAATTAAAATTGTGAAATAGACCAAATAAGTGATTGTGCGTTTTTAAATAACTAAATAAACTCTTTTAATTTAATTTAAAGATATTGCGTTTTCACTTTCCGGGAACATTAAAATTATTGGCCGCAAACCATAACACGCGACAATATATATATATATATATATATATATATATATATATATATATATATATATATATATATATATATATATATATATACATATATATATATATATATATATATATATATATATATATATATATATATATATTTACATGCATATAAAGGGTGATTTTCTTGTGAAGATTGAGCTGTAATGTATATCTATTATGAAAATTTGGTCCCTTACAATTAAATACAAAACATTACTTTGGGCATATGTGCACCTCGTGCTGCTTTACGGACTATCAAACGATGATTGTAATTTTCAATGACATTTTCGCACATTTCCGGCGTTATTAGGCGTATGTTGGCTCGAATATTGTTTTTTAATGCTTCAGTAGTCTGGGAAGCATTAGCGTAAATACGGTCTTCCAGAAATCCCCAAAGGAAGAAGTCACAAGGAGTCAAATCACACAATCTCGCCGGCCAATTTGTGGGTCCATTTCGTGAAATTATTCGATTTCACGTAGAGCGCGAAATGTTTGCATTGGTAATTCATTATTTTTGTAAAAAGTTTTAACAATAATAAGATGTTTGGCTGATATGTATGACGCCATGGTTAAAATTGTAAAAGACCAAACTGTCATAATCTGTCAATATATGGACCTGAAATTGGTGATAAATAAGAGTTAAGGCCCATTCACATGTGTATACTTGTTATGAATCACCCTTTATAATAGTCAATTATTTTGTTTATTTAGTGTCCGCAGGCCAATTTTCTTTTTTCCTTTAAAGTCTTCTTGCCTTGCTATGTTGTGCAGGCAGACGGGTTTCGACTACGTTGAGTCATCTCAGTGTCCAAAGGATAGGTTGAAGGAAATAACTTTATATAGTCGTAAGATGGGTTAAGCAGGTAGTGCTTATTTTGGTCAGGTACTAAATTCGGTCAGTTACTAAATTCAGTCAGGTAGGGGGATATTCGGTTCTTGTTTTTTTGATTGTTAGATGTCGTTTGTTCTGTTTCATCTCGTTCCTGTTTTCATCTTAGAGTGTGGTCTACTACTGAGAAAATTGCTTCGGAATTTGTAACAAGTTTTTCGTTGATGTTTTTTTCTGTTCATATTTTCAAGCCTTTCTAGGATACCAAGTTTCAGTCGTTTGCTTTACGTGTGTAGTAATGTCGTAGAAGTTGTCACAGCGTCAGGCCCGTGTGCGTGGTTTTGTAGGTGCGTCGCATAGTTGGAGTACACCTTGTTGTGTAGGAAAGATTGTAAGTCGCCTTGTCTTTAGTTATATATACCATGTCGAAGTCCTTGCATGTCAGTTTGTATATGCCGCTATTCTCGTATATTGATATGTCATTCAGTTTTGGTTTCAGTTTCTTTTCAATGTTGCTATTAGTTTTGAATACAGTTTGCAGTTTGTATTTCCTAAGGAAGTTTGATAGCTTGTATGACTATTTGCCTACGTATGTTAACGAAATCCACTGCTGGTAGCTCTTGTGAATTTCTGTCAGTTGGCACTCCTGTTTTGGTTTGTACTGTGTAACAAGTTTGTCAGTGTCACATTGTTTGTACCCGTTATTATTAGCAATTCTGTAAATTTTGTTTATTTTGCTGTAGTAGTTACTAGGAGTCACGGAGATAGGGTGAAGTCTCTGCATCATTGATCTGTACGCTGCTTGCTTAAGTTGTGCGAGGTGGTTTGATGTAACGTGTACGAGTATAGTATGATCAGTTGTGGTTGGTTTTCTGTATATTTTGTTGTCTAATCTTGTTTGTTCACGTGTCACGAATAGGTCCGTATAGTTGAGTAATCGGTTTGTTTCTTTTTCTACAGTGAAACTTATATTTAGGTGTGTTCCATTCATATAGGTAAGTAGTTCATCTTACTTTTTTTGTTGTGAGTCAATAACAATGAAACAGTCATCTACTCGTACATATCGTCTGTAAGATATTACATTGCATCTTTTACAATTCTGGGTATAAAGACTTCTTTCAAAGACTAAGAATATTTCTGACATTATTGACGACTTTGGATGTGTCATACCGAGACCATCCTCGGCAATGTATGTGTTGTTATTGAACTTAAAATAGTTCTGCTTGATTGTGGTCTTTATGAAATTGAGCAGTTGATCTGTGACTTTCCGGATATTGTTGTATGAAAGTTTTTCTTTAACAATGGCCAGTGTTTCATCGACGGGTATAGACGTATATAGGTTGGTGATGTCTACTGATAAGAGTCAACTTGTGTCAGTTAATGTTAAAGAGGGGGTAGAGTTCGCAAGATCAGGGTTGTTCTTTATCGTGTATTTGTCGTCAAGGTACATGAGATCAGCCATTGTCATTGCCAAGTACCGTGCTAATTGATATGCAGAAGCTGGGCGATAATTGATGACAGGCCGGATAGGAATAGTGGGTTTGTGGAGGTTAGGTTGTACTTTAATGGGTGGTGTGGATGGATTTGGGTTTATATAGCGGTGCTTAGTATTGGGAGGAATGATTATTGGGGATTGTATAATGGCAGTATGTGAATCTGCTTGAAATTTATTTGTGTATCCATTGGCGTTAATGGAGTCAATTGTTTTTTGTACTTAGTCTGTTGTTTTTAGGATCACCGTTGTATGTTTTTTTAAACCTTTGTCACTGCTTGTATGTTGTCCGTAAGTTTCTCCGAATGTGTCTTAATATCTTATGGTCTTTGTAGCAATTCGCTTTGGTTATACCAGTGCGTATTTTTCGTGGTATGTCTTGCATGTGTTCCAGTGGCAGTTTGTTACTGGTTAGTTCAGTGTCGATTACTAGTTGTTCTAGGTCTTTATTGCGGTTTGTGTTATACAAGTTGTGTTTAGATACTGAATAAAGTTAAAAGAGTTTATTTACTTAAAAATGCACAGTCATTAATTTATCAATTTCACTATTTACTTTTCAATTTGTATATAAATTTTTAATTCAACTGTTTATTACTTCACTATTTGTCAATATCGCCTTTACTTCGCGCTCCACTATATCGCAGTTTTACTATCGCGGTATTAATAGCACAGTTTTAGATCGGTTGTAATAATCCCCCCATTCATTCAGCTTGCCTTTATATAGGTTCTCTAGTCATTCGATCCATTTCTCGTACATTGGCGAACTACCTGGTATATTCGAAAAAAACTCAATGGTGCAGTGACGTTACTTTCAGATGTTGATCACGCTTGGTGGATTCTTGTGCTTTCGAGTACATTTATTTGTTGAACATGATGTTAACACTGCCCCCAACTCAGTCCTTTTCGCCCCGAAAAGATGTGTCGCCAGTTATAGTCAATTCTCCCTGGATGTAATTTGGGGCAAGACGGTCCAGGTGCACGATTTTCATTTTGGCTCTTTGCTTACGCTGTTCCCGTATGCCGTATACGTCGTCGTTGATTCGCTTTGTAGCTCGGTATGGTCTCTCCCAATTATACTGCAACTTTGGAGACCTACTGTTGTGGGTTATATAGCCACACCAAGTCATCTTGCTGGAAGCCAGTAGAATTTGCCTTGAGATCATACCTGGTCTTCATGCGGTCAGTAGTCGATTCGTTGTGTTTTTGCACTGTCCGATGTATCTGGTTCAACCGTTGCCTTAGCTCATTTGCGTACTCCGAGATCGTTTGGGGTTTCTCACGGGTGTTCCAAACTATATGTCAGCTGGCAGACCAATGGTCTTTCCAAAAATGACTTTGGCTGGGGCTTGACCCGTCGATGCATGTTCGGCAGCTCTGTATGCTATCAAAAATAGTGGGATGTGTCGATCCCAGTCCCTTTGGTTCTCGTCGACCAGCTTGGCCACCCGCTTGAGCCGATGGCAACGATCGAAATACGAGACATAGACAGCGTGACGGATCTGGCCGAGGTAGAAGAGGCCATCACAAGGGAGTTCCCTAGCGTGGGAAGGATCAAAGCGAGACTGACACCAGAAAACAACAGGAGACAACGCATGGCCATAGTTGACTTGACCGAAAAGGACGCCGAACAATTCCTGAACAAGGGCAAAGTACGAATAGGGTGGGTTGTCTGTAGGATACGGCGAAGAGCAACGCCTCTTCAATGTTTCAAATGCCTTGGTTATGGTCACACCACACAAGTATGCAAAGAACCCGATAGGAGTTCCCTATCTTACAAATGCGGTGAAACTTATCATAAAAGAAAAGAGTGTACGAAGGAGGTACACTGTATCCTTAGCAAGGATGCTGATCCAAAACTTGATTTTGGACACGTGTTGGGATCAGGAAAATGCCGGGTGTTCCAGGAAGTCCTAGCCAAGCCAAAATCAGAGCTTCGATGACCCGCATCCTGCAGCTAAACATACACCGCTTGAGCAGTTTGCGAGGGACAGGAAAGCCGACTTCTTGCTGCTGAGTGAGCAACACCATAATAAAAGTCCTGCATTATTGTACTCTGATGAAACTGGTACTGCCGCTATCTGGGTTCGGAACAGTGACTTTCAAGCGGAGAGTTTCGTGTGGGTTCAGTGCTCAGGGATCACCTTCTTTAGTGTGTACCTAACGGCTAAAGAGTCGATATAATCTTTCCAAGCCAAGCTTAATTCTCTGGAGGGCGCTGTCTCGAACGAAGAGGGTAAAGTGCTCGTTGGGGGTGACTTCAATGCTAAAGCAATCGAATGGGGCATGCCTCAGACGGATCCGTGGGGAAACCGAATCTTGGAAATGGCGGCCAGGACGGCCCTCGTCGTACTTAACTCCGGAAATACGCCGACTCTCCACCGTATTGGCTGTAAGGGAACCATACCGGACGTGAGATTCGCCTCGGAGTCCTTAGTACGGAGGATACACAACTCGAAAGTATTAGAGGACTACCCAGCCAGCGATCACCAGTGCAATCTGCTTGAGATAAGTGATGCTATCTCCCGACGTCCGTGCTCTCGGCCTTCTACAACTGGATGGAACATTGGGAGAATGGACGTCAAGAGGCTCGTCAAGGCTCTCACAGCAGGTGAGCCGTTGCAGGGAGCTCCGGGGGGACGGAACAACTGGCAGCTCAAGACGTGGTGAACTCTACTATGAGCATAATCACGACTGCTTGCAGCGCTTCTATGCCTCGTCGGCAAGCCCCCAGTGTACTGGTGATCTACTGAAATTGCTGAAAAGCGGAGGGAGTGTCACAAGCTTCGGCGTGAGGCTCAACGAGCGCGGATCCGTGACGAGGCATGCAACCAGGTGGCAGCATATAAGTCGGCCAGGAAATGCCTTCGCAAACTGATCAACAATAGCAAGGCTCGCTGCTGGCAAGACCTAGTGGACAATGTAAACAAGGATCCGTGGGCCTTGGCTACAAGCTGGTCATGGGGAAACTTGGTGCCCTACGGAAGCCTTGTATACATGACGCGGAAAAATGGGCGCGATAGTGCGGGGACTCTTTCCCGCCCATCCCGTCCATGTTGACGCTGTCCATGGTGAAACAGTAGTAGAGTGCCCACTCTTCACACAGCTGGAACTGGAGGAGGCAGTCCTTTCGTTGAAAGCGAGGAAGGCTCCAGGTCCAGATGAGGTGTTGGGGCTCGTCTATCACCATTGTCCTGACTTGCTGCTCAGCACATTCAACGCTTGCCTACGGGACGGGGTTTTCCCGGTACGATGGAAGGTGGCGAGGCTCGTGCAGATCAGCAAGGGGAAGGGAAACCCCGAGTCGCCGTCTGCATACCGCCCGTTATGCATGCTAGACACGGCTGGGAAAGTGCTAGAGCAACTCATCAAGGGAAGACTCACTGACGCGATTCGTGCTTTTGGGGAGTTATCTCCTCGGCAGTACGGCTTTAGAGCAGGACGTTCTACCATTGATGCGATTGCAGAGTAGGTGAACGCGGTCCAAAAGGCAGAGGCATATGGTCGCACCAAGCGACGGATCGTCCTGTTGGTGACGCCCGACGTCAGGAATGCCTTCAACTCCGCTAGATGGGTGGATATTCTGAACACGCTGGAAAACTCTTTTCAAGTTCCAGAATATCTAATGCGGCTTTTGTGGAACTACCTTAAGGACCGAAGCCTGCTCCACGACACGACACAGGGGCAACGAAGGATGGAAATTACAACGGGTGTTGCCCAGGGATCTATCTTTGGTCCGGACCTGTGGAACGTGTCTTACGACGGGCTACTGAGACTTGAGATGCCAGATGAGTCGCGCTTGGTTGGCTATGCGGATGATGTTGCGGCTCTGGCCGCTGGACACACCGTTGAACAAGCGCAACTTAGGCTAGGTATGCTAATGTGCCGAGTGAGAGACTGGATGACTGCTCGTGGGCTCAGTTTAGCACTGGAGAAAACCGAAGTAGTCATCTTGACAAAAAAGAATCCCTAGAGTAAGGATGATCAGTATTGGAGATATACAAATCGAATTGAAGCCATCGGTGAAGTACCTGGGGCTACTGATCGACTCGAAGATGAGTTTCTCTGAGCAAATCAGGGCAACGGCTGAGAAGGCTGCTTCGGAAATATCGGCCCTGAGTCAACTTATGGCCAACGTAGGGGGACCCAGCCCATCAAGAAGACGCCTCTTGATGAGTGCTGTAGGGTCAGTGCTACTGTACGGAGCAAAGGTATGGGGTGACGCTCTCAGCAAGGAGGTATACTGAAAACGATTGGCACAGGTACAGAGAAGAGGAGCACTGAGAATTGCATCGTCGTATCCAACAGTCTCCGACTCGGCAGTGAGAGTGATTGCAGGCATGATACCTATCGCCCTCCTTGCTAGAGAGCGCCGCGCTATTTACCTGCGCCGAAACGAGGATGCGAGGGAGGCTATTTACCTGCGATTGGCAGCAGTCTTGGGGGAATCGCACGAAGGGAAGGTGGACTGCGCGCCTCATCCCGGATGTAAGACCGTGGCTAAATCGAAGGCATGGCGAGACTGACTTCTATCTGACCCAGCTTTTGAGCGGGCATGGGTGCACAAAATTGGTAAGTCACGGTCTCCTGATTGTCGGTTTTGCCCAGGAGAGGAGGACAATGCCCGTCACACATTTTTTGCGTGTACAAAATGGGTCAGGCTGCGAAGGGAACTCTACAGGGAGACGGAAGAGCTCACCCCGGATAATATAGTTGCGGTGATGCTCGAATCCGTTGAAAAATGGAACCAGGTGGCACATTATGCTCGGGCAGTCCTAAAATATAAAAGGGACTCACAGCAGCCAGAGGCAACGGGGGCTGGGGGATCGCTCTTCTGGCATTTCCTCTTCCCCTCTCCCCTCCCGCTAGGAAAGGGACTCCCCAGCATGAAGGCGCCCACGGCGTAACAAAACGAGACCTGGCTCGAAGTAATGTGTCAAACGGTTCCAGGCTAGGTTCTCAGATTGACAGGGGAGGTGTTTAGTGGGTAGGCCAAGGGTATCCTCCATGGGAGTCCCACACTGCCAGACTCGGCGGGCGTAAATGCCTTCACCTCCCTACCACAAAAAAAAACCATCTTGGCCAGGTATTTATTGAGCGTGCCGTTGAAACGTTCCACCATTCCATCGGATTGGGGATGCAGTGGTGTAATCCTCGTTTTCCGTATTTCCAGCAGCTCGCACGTTTCGCCAAAAACCAGTGAGTCAAAGTTTCGGCCTTAATCCAGATGTAGTTCACAGCGTACACCGTAACTACTGACCCAATTTAACACCAGCTGCTCGGCTACAGTAGTTGTTTCCTGGTTCGGAATGGGGTAGACTTCGAGCCACTTGCTGAAATAATCGGCCACAACCAGCGTGTATCGATTTCCCTACTTGAATTCAGGAAAGGGTCCGGGGATGTCAACAGCAATCCCTTCAAACGTTACACCCACGTCATAGGTATTTATTTGTCCCTGCAGTCGTTGCTTTGGAGCTTTGACGGAAGCGCAAATTGTGCATCTGCGACACCAGTTCTCTACGTCTCCTCGAGCGTGGAGCCAGTATAATCTCTCCCGCAATTTCGCAAAGGTCTTGTTAACACCAAGATGGCCTCCCGAGGATCTTTCGTGCATTTCCTTAACCACATCGTGGATTCGGCTTTTGGGAAGTATATATAAGAGCTGCCATCCGCCGTTTCCCATTTCCGCTTGAGTACGCCACCCTCCACCTGCAGGGAGTTCCATTGTGCCCAATAGCTTTTCAGGGTGGCGCCATGCGTTGAAACGTCCTCCCACTCAGGTCGTCCAGTTGTTTCCGTCCGTGCGAGCAATGGTCCGATGTCTTCATCGGCTAACTGGGCATTTTGGATCTCCTCCGGTGACCAACCTTCATCGATTTCAGCCGTTATCAATAGCAGATCAACGGTCGGCTCCTTTACCTCAATCCTTTGGCAATGCTTGCAGTTCGGTGGACATGGACGATGAGATAGGGCGTCAGCATTTTCATGAACTCCGCCCTTCCGATGAACAATTTCGTAGTCGTATGACTGCAATCTTTCAATCTCTCTCGCAACTTACCCTTCGGGGTTTTTGAAGTAAAGCAGCCATCTCAGCGATGCATGGTCCGTTCGAAGAACAAACTTCTGGCCATAAAGGTACTTGTGGAACTGCTTGGTGGCCTCTATTATAGCCAATAGCTCCTTCCTAGTCACGCAGTAATTCCTCTCACTTTTTGAGAGAACTTGACTGTAATACGATAGGACTCTTTCTTCGCCATCGATCTGCTGGGAGAGTACAGCTCCCATACCGCCATTGTTCGCATTGGTGTCAACTACAAACGTTTTTCCGGGTTTCGGATATGCCAGTATGGGTGATGCACACAGCTTCTCCTTCAAGGTCTCAAAGGCTGCCTGGCATTGTTCATTCCAGGCATACAGACGATTTTCCTCGGTTAGCTGATGGAGACACTTAGCTTTTTTGGTAAAGTCTTTGACGAATCTTCGATAGTAGGTCACCAGACCCAGAAAACTTCGTAGTTGGCGTTTGTTGCGTTTTCAATTTTCCAAGGGTCTGTTTTGACCGCTTCTGCTGTCACGACATGTCCCAGGTATTTTCTTTTAGTTGCAAAAAGGGTACACTTGCCAGGACTAAGTTTCAAATTCGCCAGTCGCAATCGGGAGAAAATCTCTTCTAAGTTCCGCACATGCTCTAGGGACGTTCTCCCGATGACGATGATGTCATCTAGGTACACCATGCTGGTTTTCCAGGCTAGGCCTTGCAGCACGTATTCATTCCATCAGGCGTTCGAAAGTGGCTGGAGCGTTGCAAAGCCCAAATGGCATCTCCACGAATGGCCACAATTCGGTCCCAACAGAAAATGCGGTCTTATCTCGGTCCTGTCAGTAGCCACTCTTGAGATGGAGTGTAGAAAACCATTTTGCGTTGGCTAAAGTGTTGTTACGGATAAAACAGAAGGGCATCATCATTACCTCATCCCGAACACTATTGTAGCACTCGCGCGACCTGGTAGATTCAGAAAGCTAAGTCGCACTCGACTAGGGTTTGTTTGCCACTCCAAATTGTACTCACAACAGTAGATCAAGTACGAATATTTGTAATTTTAAACAACTAAAATTGTCATCGGGCGAAGGGCAGACTATCGGTAATTCAAATCTGCAAAAGCAGGATCTAACACAACTGGATATCACCAAGTTGACGCCACTTTCACTGAGGTAATTTCCCGCCAGGCAACCATCAATATTGGCACTATCGGGCATGTAGCATGGCAAATCAACTGTGGTCAAAGCCACTTCGGGCATACCGACTGTTCGCTTCCAGAACGAAGTCAAAAGGAATAACACTATCAAATCAGAACGTTTAACTGATAGTGAATTGACTGAATTGACAAATTTGCCGAGTAAGCTTCGTGAATTTATACCAAAAACAGTACGAAATACGTCACATCAAACAAGTGAAAATCTGCCAATTTAACATTATCATCAGAAGTCAACCAAATGTTCTCTGGCTTTAAATCACGCTGGATAACATTGTTCATGTGACAATAGTTGAAAGCATCTGCCACTTGATATGTTTATTTTGCGGCCCGATGTTCACCGAAACGATGCATAGGAGCATTCCTCAGATGTTTATACAATTCACCCTGAGTAGCTAGTTCAAGAGCTAGATAGATTCTCTTTTCATCATGGAACCATGTATACAAGCGCAGAATATTCGGATGCTTTAATCGGAATTGAGTTTCAATTTCACGGAGTTGCTGAGTTCCGACTTGAACATAATTTTCATTTCAACCATGTAGCGAGTGTTAACTTCGCGTGCAATGAAAACACGTCCAAATTTTTCCACGTTCTAGTGGTGCTCCGAGTTCAAAGTCTGCTGTCGACCTTTCATACGGTTTCCCATACGCGGGATGAGCCATCATTTTTGTTGCCATAACCGAGACTGTTTCTTTATACCTAGGCGAAACATCTTTAATTAGTCCAGGCAAATCATCAATTGTGGGAGCGACATTAATCATTTTCAATCCTGTTTTTCTAATTCACGTAGATAAACTCACAAAATCCACCTGAATGAATTCCAAAACCGCCGAGCACCGACGTTGCAAAAAGGAGATAAAAATATTGCACTGCACCTTAAATATAAACATACTCACCTGAACACACACATAGACGATACTCCTGAAGCAGCTTTCTCATCCGTTGCCCTGGTTTGCTCAGAGAATTTCGTTTTCGATTATTATATCTCCAATACTGATCATCCGTGCTCTACGGACTCTCTTTTCTGTCAAAATGATTCGATCAGTAGCCCCAGGTACTTCATCGAGTCGATCAGTAGCCCCAAGTACTTCACCGATGGCTTCGATTCAATTCGCAAGTCGCCAATACTGATCATCCTTACTCTAAGGATTCTCTCTTTTGTCGAGATGACTACTTCGGTTTTCTCCAGTGCTAAACTGAACCCGCGGGCAGTCATCCAGTCCTTCACTCGGCGCATTAGCATACCTAGACTAAGTTGCGCTTGTTCAACGTTGTGTCCAGTGGCCAGTGTTTGGGGCGAAAAGTGTTGCTTGGAGAATTGCTTCGTTCACTTTGGATGTTTTCTATGTAACTCGAAATGTCTTCGATGGAAAATTCGAAAGGAGTTTTCAATGGTTGCGAGACAATTAACAAATCACATAACAATTGAGACTAGCACTGTACTTTATTTTAAATTCTGACGATAGTTCCATCAAAACCGACTTATCTTCTATTCTAACATCAATTTCTAATTCACTCAATTCTTCCTCGAACAAATTCAAATTCTAACTCGAACAAATTCTAAATTCTAACTCGAACAAATTCTAAATTCTAACTCGACAAATTCTAAATTCTAACTCGACAAATCCTAAATTCTAGCTCGACAAATTCTAAATTCTAACTGAACTATCTCAACTCGTTATCCAACTGCCTTTAATCACTCGAGAATGCCGCTATTTTCTTCCATTACATGTTACGGTTGATCGTGGTTGCCACTTCTTGTCATTTTCAGGGTTGGTGTCTTCAATCGTTTCTATATCGATACTTTCAATCGTTTCTCAACATCCTCCCCCCGCTGGAAAGTATTTTCAGGTAAATTCCTGCTTTCTGATCTGGAAATATGATTATTAGTTTGCATGTAATAAGTGTTAGAATATATTATAGTTTATGGCGTGGTTCCCGTTCCGACTCTGGATCTCGAGGATCTGGGTACCAATCGGTACTCAGCGGTATTTCCACCGTGCTGAGAACCTTGAGGCGCAGGAACGGAGGACGTTATAGCGCGTCCTACTCGCTCGGGTTGTTTTTTTTTTTGTTTCAAATGATTCTTGTGGGGTTTAGAGTGATTTGTAAAGGGAGTGTTTTCAAAATCTTCTTGTGTGTGTTCTTTATGTTTTCTAAATGTTCTTCTGCGTGTTTCTCATCTTTCTGTGTGTTCTGTTAGTTCTCTTATGAGTTTTAGTTCGTGATTCGAAGTGGGTTTCTAGGGGTTTGGCGTGTGATTCTCTTGATCGTGATGGTCATTAATGGGTAGCGGTGCAATTTTTGTAATTGGCCTTTGAAATGGCGAATTTTGCATTTTTACAGTCACGACTCTAACTCTACCATCGACACCAGGTGTGGTTCTTATGATCCTTCCCAGTGGCCATTTGTAAGAGGGGCATCTATCCTCCTTCACTAGCACCAGATCCCCTTCACGTAAATTGGGTGTTGTTTGGAGCCATTTAGGTCGCTGCTGTAAGCGTGAGATGTGCTCCGAGCTCCATTGTTTCCAAAAATGTTGCATAGTCCGTTGAGTGAGTTGCCAACGGTTTAAATGATGAATTTTCAAGTCCAATAAATTGTCTTCCGGTACAACCAGAGGAGCATCACCAATCAAAAAATGTCCTGGTGTTAAAGCTAATAGATCATTAGGATCTTCTGATAGTGGACATAGTGGTCTAGAATTTAGACAAGCCTCAATCTGCGCCAGTACTGTGTTTAATTCTTCATATGTCATAGTTGTTTCGCCGACTATCCTCTTAAGGTGGTATTTTATAGACTTGACTCCTGCCTCCCACAGACCCCCGAAATGAGGTGCTGCGGGAGGATTGAAATGCCACGTAATGTTGTTGCTGACTAGGTCTTCTGCTACATTTCTATTCCTTTCGATGACATTCTTTAACTCAGAGTTAGCGCCTACGAAGTTGGAGCCTCCGTCACTGTACAGATGCTTGCAAAATCCTCGTCTACTTACAAATCTTTTGAGTGCGACTAAAAAGGATTCTGTAGTTAAATCTCCCACCAATTCGATATGAATAGCCTTTACCGCTAAGCAAATAAATATAGCGACATAGCCTTTAATCTTCGTAGTTCCTCTGCCCTTTCCATTTTTAATAAAAATAGGTCCACAATAATCGACTCCGGTATGAGCGAAGGGTCTAGATATATTCACTCGGGCACTCGGCAAGTTTCCCATTAATTGCGATTGTACTGTAGCCCTATGACGAAAACAAGTAACACAGCGATGAATATGTTGACTCACGACTTGTTTTTTTCGATGGGCTTCATTCTTTCCAAAGCTGACATTTCAATGGCAAATGTTGTTCTTTGAGTGTACTTTACCCAAAATAAAAGGGACTTTCTTAATTCATAAGTGGACAAATGTGGTGTATCAGGCTTGATCGTTTTCGCTAAAGCGGCAAATCTGTAACAAGATGCCATCACTCGAATGAGTCTATTCAAAGTAGAGAATTTGTTTAACAAGTACTCGCAATCTGTGAAATGTGAAGTATTGACCACGACGGCAAGCTTTCGAGCTTCAAGTTCTATTGTAGGAATTTCCATTTACTTCGGGCCACGGGTTTTCCATTGAGTCAACCACCCTGGCCCATTCCACCACAGTGAATGCTTGAGCAAACTCGTTGGATCTACGCCACTAGTAGCGATATCAGCGGGGTTCTTGGCAGTTGGAACATATTGCCAAATAGCATCTTTTGCTTCGGTGTGTATTTCTGCGGTTCGATTAGCGACGTATACGGACCATTTACTTGGATGACCTTTAATCCACGATAGGACTACCGTTGAATCAGTCCAAAGGTATAGTTTAACCGCTCCGAGATTCAATGACAGTTTAATTTCCTTTATTAGTTTAGCTAGTAAAACCGCTCTACATAATTCTAGTCTGGGTATTGTAATGGGTCTTATTGGGGTGACTTTGGTTTTAGTCATGATCAACGATGATTGTGCTTGTGTTTGCGATGTCGATACCAGATATACTACTGCGACAATAATGTCCTTTTACTACATACCGGACCATTCGATGTTATTTTAATTTTGTAGCTAAAACTGTCACATGACGGATACCAAACAACGCCTAGCGTTTTGAAACCACTGTCCCAATCTAAATTCAATATTGTATGCTCAGCTTGATCCTTCAGTTCTATATTCTGCAAAATGGAATTATCGTTTGCTATCCATTTCCTCAGTTTGAAGCCTGCGGTATTAAGTAAATTTCTCACTGTTGTTTGCTTCTCCATGGCTTCTTCTAAAGCATCTGCTCCCGACAAATAGTCATCCATATAGAAATCTTGCATTATCGATGTATAAATCGAAGGATTCGTTTCCTTAACAGGCTCAGCAGCTTGATGTAGACTTCGAATCGCCAAATATGGAGCACAAGTTGTTCCGAAGGTGACAGTTGCTAAGCAGTAGTCCTTAATCGATCCATCCGTATCCCTCCATAAAATGCGCTGATAGTTTGCATCCTCTTCATGAATTCTTATTTGCCGATACATTTTTTCAATATCGGCGGCGAAGGCTTTTACACAAAGTCTCCATCTCAACAAAACATCCGATAATTTGTTTAGAATACAGGGACCAGTCATTAGAACATCGTTCAACGCCCATCCTGACTTTGTTTTCCTCGCCGCATCAAATACTACTCGGACCTTTGTTGTGGAACTATCTTTAATTATCGCATGGTGTGGCAAATAATTCGCGGTGCAGATTTTTCTCCCGTCACTAGTCTCGATTACGTCTTGTGTATCTTTCGCAGGAAACATGTGTCCCAACCTCAAATATTCGTTCGTACTCAGCCTCTAACTCGGAATCCCTCGCTAATCTCTTCTCTGTAGCAATCAAACTATTTAACGCAATTTGTCGTGATGCACCCAACTGACATTTGTAATTATTCTTAAAAGGCAATCTTGTTGTAAAACGTCCGTCTGCGCCCCGGGATGTATTTCGCTGATAGAAACTTTCACAACTTTCTTCTTCCATGGTAAAGGCTCTCTGTGTTGAAACTTCTTCTACTTCCCAAAACTTCCGAAGTTGTTTGGTGATTCCATCTTCAAGATTCTTTGTAATCGCAAAGCTTCGAATTGTCGTTGTATTTGAATTATTCACTTCTCCTGAAATGATCCAGCCCAACGATGTGTTTTGTGCTATCGGCCCCTCTAGGCCCCGGACTATCCCAGGCCGTAAGATCTTCGAGACCACGTCAGCTCCCAATAGCATATCTACCTTAGCAGTTTTATTGTAATGAGGATCCACTAGCCGAAGGTTTTGTAAATGTTCAAACGCTGAGACCTTGAACTCGTTTACAGGCAGTGGGCTCGTAATTTTCCTGAGCACTAACATTTCCATAGATATACATTCAGTAGATGAAATATTGATTTGACACAATACCTTTCCTCGCAACTGTACACCGGTAAATTGACCAATTCCGGAAATACCAATGTTTGCAGCTTTCCTCTTCAATTCTAACTGAGTAGCCGCATTTTTGGAGATAAAACTCGCTTGGGATCCCTGATCGATTAGCGCCCGTAAAACTATTGAATTCCCTACCAATGACTTCACATTTACGAGAGCTGTAGCCAATACTATGTCCTTGCTTTGAATTTCTGTAGATGGTGTGTAGGCATGTCCATTGAAACTTCGAGTAGTTGACTCGTTGGCTTTCGTCGGTAATTTTTATCTGTCGGGGATGGTTGCTTCTCCGGACGCTTTTCTGTGCAACAACCCGTGATGTCATCTGCCGCATGTTGCACATGACACTTGGCTCGCACATTGCGACACTATATGCCCTTTGGCTAAACAATTAAGACAAAGCCCATTCTGCTTGATCGTCTTTAATCGATCATCAAAATTTAACTTTACGAAACTTGAACAATGTCTTATGTTGTGATCATTTCCTTTGCAAAACGCGCAGACTTCCTGTTGCACCAAATGCGATTGCAATTTCGAAATAAATTGTTTTGCTCTTGTTGTAGGTGCAATCGCTTCTAATGCCCGAAAGCGGTTGTCTAAAAATAATTTCATTTGTTCGAACGACGGCAGTTTTTTATTGACAGTAGTTTGCTGTTCCCATAACTGACGTGTCTGCAGAGGCAGTCGTTGTGTGGTAACATGGACAAGCAATGCATCCCATATATCATCTATAGCAAGATTTTCTATTACCTTGATGGCTTCAAATGTCGTGTCTAGCAATTTGCGAATCCCAACCGTAGACTCACCCACAGTGCTTGGATCTAACAGCTTCCGGAGTTGCGTGTCAAGCAAAACTCGATTATTTTCGAAACGATCAACTAAAACTTGCCAGGCAACAGTAAAATTGGTAGCAGTAATCTGGTATTGTTTTAAAAGTTTCGCCACTTCACCAAATACACAAGCTTTCAAATAATGCATTTTTTGCACATCTGATAAATTTTGCTCCTTTATCAGCGACTAAATAAATCCCTGAACGACACCCAGTCTTCATATGCCCCGTGAAACTGCGGTAGCTCAATTTTTGGCAGTTTCATGCCACTATTAACGGGACACTGAGAATCTGCCACCAGCTCGGTCTGTAAAAATTCATTTATTTCGTTGGCTAACGAGAAATACTTCTCTTCCAGTTCACCAAATATATTTTTTTCGAAATAGGGTATTTCGTCCCCTGCCCACAACTTCAGTATCTCCTTGTGAGATTCTTTGGCCGCTGAGTAAGTATTTTCAGCGGATTTAAGACGCCTTTCGACACTGTACACTGATCTTTTCTTTTTTCCTTCTTTCCCATAGTTAACAGCAGAATTGATCATTTGATTTAAGCGTTGCATTTGTACCGCGACTAGCTTATCCATCTTGACACTACTGTTCTAATAACACATCACTCCTGTTTTATTTTTTGAAAAAACACACACTCACCCCTTTTTATCTGTTTCAAATATGCCGTATCCGGCTCGACGGACCAATGTTTGGGGCAAAAAGTGTTGCTTGGAGAATTGCTTTGTTCACTTTGGATGTTTTCTATGTAACTCGAAATGTCTTCGATGGGAAATTCGAAAGGAGTTTTCAATGGTTGCGAGACAATTAACAAATCACATAACAATTGAGACTAGCACTGTACTTTATTTTAAATTCTGACGATAGTTCCATCAAAACCGACTTATCTTCTATTCCAACATCAATTTCTAATTCACTCAATTCTTCCTCGAACAAATTCAAATTCTAACTCGAACAAATTCTAAATTCTAACTCGTACAAATTCTAAATCTTAATTTTCAGGGTTGGTGTCTTCAATCGTTTCTATATCGATACTTTCAATCGTTTCTCAACAGCCAGAGCCGCAACATTATCCGCATAGCCGACAAAGCGCGACTCATCTGGCATCTCAAGTCTCTGTAGCCCATCGTGAGACACGTTCCACAGGTCCGGACAAAGGATAGATCCCTGGGCAACACCTGATGTATTTTCCATCCGAGAAGATAGGTCCCCAGCAGCGTGAGTCGCATCAGTGAGTCTTCCCTTACGAAGTTTCTCTAGTATCGTCCCAGCCATGTCTAGCATGCATTACGGGTGGTATGCAGACGGCGATTCGAGATTTCCCTTTCCCTTGATGATGAGCACGAGCCTCGCCACCTTTCATCGTATCGGGAAAACCCCGTCCCGATGGCAAGCTTTGAATGTGCTGAGCAGCAATTCAGGACAGTGGTGATAAACAAGCCGTAACACCTCAGCTGGAACACCATCTTGACCTGGAGCCTTCCTCGCTTTCAAAGAGAGGACTGCCTCCTCCAGTTCCGGCTGTGTGAAAAGTGGACACTCAACATGGACGGGATGGACAGGGAAGAGTGCCCACACTATCTCGTCCATCTTTTCCACATCATGTACACAAGGTTTGTAGTCAAGGCCTCACGAATCCTTGTTCACATTGTCCACTATATCTTGCCAGCAGCGAGCCTTGCTGTTGGTGATTAATTTGCGAAGGCATTTCCTGGCCAACTAATATGCTGCTGTGCAGTTGCTTGCTTCGTCCCGGCTTCGTGCTCGTTAAGCCTCGGGCTGAAGCTTGTGACACTCCCTTCGTTTTTCAGCGATGTCAGTTGACCACCAGTACTCTGGGGGCTTGCCGTGCCGGGGGTTTCAACGGGGCATAGAAGCGCAACAAGCAGTCGTGATTATGCTCATAGTAGTGTTCACCACGTCTTGATCTGCCAGTTGTTCCGTCCCCTCCAAAGCTCCCTGCAGCGGCTCACCTGCTGTAAGCACCTCGACGAATCTCTCGACGTCCATCCTTCCGATGTTCCATCCAGTTGTAGAAAGCTGAGGGCACGGACGTCGGGAGACAGCGTCACTTGTCTCAAGCAGAATGCACTGATGATCACTGGCTGAGTAGTCCTCTAATACTTTCCAGTTGTGTATCCTCCGTACTAAGGACTCCGAGGCAAATATCACGTCCGGTATGGTTCCCTCACAGCCAATACGGCGGAATGTCGGTGTACCTCCAGAATTTAGTACGATAAAGGCCGTCCTGGCCACCATTTCCAGGATTCGTTTTCCCTGCGGATCCGTTTGAGGCAGGCGCCATTCGATTGCTTTAGCGCTGAAGTCGCCCCCTACGAGCACTTTGCCCTCTGCGTTCGAGACAGTGGCCTCCAAAGCATTAAGCTTGGCCTCCAAAGCATTTAGCTTGGCTTAGCATTAAGCTTGGCTCCAAAGCATTAAGCTTGGCTTTGAAACATTGAAGAGGCGTTGCTCTTCACCGTATCCTACAGATAACCCACCCTACTTGTAGTTTGCTCTTATTCAGAAATTGTTCGGCGTCTTTTTCGGTCAAGTCAACTATGGCCATGCGTTGTCCCCAATGGTTTTCTGGTGTCAGCCTCGCCTTGACTCCACCCACGCTATGGAACTGCCTTTAATGGCCTCTTCCACTTCGGCCAGTTCTGTGACGCAGTCAATGTCTCTAATTTCGATCATTGCCATCGGCTGATGCGAGGCCTTAGCTGCGCTTTTGCTGAGGCCTTTCTTTACTGCGTCGCAGAATGCTTCCCTATTCTCGGCCTCTGCTCCAAATTCAACCAGTATGTGGCCAAACCACGCTGATTGGACTGCTTTAATGGCAGTGTTGGTGTCTTTGGGCCTCACGTTTACCTTGATATCCTGTAGTAGCTCCACGTACGATCGACCATCTTGGTGTTTTACGAGCAGTGCCTACTGCCAAAGTCTTTGTCTTTCTCTCCTGTTTCGCATCGGGTCCTTTTTCTTGTTGGTCGTCCGTGCAAACTTTACTTTCTGACACTTTTTGAAGGATTTTCTATTCGACTTTCTTCGCTCCTTTTGTAACCACTGTTAGAAGCCCGTGATCTGGAGCTTCAGGCCCATCAAGTGCCTCTTCCTTCCTTCTTTTATCCCGATCTCCTTCGAGTGGGCTAGACGCCATTCTTTTATTGATTTTTACTGCTGGAGCAATCTGCATGTGGCCTTTAGATTTCACTGCCAGCGCTTCTTTAGTCTCCTGCTTGTCTTCAGCCTTTAACCAGCTCTTCCGGTAGTGCTCTATGCGGGCTAGGAGCTCCTCTAGTTCAAGGAACCCAATCTTTACTGCTTCGCTAATTTTTGGGGAGTTGCATGCAGATTGTATTCTTTTCAGAACATATCCCGCTTTTTTTAATAGCCTTTCATCTTCGTGTCGCTGGGCGGCAATTGTACTTTGCAACCATCCTGCTAAGAGGTTATCGCTTTCCGTTTCCGAATACAGTACTTCCGCCACATTTTCGACGTTGGCGATGCAATCACTCAACGTCGTTTTATTTTTCTGATTACTGTTTTCTTTTCCTGCCGTAACCTCCTCGTTATCTTCAGGGTGATTCTTTATTATGTTGGGACTTACGACCCTTACATCCTTCGCTTTGGTACCGATCGCAGCAGTAACCATCGGATTCTCGATGCTCTTTAGATTTTCCTCCACCACTCAAACACCTGACGCATCCTGCCGAGTTTCCCGCTTTCCTTTTATAGGACGCTCTGGGATTCGCATCATTTTTTTTGCTTCGCCCGAACGTCGCAGGAATCTCACTCTGAACCAGACTGTCTGCCAATCTCCGCTTTTCGTCCGTCTTCACTGTCATTGTATTTTTCGTCGTTTTTGTCATCGTTAGTGCCGCTCATGGGAGTCCCACACTCTGTGCATAAATAGCATTAAGCTCCCTACCACAAAAAAAAGTACCGCTCTCGATGTACTGTTAACGCCGTGACTGCAACCGCTAGTTGCGTCATCGTTATCATTTTTATAATTTTTTTTTTGGGTTTTTTTTTATCTTTTTTATATGTTTTCGGTTGCTCCAGTTTTATTGGGTCCCCCTTTGGAGCCGCTATCTTTGTTCGTATGTGTGTAGTCGCCTTTTTGGTCCTATGGCTATCTTTGCATAGCAGGGAGGCCATGCAAGGGTTGGGACAAGTGCTCAGAGCCAGACCAGCGTTAATCGGGAGCCCGTCTCAACCGGACCCACACCACCAACCCAATGGTGTGAACTTCGAACGTACTCCGAGGCCTGCCAAGGTTTTACCGGGACAGAGACGGTATGTTAGTTGAATTGGAGCCGTTCACACACGAGTGTCACCTTGGCGCTACTGTGCAAAGCAACTAGGTCCAAACCATCATATGCGCCTGCCCAAAGCATCAATTCCAGTTCTTTGCCCAAAGCGTAGTCCAAATCCAATCAGGGTCATTACCTGTCATCCCAGGAGGGAACCTCAAGGCGCCTTCCATATCCTCGGGTCCGTGGGGGTGGCACTCCCCAAAGAATGCTAGCCTTTAAGAGTGCTCTTGTCGACCGGCACTCCCCCTGCCTGAATTTCCTCGGGTACGTGGGGTCGGAACTCCCCAAAGAATGCTAGCCTCCAAGAGTACTCCTGTCAACCAGCATTCCCTCTGCAGGTTTTTCCTCGGGTATGTGGGGCGGAACTCCCCAAAGAATGCTAGCCTCTAAGAGCACTCCTGTCGTTCAGCATTCTCCCTCTGTGGATACCCCCTTACTTGTATAACGAAGTGGCCCTTAACAATTTTTTTCATTAAATGTAGTAGAGTGACGTGTCAAATGGAAGGTCTCAGCACTTTCAGAATCCAAAAAGTAAGTGATTTTTTGCATCAAGAGTCCAGCGGGAGACTAAATGCACGATCAATGTTGGTGTCACTTCCTCTCGCGGTTTGAAAGCTTCGAGCCGAAAATCTGAAAAGATCACGAAGGTCGATTTTTATGAGTCCAAGGGCAACAAATACTACAGAAATCGAAATTCACTCGACTCTGTTAATCATAGTATGATAGTATTGTTACAAATTGTTACATGTATGCAACTACCCTGCCTGTGTTGGCGTGGTGATCGCACCTCATCACACAAACCTTGATACCACGGAGAGAAAAGCACTGTCCTTTAGAAATAAGAAGAACCTTTATTTTCCGTTTCATTAAAGCATATCTTTATTTTCTTTTAACAATACGTTATTTTGCAAGCACTAATGCAAGCTTCCATCAATTAATCAAATTCAATGCAGAAACATTAATTATTCGACATTCTCTACTTTAAAGGTATCCAAGTAGATAAACTCTAGATGGCACGTGCAGTTGATGACCATTACTGATGATGGCGAACCTCGTATCATCGCTCGCATACCGTGGTGCACGCGGATGAAAACTGGAACCAGAGCTTCACCGACTCCGAGTACTCCGTTTCCCGTGGATGCCTTCCCTTCAGCTCGATGGTTCAGGATGACGTTGCTTTGCGGCGAACTTCTTCTGTGGTTTTTGTCTTGACTAACTCTTCTTGAGACTTGCGTTGAAAACTGCTACTTTTTCCAATTCGTCACTAGCTTTAACACAAACAAATTGCTTGCATCGCTAGTGAGAGTCGTAGACTTTCGATCCAGTCAATCTGCAAAACGCTGAGTTTGTAAGTGTGCTAATTCCCCTTAACCTGCTTTACAAATTCATTCCTCTCTTGTTCTTCAGGAACAATCTTGTTCCATGAAAAGGAACGCTAGCTCCAATCTCATGCTTTTGGCTCTTTTCTTCTTCAGTATTTATATATCTGAATATTCGACGACTTCTCCCCATACAATTTCTGAGTTGGTTGTTGCGGCGAATTGGTACTCAGATGAGCGGATTGCGCATAGTACACACATTCAACTGTATACATGTACTCCAAATGCTCTCAACATGGCAATTGCATGGACTACCATGTATGCGTGTGGAATTCGCCGCAGAGCCAATTAAGCGACTTGACCAATGAATCGTAAGATATAAGTTTTTATATACATTGAATTGCGATTATGTACTATGTTTAGGGTGTCACCGTTCCCTAAGTATGGGCGGTGAAGCATACATTGCTTGTTGGCTGGTGCGATGAATGATTGGAATTGTGAATAACTGTTATGAGTTTTGTTGAAACGTGTCGTAAGCGAGGCATGAGGGCGTGATTAATTGTCATGGATTTCTGAGCAATTTGTATTTGATTGTTATCGTAACATTACTTCTCCTGTTGCAAAAAGGGATCCAATTCCTGGGAGAGGAATTGGATAGCGTAGCTTTTGCGGATTATATTAATGTCTGAAGTATACGTCATATTTACAGCAACTGTTAACTCCGACGCCTCTTGTCCCTTATATACTATTAATATTCTTAATTAACATTTAAACATTACTCTCTTAAAATTTTATTTTCATATTTTCTAACTACTATATGACCAATTATCAATTTTAAGCTAATTACTAAAGTCTGCTATAGGGTAAGAATTTAATTCTGTTACTCTACGTTTAATAAAAGTATTAATTACAGATAATACTCTAAGTATCTTACTCTACAATAAAAACTCTAAAATAAAGCGGAAATTTTCATTATAAATAATTATGTCATTTTACTACAATGATTAAAATTCTTCCCTTCCTCACGATGGTCTTGTGTTTACAAACCATTCAACTCTCCGGTGTACGTTTGCTTGTTAGAAACCAACTACAAGCGTGTTTAATGTTTCACATGAAAACTTTCAACGACTGGATTGGTTTCGCTTCCTAACTCATTTCGTTCTTAACCTTATTTTTTATTATTATTATTTTTTTTGAATTACTTAGTTTTAGTTACTTTACAGTTAAAAACTACCAAGATAATTTCTCTTTAAGAACAACTTACTCTCATTACAATCCTGTTTTATCTCTAATTCTCGAGAATTTTTAACTATGATACTTCTTTCACCTTACAACTCTATTTGCGGTTTATTATTTTGCAAAACTAGAATCCATTTGGGATGCTGCTATATTACGAGTACTTTTGTTAATCAGAACCAATTCATTACTCGTTTCCAATACTTGAACACCCTTTTATTTAATTAAACTTGAAAATAAATTTAACTTAATCGCTCCACATATTTGTTGTGTATAAATATATATCTTTTATGTACAGATTCGGTTTTTTTTTATTTTGTTAATGAAACTTTATGTGCGATGGGATTTAAGTTACATGTATAATATGCTATATATGATTAAACTACGCTTTAGTGGTTTACGCTTACAAAAAATTAGATCAAAATCTAAATCTATCTGGGATTATACAATGTTTTTCTTTTCTTATTTTTTGTTAAACGTAATTTTACAATCAAAACAAACTCATAGTGGTTTTCCTATTTTTGTTCGTGGACTTCTTCTTGTATGTTACGTACATTTTTAAATTCACTAGTGAACAAATTCTTCAACGCTTATTTAAGTGCGATTTAGAATTACAAACTACTGTGTATGACTTTTTTTAGGTTAATTTCTCGAGAGAAATTTACCTATTGCGGAGAGCATCATATATATATATATTGTATATATATATATATATATATATATATATATATATATATATATATATATATATATATATATATATATATATATATATGTATATATATATATATATATATATATATATATATATATATATATATATATATATATATATATATATCTACAGGGTGGGCCATAAGGGTGTTGGCGGTTTAAATATTCGATTTAAAAAAAACTACGAAACATAACACAAATATATTTGTATTGTTAAAAAGTAGAAGCATAGGAATTTTTAAGACTTAAAAATAATGCTGTCGAAATGGCTTCCCTCGGCTGCTTGGCACTCTTGGAACCAAAGTCGCAAATTTTGGAAAACTCGTTGAAAAGTTGTTCTCGGTATTTTGTTACTTTCCTGAATAATATTCCTCTTCAGCTGCTCTAAATTGGTCGGATTATTCTCGTAAACTACCGATTTGAGGTAGCCCCATAGAAAATAATCGCATGGAGAGAGATCGGGGCTACGTGGGGGCCATTCAATATCCCCCCTCTTCGAGATGAGTTTTCCGGGAAAAACATTTTTCAGCAGCTCTATGGATACCCTAGCCGTATGACATGTGGCCCCATCCTGTTGAAACCACATCCTCGAGGTATTGCCTTGAAGTTCTTGCAAAGCTGGCACCAAAAAGTCTGTTATCATGTTGCAATAACACACTGATATGGCCCACCCTGTATATATATATATATATATATATATATATATATATATATATATATATATATATATATATATATATATATATATATATATATATGGGATATAACGAAATTTGTGACCATGCTAGAGTTTGCGATTTTACTCCGATTTTCACCGAATTTTCATTAAAGGTGTAAATATCTCGGTTAAGTTCGTGATGCAGCTACGTCGGCGGGGCAAAAACAAAACGGCGGTCATATTAGACGAAAAATCGTGATTTCTGTTCTGACCAAAGTTTAGCTTCGATTTGGCTGAAATTTGGTACAAAGGTTCACCAATGTATGTGATGAATCTCACAATAAAAAATCCAAAGTCGGTACGGCAGAAACAAAATGGCGGCCACTCAAAGTTCGAAAAACGTGCAAAATTTTGTTGTTGTAATAGTGGTCAAAGCTTTCAAGAGATTTTCAAGAATGTCGGCAATTAGATAGAAATTATAAGTATCTAAAGAATTGCGTGAAAAAACTGGAGGTCAGGTCACAAAAAACAAAATGGCGACTAGTTGAAACCCAAAACTTCAAAGGCTTCTAAACGTCGCAATTTTGATACGACGTATATGAAACTTGGTTTCAAGATAGACATTTTTTAGATCATGCACGTGCAAATTTCAAAATGGCGTGGTTTAAATATGCGTTTTTTTCAGGTTTTTGTGGCGCTCTAGCGGTTACATTTTCCAGCGGATTTTGATGAAACTTGAGATTATGGATTTCTGTAATATGTTCTTGTATTATGCAGAAAATTATTAAAATTGAATGAAAAATAAAAAATTCGAAAATTTAAAACCCAATATTTTTAGCTGGCATTTTCAATAAAAATTGAATTATTTTGCCCTGTCTAGCGTAAAACTCCGATTTGAACGAGATTTTGCACATTCATTGATGAGGTCCTAGCCCACAAAAATTTAAAATAGTCCAAAATCAAATGCATGCATTCAAAATGGCGGTCCCCAAAGGTCAGAATGCAAGCGCAAGTCGTTATTTTAGTAGCAACAGATATACTGATTTTTTTTCATGGAAACGTTTTATATGACTTATCTTGAAAGTATTTATAAATCAGACTATTTTTGAAATATTGCAAACTATTTTCAACAATCCCCTTAAAAATTATAAAATCGCAACTTGTCTGTCTGTCCGTCCGTTTGTTCGTGCGTCACAACAAGTTTTCTAGCAAATCACATAAGCTAGAATGAGGAAATTTTCTACGTAGGTCAAAAGTGGTGCCTCTTGAAATTTGCAGTGTAAGAAAATATTTTAAAGTGTATAAGGTGGGCCCCCCCATACAGGGGGGCGACTTATATTTTTTTTTTATTTCTGTAGCCCTCTAGCAGCTAAGTTTCTCAACAGATTCCGACAAAACTTGAAATTACAAGTTATCAAGGCAAGCTAATTTAATTTAACTATGCAAATCGGATGACAAATAAAAAATTCGAAAATTTACAGCTTAATATTTTTTGCAGCCGTTTTCAATAAAAATTCAAAATGACGGCCCCTGGTAGTTTAGAAAAGAATCAAAAATGTATATATTAATGGCAATGCAAGTGCTGATTAAACTTTCATGGAAATCTTTTGAAATTAACTATTTGAGCTATTTAAGCCGACAAGTTATCACCTTTGTGTGGTAACCACTGGAAATGTACAAACAGCAAATGTGAGAAGGGCGAAACGAGTATAAATATGTTTATAACAATTTATCACCCGCCGATTTTCAATATGTGATCTATACGTGTGTAACTCAATTTAATTAGCAAAATATTTGCGCCCCTATGAAGTGTCTCCAAATACGAACGGCGGCAGATCCTTTTTGTTAATAAAAACCCATGTAGTGCTACAGAAATTGCAGTAAGAAGTTAAGTAGTAGGCAAGCCAAATTCTTTTCCGAAACCTTACGCTACATACGAGAAATTTACTTTTCCGGCTGGTGCTGCCAACGGGGATTTTTTTTTTGTGTCATCTTCCGTGATTTTTATTTAATTTTATTTTTTTTTGTTTTGCGTTTCCCCCTCGTTTGGCATGTTATTTATTATATATATATATATATATATATATATATATATATATATATATATATATATATATATACTAATTTCTTTTTTCTTGGTTATTTGTTCCTTTTCCTTTGCTTTGACTTGCTGTTAGTTAGAGTAATTGGAAAGATGGGGTGGGATTGTTAGTAAGGGAGGGTGCAATGCCTTGATTAGTAGATGGGAGTCGACTTTCGGGAGACTTTTCGGGTTGGGTTTCGTTAACTGTAAGGACGGGAATGTGCCGTTGGTCTGTTTGAGGGCTATTTATTTGTAAAGTTATAGGTTTTCCCGGTGCGGTCTGCTCTGCTTGGCGTCGGGAATTCAGTAGTCGCCAACCCAAGTATGTGAAAATTATTGAGCTAGAGATTGCAGTTAAGCTAATTGAGACTGTGGAAAAGTGTGAATGCTTTTGGGAATTTGCCCAAGATGGGTATAAATTTCATTCAACCCTCGTGCACTAGCTTGAAATTGATATTCTTTACCTTTAGTTGTAATAAGCTGCAATTTGTTGGTATTTGGGTTTACACTGAGGGTAGCGAGATCTAAGTCCAATATCGTTGAGTCTATGTCCGGGATGTAATGAGGCTGAATAACGTCGAACTTGTGAGTGCTCTCTCCTTCGTAATGCAGGAACATTTCATTGATTTAAATAGTACAGGGGGTGTTAAGAGTTAGGATACCCTGACCAACCAGCTTGCTTGTACTGATGCCTGTACTGCAATGGACATGAATGGGAGTTTCCTCTTCCAGGAAATAAGTCCAGCTGTTAGGTTTACTCAATTTCGTTAATGAATTCGTTATACTAGTGCTGATGTGGAGACGGAGTTTATTACGCAATTTGAGAGGGTTATGTAAAAGAGAGATTACGTCATTTGTAGCCGGTGGTGATTGGATGATTGATGTGGATAAAGGTGCTACATACAGATCACCTGATTGGGGGTGTTTTATTTTTTTGTGACTTGAAGCATCAGTCAGAAGCAAGAACAGTTGGGTACTAATATTACTAGCGATGTAAGTAAACTCCACGGAAGGTATCAGCAGGAGCGAATTATTTGCTTTAATGGGAAAAAGATGGATTTGGTAGAGCTTCATAACAGGTAATTCGAATAGCGGCAGTTTGATGACCACCACCAGTTTAGTTTTAATCTTGAAATGCTGCAGAGCTGCAGTTTGCGAAAGGATTTGCTCACAAAAATCAGGGCACTTATTGCCCGGTTTGGTATATATCTCGTGCAGTTTTATTAGAAATTAAAAGAGGATGAATTTGATTATCTTGAATAGAAACAACTATATCGATGATTGTCCATTGGCGAGCATCAATTTCCAAGAGTTGTGCCAGTAAAGAGGTTAGAACCTAATTCCTACGTTCCGCTGCAAGAAGCTTGCTGGTCGTTATTGAAATGTACTTGATCTGCATTCCTAGCTCTGTTTGCCTGCTTAGTACACCGGCCAATGGTTTGTGGATCTCTTCCAAAGAACTGTTTACTATGCTGATCCTTTCTTTTTCCAATTTAATCAATTCCTTCTCCCTATCTTCCAATGTATCCAAACGATTGTAAAGCTCCTTCTCATTTTCATCGTCCATCGTACCAAACAGAGCATGTAGAGACCGGCCCACTCCATCGAAAAATGACCTATTTGATCTCCCTTTCACAAGAGAGTCAAGTAACGATTGCGAACGAGTTTTGAGATTCTCGACCAGGCTATGGACATGTCTTCGTTGCTCAACGCAGCCTTGGTTTCTACCAACACAGAGTGCTTTAGCAAGGTGTTCGGCTCGCTCGGCCGCATTTATCTGATCCTGAATCTCGCCTAAATTGAGCTCCATCACAATATTCCAAGAACTGTGGTAGCTTAAGAGTTCGCCGATGTTTTCAAATAGGATCCCTTGGTTGTCTAGTCTCTCAACGGAGTTTGGAAGTTGTCCCGCGATGGCCCTTGGTAAAACGCCGATCAGGGATAAAATGATGAAAAGATTGGCCATTGCTAAAAGCGGGGGAAGGGGAGAAAGAAAAGAAATTAATATTGTTTAATCGAAGTAGTGCTTAAGTCTATTATTATGGATATTGACAATTTTTTTCCCAATCGCAATATTTGTATTCACCGGAGAAGTCACGCTGTTAACCTCGTATGGACCAATCCATACTTGTACTAGCTTGTGCTCACGACTTTCATTCTTTAGCAAAACCTTGTCGCCAATATGGAAACTAACAGGTCTTACTTTATTATCGTAGTTTGCTTTGGATTTAATTTTACTTTCTAATGTATTCTGTCGTGCTAAAGCGTACATCTTCTGTAGATTGTGCTTCAATAGTGAGTAGTAGTTTTCATGGTTGTACAAGGGTGCGGGTTCGCTTTTCAAACTTGACGGGACATCAAAAGTGAAACCGTAAAGACAGTCCATTGGTGAAAGGTTTCTGCTGTCATGCTCACTATTATCGTACACGAAAGCAGCAGGGCGCCGGTATTGATCCGCCCGTATTGATCCCAGGCCTGCGGGTTATCATCCACCATGGATCGCAGATACTCTATAAGGGGTCTGTGTGCCCTTTCCAACGCTCCATTAGATTGGCGATGGTACGCTGTGGTCTGAATTTTCTTTATGTTAAGCAGCTTGCATACTTGCTTAAATAATTTCCCTACGAAATTAGCCCTCTAATCCGTTACGAGATGTTTCGGTATTCTATACCTCGTCACTATCTCGTCAAAGGATATCCTGGCCACGGTTTCGGCTTCCGCGTGTGGTAAAGCATACCAATTTACGACTTCGGTTAAATTATCCTGGAATGTCAGTATGTATTTTTTACCGCCGGAGCTCTCAATCAGAGGCCCCACGATATCCAGGTATACCTTATCGAATGGCCTCTCTGCGATATCGGTGATAACCATTGGCATGCGAATTTTGGGTGACGTCTTCATAACTTGACATTTCCTGCAAGTTTTAATATATTTTTAATATTTGCCAGCATGTTTTCCCACTTATAAACTCTCTGAATTCTCCTGTAGGTCTTCGCGAGTCCCTGATGCCCACCCAAAGGAGAATCATGAAATTTGGCAAGTGCCGCCTTATCTCATCCGGTGTGGTGAGAGTCATGATCCCCGGTATTCCGCTCTCTACCAACGACTTTTTTAACGACTGAAATGCTTCCATGCATTTGTCGGTGCAGGTAAACCGAACATCTTTCCGTAACAGGTTCGTGAGAGGCTTAGCCACCTTAGAACAATTAGGTATGAACTTACGATAATAATTTACTAAACCCAAAAACCACTGGAGCCTACAGACAGTTGTGGATATCGGAAAATCGCGCACGTAGCTAGTTTTACTCGGGTCTGGCCATGCACCAGTTTGAGAACATATGTGTCCCAAATATACTACTTCAGGACGGAGGAATTGGCACTTCTCTGGCTGAAGCTTCAGATTGTTCAGCCTCAGTATTTCAAAAATCTTTCCTAGCTTACAGATATGGTCCTGTAAGTTTTTACCATAGACAACGATGTCATCTAAATACACAAAGCAATCGAAACCTTGTAAACCCGTTAAGATGTAGTTCATCAGTCTTTGAAATGTGGCGGGTGCTCCCTTCAAACCAAAAGGCATCCGCTTGTACTCATAGTGTCCATAGTTCGTGCTGAATGCTGTTTTTTGTCGATCTTTGGGTTCGACCAGAACTTGATGATAACCACTAGCTAAATCCAGTGTGCTAAAGTACCTTGAGTGGCCCAGTAGGTCAAGTATATCTTCTATGCGAAGTAATGGGAAAGCGTCACCTATTGTTTTTTCATTCAGTTTCCTGAAATCAACAACTACTCGCCACTTATTTACTCCATCGGCTCCTGTCTTCTTGGCTACAACCAAGAGGGGGGAGTTCCAGGGACTCTTACTTGGTTGGACGATGTCGCTCTCCAACATTACCTTCAGTTGTTCGTTGATTATGTCTTTCTGTGGCTGACTCAGTCGGTGCATTTTTTGATTTATCGGGGCCTGGTCAGCCAATAACGGAATTTCGTGGGTGATTGCTTTCGTACAACTCAGCTTGTCTCCAGGAAGGAAAAAAATATCGTTGAACTCCTGGTACAACTGAGTAATGGCCTTTTTTTCCTCCGGACTACTATTTTCAAATAATGAGAACTCCTGCTTCAACAACGCATTGCACATCTTACTCCCCGGAGAGTCAGAGTATAAGAACTTAAAAGCTTCCCCTTCCAAGTGATTGTTTGATGGACCCGCCATTGTCCCTGATGCTATATACCCTACATTTTCAACTATAGAGTCTGAACTGGAGTCACCGCGCGAAACTTCTAGCCTACTAACGGAGTATCTATTCAACCTTTCTAACTTCAGGTTAAGTTGGTTCAATGTGAACGGAGTCTCGCCTGAGCTCAGTATGCCCACCACAGGCCTCATTGGGTCACGAAGAGCGTTTGCCAGGAATATGCCATCAACTAATGAATCCGCTGTACATAGCATTTCCTGACCTGGCTCAATAGGAGTAATGTAACAGCTTCTTTAAAAACGAGCTCATATGTTCCGTCAGCGGTTTTTGTAGCACTTGAATCCTCTTTGGCAGGATTATGAGTCACCACATGATTCCGATCTGTTAAAAATGTCTCGTGCTGCGTTGCTCCAAACGACAACGCGTCGACGTTATCAGACACCTCAGCCAAAATCTGTACGTGATGTGACCCTTCCGCCTCTACTTGGCTCTCAATATGGACCGAAAAATCATTACTATTTACTTCCGTGCGAGAAAACGTGAGTGATTTACTTGGACCTTCGACATTACAGTTCTTTGAGAGGAAGTCGTTTCCCAAAAGACCATCATTAAATAGTCCCTGAATATTTTCGACCACTTCAAAAGTACACGGAAGCCTAGTAGGGAGTTCGAAATTGCCTTCCGTTGTACCAAGGGTTTCACCCTCCCCAAACGGACTTTGCAAAATGAGCTTACGCTGAACATTTATTGGGCACGTGTCCCTAATAGCCCCCGTATCTATAGTAAATGTGGTCTTCTTTTGTATTCCTATATCTAAAGGCAGTGCAGCTGTTGCCAGACTAGTACCACGATACGCGTTTCCTTTGTTTTTTTGATTGTCCATGCACTCGTCCGTGACCCTAGCTTCCATCTTCGTTTCCGCTTTTTGATTATTTGGCTGTTTAATTAAAGTCGAGCCAGAGATTTCCGACTCGACTGCGCCTCGTTTCCCTGGAGCTTGGAATTCCACCGTGTCTTTTGGGAACAAGCTTCCAAATCATGTCCTCTGCGACCACAAAAATCACACTTCACCAGGACACTGTATAATCTTGGGTTCTCCTTACTGGCCCGATGACAAGTGGCGGATTTTACCTGACAATCCTTTTGATCGTGACCATATTCCTTACAGGTGGAACAATAGGGAATATTCTTCCGAGAGTAACAATTATGACAAAAATTACAAGTTATTCTCGGACCCTTGGTGAATTTTGATGATTTCAATTGAGGATCCTTCGATGGTGCTACCACCGCTTGTGGTCCAACCTGTGACTGAAAAGGTATCACATAGGGATTATGTGAGTACATTGCCTGCTGAGGAGTCATCACGTGCTGGTTCATCATCCAACTATTGAATGGGGTTTGAACTTGCATCATTTGCGGAATTGCTTGTGATGCACTGTTCTGCAAAAAGAAAACTCCCTGTTGAAGTATGTCCATGTTCAGCCCCTTAGTTACAAGCTCCTGAAAGGTGCATTTCTCTAACGTCTAAAGATACTGACATAGCTGAGGATTAACCACTCCACTTCTAAAAGCATTCATCGCAAAGTCCTCGAATTGTGTATTCGCAATCTTACTCGCTTCCGATACATATTTAACTGCTGTTGCTTCCTGGCAACGTTTAAGAATTTGCCTAAGATGAGATGTGTAAGCTAGAACGGGCTCCGAAGGACTTTGCTTTGCTGTTATTAAACTATTAACCAGCTCCTGATAAGTTTCTCTTGGTAAATAAACCCGGTTCAGTAATTCTTCCGCCACCTCCAAAGTGGACGGGAAGTTAGAGGATATCAGCTGATAAGCTTCACCTCGCAGACGGGTAGGAAAAATTTGGATAAACGCAACGCGCTCCTGATTGTTAAGGCATTTCCATACCTGCTTACTGCAACCAATGAATGTTTACAGATCAAGCACCATGGTGGTACTAGGTGCCCCAGAAAATAAGGGAATCATCTGTCCCATTAACTTTGCAACCTTTCCATAATCTGGCATCCTTAACTTCGGCTTCCTTATCAATCATCGGAGGTGATTTCTGGTCAACAGTCAAATCCACGGACACACTTGAGGACGAGCTCGCTCCCAATGCAAGTTTCCATTAATTAATAAAATTCAATTCAGAAACATTAATTATTCGACATTCTCTACTTTAAAGGTATCCAAGTAGATAAACTCTAGATGGCACGTGCAGTTGATGACCATTACTGATGATGGCGAACCTCGTATCATCGCTCGCATACCATGGTGCACGCGGATGAAAACTGGAACCAGAGCTTCACCGACTCCGAGTACTCCGTTTCCCGTGGATGCCTTCACTTCAGTTCGATGGTTCAGGATGGCGTTGCTTTGCGGCGAACTTCTTCTGATGGTTTTCGTCTTGACTAACTCTTCTTGAGACTTGCGTTGAAAACTGCTACTTTTTCCAATTCGCCACAAACTTAAATACAAACAAATTGCTTGCATCGCTAGTGAGAGTCGTAGACCTCCGATCAAGTTAATCCGCAAAACGTTGAGTTTGTAAGTGTGCTGATTCCCCTTAACCTGCTTTACAAATTCATTCCTCTCTTGTTCTTCAGGAACAATCTTATGAAAAGGAACGCTAGCTCCAATCTCATGCTTTTGGCTCCTTTCTTCTTCAGTATTCATATATCTGAATATTCGACGACTTCTCCCCATACAATTTCTGAGTTGGTTGTCGCGGCGAATTGGTACTCAGATGAGCGGATTGCGCATAGTACACACATTCAACTGTATACATGTACTCTAAATGCTCGCAACATGGTAATTGCATGGACTACCATGTATGCGTGTGGAATTCGCCGCAGAGCCAATTAAGCGACTTGACCAATGAAGCATAAGACATAAGTTCTTATATACATTGAATTGCAATTACGTACTATGTTTAGGGTGTCGCCGTTCCCTAAGTATGGGCGGTGAAGCATACATTGCTTGTTGGCTGGTGCGATGAATGATTGGAATTGTGAATAACTGTTATGGATTTTGTTGTAACGTGTCGAAAGCGAGGCATGAGGGCGTGATTAATTGTCATGAATTTCTGAGCAATTTGTATTTGATTGTTATCGTAACAGTATGACGGTGAACTTAAGCTCCTTAAAGCTTTATATTTATATAGGCTGATATAAGGTCCTTATGTCTTCAAAATTTAATGGAAACTTAATCATAATCATGTACGTTATCGTCATTTCAATTGTGTGGAATTGCAAAAACAATAACAGATGTTGATAGTTAATATATTGTATTGTTACATGTACAAATAATTCTGCGAGCTACTGTCGCAATTGTTTTCACAACAATGAAGAACATCAACAAAACGAATTTACTCGAAACCACGAGAACGCAACGAGCATGAACAACATCTGAAAGTGAGTCACTGCTCCATTCATTCACTGCTGGAATTTTCCCGCTTATTCACCAATGTACGAGAACTGAGTTGAATGATTAGAGACCTTTTATAAAGGCGAGCTGAATGAATGGTTGGAATAATTCATTCGACCGTGATTAAAACAGCGATAGTGTGTGGGAAGCGATATTGTTCGAGTAATAGAAAAGTGATTTTCGTAATAGTGAAGTGATTTAGAAGACAATTGCGATAAGAAATTTATGGACAAGTGTTAGATTTTTAATAGTGGAAATTAAAATTAGTGAAAGTGTTAAATTGATCATTATGCATTTTTGTAATTAAATAAACTCTTTTAACTTAAATTAAAAGACATTGCGTTTTCACTTTCCCGGAACATTAAAATTATTGGCTACGAACCATAACAGGCGACAATGGTGCCGAGAAGTGAGATTAAAATTTTGAAAGTGAAAATTTGAACATTTTTATAGTGCACAATAGTAAAATGTGAAGAAACATTAAAAATGCCACGAAGCCTAAACTTAAAAATTAATGAATTGACCATATCGGACCTTAAGGAAGAGTTGGAACAGCGAAACCTGGCTACGCAAGGTACAAAGGCCACACTGATTGCACGTTTGCGTGACGCAATTGAATCGGAAGGCGCGTATCTGGATTCAGGTGAGTCCTCAGATGCAGAAAAAGGCGCAGAAGATGGTGAAGCAGAAACACCAAAACCAAAGGAACCAGAAAATGCGCTGATCCAAATGTTAATGCTGATGCAGCAAGAGCAGCGACAACAGTCATCTAATTTAACTACGAAGTTAAATGATCAATCAGCGAAGTTAAATGAACAATCAGCGAAGCTGGACCAACAAGCGATCGAAATCAAGGCAGACATCACACAGAAGCTGGAGAATCAGTCAACCGAAATAAAAGCGGAGCTCAGTCGTCTGAACAAACAATTTAAAGGCGTCGAGGAAAAGGTTGATCAGGTCGAGGAAATGGTTTACCAGGTCGAGGAAAAGGTCTGCCAGGTCGTAGAGAGAATGAACCATGAGATAGAAAAAGTGAAAAAAGAATAAGAAGCAGCGAAGGCAGTAGTAACTACCTCACCAGCCCCGCTTGGAACCGCAGCGCAAAGCACATCCAGAAATGCGCAAGCACCAATATTCGATGGGCAAACGGTCTGGAGTATTTGCAAAATCCAGTTTGAATCCGCCGCTAGGATAAATCGGTGGAACGAGCAGGAACGAGCAACTGCATCAATTCTTGCTCTAAGAGGCCCAGCTGCCGAACTTTTGCAGACTATCCCCTTTGATTTACACTCTAACCCGGCTGCTATATTGAATGCGCTCGACATGCGTTATAGAGGCGCCCATCTGAAGCAAATTTATCGGACACAGCTACGGCATCGGATGCAGAAGTCTGGCGAAACCTTACAGCAGCTAGCCCAAGACATTGAGCGACTGGCACTTTTGGTTTACCCAGCGTACGACCCAGAACATCGAGATGACGCAGCAACAGAAGCATCCATCAGCGCCTTAGAAGACCAGGAATTGCAACAAGCCGTGCGTTCAGCTCAAAAGCAAACAGTCAAGGATGCATTGGCTTATAGCCTGAACTTTGAGGCAGTGAAAAATGTGACTCGTACCACTGCCCGGGTTCGCAAGGTAGTGGCAGATGAGTACAGGTGTGAGCGAGTGGAAAATGAGCAAGAGCCGCAAGTAAATGGTGCGCCTAGATGCTGGGATTGCGGTGAGAAGGAGCACCTGCAAAGAGACTGCAAGAAGCGAAGAAAACGGAGCTATTGTCCAGAATGGTGGAGAACCAGACCGTGTCAGGAGCCTAGAATAGAACCCCATCAAACTGAAAGGGCCAACTTCATGCGACGGACGTCAGCTAGGAGGATCGGCATCCCCAGCACCCCCATCACCGTGTCAAGGCCACATCGTGGAGAAGCAGACTTATGCCTTCCTGGTCAAGTTGATGAAGAACATTGCACCATAACAAACGACACTGGTGCAACCCGATCGACGATCCAACCAGCCCTAGTGAGGCCCCAACTACTTCACAAGGACAGAGTTCATGGCAATGCTGACACCCTATCTCGTCATCCATGTCCAGCTAACTGCAAGCATTGCCGACGGGTTAAGGAAACGCAGCCAACCGTTGATCTGCAATTGATTACGACCGGAGGGGATTTGAAATGCCCAGTTAGCCGATGAAGACATCGGACCATTGCTCGTATGGAAGGAGACAACTAGGCGACCTGAGTGGAAGGACGTTTCAACGCATGGCGCAACCCTGAAAAGCTATTGGGCACAATGGAACTCACTTCAGGTGGAGGGTGGCGTACTCAAGCGGAAATGGGAAACGGCGGATGGCAGCTCCTATAGGATGCAAACTATCATACCCAAAAGCCGAATCCACGATGTGGTTAAGGAAATGCATGAAGGATCCTCGGTAGGCCACCTTGGTGTTAACAAGACCTTAGCGAAATTGCGGGAAAGATTGTACTGGCTCCACGCTTGAGAAAACGTAGAGGACTGGTGTCGCAGATACACAATTTGTGCTTCCGTCAAAGGCCCAAAGCGACGACTGAGAGGACAAATGCAAACCTATAACATGGGAGTACCGTTTGAAAGGATTGCTGTTAACATCGCTGGACCCTTTCCTGATTCTGAATGGGGAAATCGATACACGCTGGTTGTAGCCGATTATTGCAGCAAGTGGCCCGAGGTCTACCCCATTCCATACCAGGAAGCAACTACTGTAGCCGAACAGCTAGTGTTAAATTGGGTCAGTAGGTACGGCGTGCCTTGCGAACTACATTCGGATCAAGGCCGAAACTTTGAGTCACTAGTTTTTAGCAAAATGTGTGAGCTGCTCGGAACACGGAAAACGAGGACAACACCGCTGCATCCCCAATCCGATGGAATGGTCGAACGTTTCAACGGCATGCTCAATAAACACCTGGCCAAGATGGTTCACAAGAACCAAAGGGACGACATATCCCACTATTTTTGCTGGCGTACAGAGCTGCCGAACATGCATCGACGGGCCAAGCCCCAGCCAAAGTCATTTTTGGAAAGACTATTCGTCTGCCAGCTGGTATAAAGTTCGGGATACCCCCTGAGAATCCCCAAACGATCTCGGAGTACGCAAGTGAGCTAAGACAACGGTTGAACCAGATACATCGGACAGTGCGAAAACACCTCGAATCGGCTACTGACCACATGAAGACCAGGTATGATCTAAAGGCAAATTCTACTGGCTTCTAGCAAGATGACTTGGTGTGGCTATATAACCCACAGCGACGGAAGGGTAGGTCTCCAAAGTTGCAGCATAATTGGGAGGGATCATACCGAGTTACAAAGCGAGTCAACGACGTCGTATATCGCATACAGGAACACCGTAAACCGAGAGCCAAAATGAAAATCGTGCATCTGGACCGTCTTGCCCCATATAACATCCAGGGAGAATTGACTACAACTGGCGACACATCTTTTCAGGGCGAAAAGAACTGAGGTGGGGGCAGTGTTATAGTACAAATAATTCTGCGAGCTACTGTCGCAATTGTTTTCACAACAATGAAGAACATCAACAAAACGAATTTACTCGAAACCACGAGAACCTAACAAGCATGAACAACATCTGAAAGTGAGTCACTGCTCCATTCATGCACTGCTGGAATGTTCCCGCCAATTCACCAATGTACGAGAACTGAGTTGATAAAGGCGAGCTGAATGAATGGGGGAATCATTCATTCGACCGCGAGAAGAACTGCGATAGTGTGTGGGAAGCGATATTGTTCGAGTAATAGTAAAGTGATTTTCGTAATAGTGAAGTGATTTAGAAGACAATTGCGATAAGAAATTTATGGACAAGTGTTAGATTTTAATAGTGAAAATTAAAATTAATGAAAGTGTTAAATTGATCATTGTGCATTTTTAAGTAAATAAACTCTTTTAACTTAAATTAAAAGACATTGCGTTTTCACTTTCCCGGAACATTAAAATTATTGGCCACGAACCATAACACGCGACAGTATATTTCAAATTGACCAAGGCACTCTTATCTTCTTGGCATTTTTATGAAAATTTAAGGAATAGTGGGTTACTTGAATATGCTCAATATGCTGGGCATTCAGAGAAATTATCTAAAATGGAATTATGTCGTGGCTGTTATGTGCTATTGGATGATTCCTTAAACAAGTATTGGGTGAATAATTCAAGTCATTGATTCATGGTGTCAGAAAATATTTTCGAACCCTAAAATGGTTACAAACCCCTTCTGTTAGAAGCTCTTTCCTGCCTGCTCGACTTGTTTCACCCATGAGTATTGTTTGTAGGTACTCATCTTCAGTCATTCAATAAATTGAAGCAAGTGCCAAAAGCATGCACCATAAACGTTGAAGTTGGGGAAAAATAACTCAAAATTATTCAATCTTCTCATTTAAAACAGCCACATTTTTGTTTTACGATTACTGATACCACTAGCTGAACCAATTCTCAAAGAGATTCATACCTATTATTCCTGAAATTTTCATGCAAATCCTAACAAAGCTGTAGTGTCTGAGTAAGGAAAAAGCACATATTGTTCCATAACCATATGTTTCCATAGTAATACAATAATACAACGCATATTGTTGCATAGTAATACAGGAAAATTTAAACCGATATAACTTCGTTAAACATCATTCAATATTTGTGAAACTTGCAGGACTCGTCAAGCTTATAAGTAGCCATTTGTGTGCTGAATTTGATTGAATTCAAAAGTACCGTTAATTTTATTCAAGAAAATGTAAAATTGAAAATGATACTATTACTAGCAAAGTTGAGTGAATTCAACATCTCATGTACTTGTTGTCATTGTACTCATGAAGGCCTACATTCATGATTTGTTGCAGATTTTTCGGCTCAAAGGTGTGAAATCGCGGGGGGGAGGTTGCACGAAAGGTTCGTACATTTTCCCTTCCTTTGTCCCCCATGGTGCCGATAAGGCAATTTCGATGCTTGTTTTGATACGATCTCATTGAGACCTTTCTAATGACGCCCTACTTGACTATTTTTCTGAAGTGTCACCTCCCTATATGAATAGACCGCCCCTTGAAAACCGTTTGAAAAAATTTTCACCCTTGAACTTTCAAAAAGTCACCACTTCTGGCCTTTTCACAAAGTTTCATGGCTGTAGCTTCTATAGTCTTGAAGAAAAACTCCTGTGACTTACAGATAGACGGATGGACGGACACAGGTCATGATTGCAACAGGGTTTTTTTATTTTAGTACAAAACCCTAAAAAATAAAGGGTGCGTACGGTATTTGAGGACATGCATAAATGTGACTATAACTTCGCGATTTTTTTTTTAATTTTTTTTCCTTTTGAGATAAGAAATGGCTGACTATAACATCACTCAAGAAATGAAGAGACATTCTGTCATTGTCGCTATATGTGCAAACCATACAGATTTAGAGACCTCTAATTTTCTTAATTGCGCCCGTTCATTCGTGCATAAGGTTCGCCGTGCATTGGAAGCATCAGGAAGCGATACAGAATCGGTTTCAAAATGAAAAAAGCACGCACAACGTTTTGACACTGTGCGATCTGCAGAATTTTTAGAGCAAGCACAAGCGATCATAGATGAGGACCCTTCAAAATCAATGAGGGTCCTTGCGAGTGAGCTTCATGTTTCTGAGCGCCTTATTCGTAGAGTTGCCCACGAAGACCTTCGGTATAAGTCTTACGTGATGCGCAGAGGACAGTTTATGTCGGAAAGAACTCAGGAACAGTGAGTTCTCCGATCAAAACGTCTTCTAAATAAAATCAAACACCCTGAGGCGCACAAAATGTTATGGTTTTTTTTTCCAAGATCAAGAGACCAATCGCAGAAATGACAAATGGCTATGTTCAAATCCTACGGAGTGTCCATTTGTTATGCACACAAAATTTCCAGCCACTGTTATGGTTTTATGTGTTTTCAGCAACGAAGGACATGTTATGCCACCACACTTTTTTACTCAAGGACTTCGAGTGAACTCTGCTGCATACATCGAGGTTTTGGAGACGGTAGTGAAACCTTGGATAGACAATGTAAGCAGAGACAGACCATACATTTTTCAACAAGACTGCTCCTTCGTATAAAGCGATAGCGACACAAGATTGGATGGCCAAAAATTTTCATGACCACATAACACCGAACCTATGGCCGCCTAGCTCCCCAGACCCTCATATTTTGGATTATTACGTAATGGGCGTAGTTGAGCGTGATACCACTTCTTCGCTGAAGACTGCTATTAATGCCGTTATGGTCAATATGAACAAGGAGCGTTTGATTCGGGCATGTAATCGTTTCCGGACTCGGATCGAAGGGGTTATTGCTGTTAATGGCGATTTTATTGAATAACTTTATAGCCATATATTAATTTAATGTTGTATAAAAAATTCCTGAAATTTCATTAAATTTTGTTAAAAATACGAGCTGATTAATTTTACTCTTAAGTTTTCCTTAAAAACGGTAAGCACCCTGTACTTCAGGGTCAGGTTAGAATGTCAAAATTGTAGCTAGGCAAAGTTCGAAGTCAAAACCTTAAAATCAAGGTAGACGTTGATGAGATCTTTTACTAAAATGTATCTTAACTAAATTGAATTCCTATGAACACCGCAAATTTTAGCAGTAGTGAGTATTGCACTGCTGATAAGAAATTCTACTTTAATATGGTACAATGTTCTAAAGAAATTAAGTTTTACAAAATTTGAAATGAAAAAAAATTTTCACTGAAAAGGGTAAAATAAAAATATATGGCACCGCTCCCGCAAAATCTATTTCATCCTTTTGAGAACATTTTGAAGTCAGTTTTATTTTTTTTGTAGATTTTTATTCTCATAATTTTGCTGTTGAGATACTTGTTTTTCTGCTTATTTTGATATTAAATTTTCCGCATTTTCAATTTCAGTACTTTTGTCCATACGGTTTTCTTTTACGTCTTCAAAAAAAAATTTTACAATACCATTCTAGCAGCAGCACACTCCTAATACTTTTAATTGTTTCAGAATGATTTTTATTCTTTCGCATGCTTTTGCTTTTTCAGCAAGGTATGAATATAGATACCTTTGCACTCCGCAGGTAAAATCATTTTGTTTCGAAATTGGAGTTAAGAAAATTTGGTTGCCTTATCCGTCCTCTGATGCCTTTACTTCGAAGGAAAATTTAAGATCTAAGATAATTGACAATAATTTCGTTTTAGAAGATTTTTCAGATGGTGAATCGCACCAATTAATAACACTTGTGTTTCTCTTTTATAATTGGAAATGCAAAAATATTACCTGTTATGATAGAAACGGCATTAAATGTTAACAATTATGATGCGATGAAAAACGATACTTGAATGACATTAACAAATATATTTCAAACAAAGAAAAATAAATATTATGGCTATTTTAACTAAAGAGTTGAACTGTAGAGTAAATATTTTCTTTGCGCATATATATATATATATATATATATATATATATATATATATATATATATATATATATATATATATATATATATATATTCAAAATGTGTTTCTAATAAATGGAAAACTTTAAACATATGTTAATAACTTCATATGAGAAAAAACGACAGCAGTAGCATAATCAGATTAACATTTCATTTCGATCGTCTTCACTTGTTTTCGGAAAATCAGATCATGCACTACTAAGTCTTATTCCTGTAAATAACTAATTGGACAGATCAGGTAATAACGGATAGTCAACAGAGCCGGAAAGCGTGATTCCGTGTAATAACTTATATGCCAGAGAATAAAATTGATTGTGGTTTCTATTAACTAACTTTGGAAAGAATAACTTTCGAGGTTCATTAACGACCAGCGGTTCTGCCGGGAACTCTGCTAGTTAAGAGAAATTTGGGAACCAGCATGATTTCGCTCTATAAGAAAGATGCAGGCGAGTTCAATGAAGTTATTTGATTATATTTATTACATTAAATGTATTCTGACGAATTGCATTATGTTTTTTGCAACAGAAATGATGTGATAAAAAACAATCAGATTAGAACAATATCGGTTCACTGCTCAAAGAAATGCAGCAGATGCAGCAACATGCAACATGCTTGATAATTTTATATAAATAGAAAGTGTTCAGCGGCGATGCTTCAGTGTTAGCAATTATTTAGTTAGTAGCGTTCTGAGATGGCACTCATACATATTCTTACGGCAACAGCACTTTTCCTTATCTGCCAAGTACGCAGTGGCATTGGAGCAAGACACCCTGAAATTGATGCAGTCAATAAATTAGAAACAAAAATATTTCACGAATATGGTACTAAAGCAAGTATTCTTCACAACATTTTTGGAAAATGTGCCAACCAGCACATGTTGCAGTGCCTTCAAATTGAACTTATTACTGAACTTGATAAAGCTATTGGACAGTCAAATAACATTGATATCTTGAGTGGAGTGGACACTATACCCAGCACTAGCAAAGGAAGGACTAAACCGGAAAACGAGTCTACAACAAATTTTAAAATGAGGCAAAGCAATAACGGAACCTTAAATTCAATGATCATCGATCGAGTTATATCTTGGATGCAGACAAAAGCTCTGCGGGTAAGTCTTGATTTTCGATTACCAATCCTGAAGAATAAATTTTATTTCAATTAATAGCTGAAGCGCTCAAACCCTCCATCGTTAGCAAATAATATGAGCGATGAAAGCCGCAAAAAGAAGCATAAAAAGCAAGGTGGTGCGTTAATAATGATTCCTTTGCTTTTAAGCGGCACACTAATTCCATTGGCATATGGTGCTTTAGCTTTCTTAGCCGGAAAGGCTTTGGTCGTCTCCAAATTGGCATTGGTTCTTGCTTCTATAGTGGGACTTAAAAAATTACTTAGCAGCAGTAGTGTGAAAGAACAACAGCATGAAGTTTTCGTTAGTGGAGGACATGTCGGGGCTTCAGACTGGGGGCGGAATTTCAACGAAGGATTAAAACGATATCAATAGAATATAATGGATACAGAAAAATAAATGATTTACTACTTACGCGTTCCTTGCTGGGAAATCAATTTTTTTAGTGTCAATGCTTTATTTTCATTGATAACGAACGAATTGCCACTATACTGTTATGAATAACTGTAAGTTCATTTGTTGTATTCTAAGGACTATTGATGAAATACACCTCTTGCATTTACATTTACAGGTGCCTTAATGAGCTCAAAATAGTGCCCAATATAAAGCTGAACTGAGTGAAAACTCAACTTAATATAACATTTTCAATATAACACGAACTCAACCAATTTTAAATTATGCCAACTTTAGCCTAAATATAGCAATATAATAACTATTAAACCTCTAAATTTTTCTTACTTTTCTTACCTATTAAGCGATCTACATATGAAAAGCTAGATTTAACGAAGAAGCTTCCTTCGCAAACGTAACTTTTTTAACAAAATTACCTAAGAAGAAAGTTTAAAAAAAGTAGTTGGCAATCACTTACTAATTAATCGTAATTTAAACGAAAACAAGTTGAGTAATCAAGAGAATGCGCTTACCAGAAGGTCTTTGTAACCATCCTAGAGTTCAAAATATATTTTCGGATAGTGTGAATCGATAATTTGAATTATTCATCCAATACTTGGATAAAAAATTGTTCAAATTTAAGTAAAAAATGCAGGGCTCATTTCATAAACACATTGCAGCTTCCATTTCGATCCAGCTTAAATAATTTTCTGAATGTTCTGCTGATTGAACATATTCAAATTAAACACTATTCCTTGAATTTTCATGAAAATTGAATAACTAAATTTTTAACGTCTACTTCGGGGACCCCATTAAAAAAATTTTAAATTTTTGGTAAGGCCTAAACTTTTGAGAGACCACCTTGTTTGACCTTCCCACAAAGTTCGAACATTCTAGCTTCTACAGTTTCTGAGGAAACTTGCTGTGATGCATGGACGTATACATGGACGGACACATGGACAGGCAAGCCGCAAAACTTTGTAGAAAAAAAAATTTAAAAATACCTATCCTTTTTAAGGCGTTTTGAAATTCACTTTCTTTTTCCTGATCTTCTTGTCACTTTAGTGTAAAAGTTTTGCTGCTTCAGTGTAATTTATTGCATTTTCAACCGAACCTGACAAGGAACAAGTCGAGTAAGCAGGAAAACCCTCCTAACAGAAGGTTTTTTTCTTAACTATTTTAAGATTCCTGATAGCATGAAGCAATGATTTGAATTTGTATAAGAAATCATTCAAATTTATCCAAAAGATGCAGAGTTTCTATCATGAGCATGTAAAAGCTGCCATTTTGTCCAAGCTTACATCATTCTTCAGCATACTTGGCCAATTAAACATATTCAAATTAAACACCATTTCTCGAATGTTCATGAAAATCCAAAGGAAATAAAGGCCCAATGGTTAATTTGAAATGTGTATCAACCGTTCATCTATATTACTGCAGTAATATCATACAATTGAAATGCCATAACTCACTTGATTATGATCTGATTTACAAAAATTTTTCTATGCAAAAGGACAACATTACCGTGACTTTTTAAGAAGCTTAAGGGTATCGTTTTGACTTGATGGGAGAAAACGTAAAATTTATAAATCATCCTATTATTAACAAAGTTGAATAAATTTCGATTTGAGCGTTATTTATTGCCCTTGCACTCATATAGACCTGCCTCTACGATAATTTTTTTGATTTTCCGGATCAAGGGTGTCCAATCGCAAGCATTAATTTATTGTAATCGAGCAACCACCTAAGCAAACTGCTTGAAAAACACAGTTATAAATCACCCAATTTTTATTGTAAATTTAAAAATAAATTATTTAAATTTATAATTAAAATTCAATGACAGCAACCCCTTTGCAACGCAATTTACAAACGTGAATTGCGTTGTCCCGCAAAGAAAACAGCGGTTGACGGCATGCAGAGGGCCCGCAAAGCAAACCAACGTTGCGACGGGGAGTCTGCTTGTAATTGCGAGTCGCTGCAAACGTCGCAAATGGTCTGTTGGCGTTCACCATCTCATCGGAATCGGGGAGTGTGTATCTTGAAAGAATCTTGCACATAGACGCAGTCGGTTTACTTTGTTGCTGCATCTATTTCCGAGTTCGGAGTGTGAATCTTATACTTCCATCTAGTCGCGTTAAGATGTGGCGAAGATTTCAGAGGCAAGATATACCGACTGACATGTAAAATTGTGCCTCTAAGCCTAGGCAGGTTCGCGAATGACCAAGATGCGAGTTACACATAATCTCAAATCGCTACATCAGCATATTACACCACAATTCACTAACCCTTTATCATAATCTTCCATGACTCATGTATTGATCATCCATGACTCATATCCTGTCATTCAGTAACTTGATCTATCTTATATAAACATCTCGTTATTGCAGTATCAAATTTCGCTTACAGCATTGCTGACATAAGCATATCAAAGTCAAATTCTAAGCTTGAATCAAAGTAACAAAGAGAATGCTTCATCAGCATTCTTATCATTATAAAAGCAGCCCTTTGAGAATTAGTAAAACAGTTGAAATTGAGTATTGAAGTTGAAGCTGAGTATTAACGAGTTACAGTTGAAGTGAAGTATTCATTAAAGTTGAAGCTGAGTATTAACGAGTTAAGTTGAAGTAAAGCATTCATTGAAGTTGAATCTAACTATGATAGTTTGAATGGTTAAGTTTAAGGTTAAGAAGTGTTGTTGTTGTTGTAAATTAATAAGTGTTAATTAAATAAAATTAGTAAAAGTGAAAGCCAAAGTGTTTTTATTAAAGAGATTCCGGGGGAAGAATCTCCAACATATATATTTTTAACAATTGTAACGTTCAAGAACGTAACTGGCGCAGTCATCCGTCAAAGGAGGGAGGAGCCTTTGTTGACATCCAAATCGACTCGTCGCACCGCTGACCATCTTTAAAAATCAAAGTGGAAGGTGTACAATAAAACGATCGCATCGCTAACCATCTTTAAAATCAAATTGGAAGGTGTCTTAAAAAACTAAAACTATCGCACCACTAATTATTTAAAAAAGTGAAAGGTGTAAAATAAAATAAAACAGTGACACTACCGCTAATCGACTTTAAAATCAAAGTGAAAGGTGTGTGTTCTAACAAAAGTATAATACAAACTAGGTCGAATTTGGATAACAAATTCACCTCTGACCTTTTTGGAATAATAAAAAGTGTCAGTTAATAAAGCTGTAATATGCACAAAAAACAGTGACATAATACTAACAAATAAAATAAAATAGGTTCAATTTGACAAAAATTGACCTTGGCCTTTTTGGAAAAATAAAACGTGCCAATAAAACAACAAAGATAATAAGCATCAAAACCGTGATTATAATAAAGACCAAAACCGAGACTTAATATAAAAGAAAATTTAGCACAAATCAGGATCAATTTGGCAAAATATTCACCTTAGCCTTTTTGGAGAAAATAAAAAGAGCCAATAATACAACAACCTAAAATCTTCAACTTAAAAAAAATCAACTTCACAAGCAAAATGGTGGAACAACTGTCAGCTTTCGAACTATCCTTCGAAACTCTACTCAAAGAAAAACGAGCCCTACCGAACTATACTGGTAACAACTCCGAGTACTCACTCAAATCCTGGACCAGTGAAGCCAACACAATCCTGTCTCTAACACAAGCTGGCAATCAAGCAGCATATATCTTCAGGGGTTTTCTGAACAAACTACAAGAAGCAGCAAGGTAAACAATCCAGAAACTAACTGAACCGAATTGGCAAAGTCCAAACTTTGGGTCAGGCTTATAATTTATTAGAAGAGCTCCAACAAAATACTTAGAGAGAATATAATAGACATTGTAGAAAAATTCGCAAAATAATCATAAACAAAATAATTATAATCAAAATTTTAAACACAAAAAATTTAGTAAGAAATTCCATAACAATCGTCATTATAATCAAAATAGATCTGAACCAATGAAAATTGATGGTTCTGGTCAATTTAAAAATAATCAAGAGCCCATGGATACAAATTTTCTAATACAAGCCTCGGAAGCCTTTTACCGACAGTAAACCTTACTATAGATGATAATATTATTCCAGTATTAATAGATACAGGCGCATCAACATCTAGTATTGATAGAAACTGTTTGAAAAATTTAGAAAGATTCAATTTAAATAACTCTATAGAAATTTACGGATTAGGTGGTATTTTCAAAATTACCTAAAAATTAAAAACAAATATGCCTCAAGAGTTAAAACCCCCAAAACCCATAAAATCCTTTGGAATATTGTAAATTTCGAATTTTAAACGTTTAAAGCCATTATAGGACAAAATATACTGCACCCCTTCAATGCAAAAATCAATTCTGGAGAAGGTTCAATAGAAATAAATAATGAGAAATTATTTTTCAATCATTCAGCACCTAGGATTTAAACTTACAATGAGAAATAGAGCCCACTAAAAATATGATGGAAAAACTTTATGCAAATTTAAAAATGGAAGAATCGAACTTTTAAAACGAATACTCAAGGAAAATGAAGATTCGTTCAACAGAGAAGGAGATAACTTGACTTGCACTACAAAGAGTAAATATGAAATTGTTACTAAGTCTAGCAAGCCCCTATATTCAAGAGTTTATAGATTTCCACAAGTACATGATAAAGAAGTGGCAACCCAAATTCAAGATATCTTAAAACAAGGTATAATTAGACCCTCTTCATTGTTTGCTCCGAAAAACATGGACAATTCTGGAAAAACTAAATGGAGAATCGTAATAGAATACAGGAAATTAAATGAAGAAATAATTGATGATAAATTTCCTATTCCAAATATTGAGTCTATATTTGACAAACTTGGAAAATCACAACATTTCACTACTTTGGATCTAGCAAAAGGTTTTCACCAAATAGAGTTCAGCGAAAATAATCGATGTAAAACCGCTTTCTCAACACCACAAGGACATTATGAGTTTATTCGTATGCCCTTTGGACCAGCACCGGTAACATTCCAGAGAATGATGAATGAAGTATTAAGTGAATACATTAACAAAATATGTGTCGTTTATTTAGACGATATCCGGATCTTTGCAACATCTCTCCAAGAAATGGAAGATAACACTAAGAAAATATTCAATGCGCCTCGGAAAGCAAAATTTAAAATTCAAGTCAACAAATGCAAATTCTTTGTCAAAGAAACTGATTATTTAGGACATATTTTATCCACTGAAGGAATCAAACCAAATCCAGAAAAAATAGAAGTCATAAAATATTAAAAATCCCAGACACTCCAAAAAAAAAATAAATCTTTTCTAGGTATCACAGGATACTGCCGAAAATTCATTAACACTAACGCGAAAATTGCCTCACCATTAACAGATGCTCTGAAGAAAACAAACAAAATAAATATAAATGACCCCAAATATGTTGCAGCATTTGAAAAACTTAAAGATTTGATTAAAAATTATCCAATCTTTGAATACTCGGATTTCAAACAAAAGTTCATTTTAACCACTGATGCCTCAGATAAAGCAATAGGAGCAGTGCTTACGCAACAAGGTCATCCCATCAGTTTTGCAAGCAGAACTCTGAACGAGCATGAACGTTATTATTCTACAATAGAAACAGAATTACTAGCAATAGTATGCGCAACACAATATTTTCGACCATATTTGTACGGAGGAAAGTTCGACATCTGAATGGATCATAGACCATTGGTTTGGTTGAATAATTTAAAAGAACCTAACAGTAAACTTCAAATGTGGAAAATTAAGTTAAACGAATATAATTATAACATTGAGTATGTCAAAGGAAAAGATAATAAAGTTGCAAATTTTCCCAGTCGAGTACATGTTGAAAATAAAGAAATTAATATCAACACAGCAAACGAAGCAATGGAAATTGAAAGTGATATTGCAACGATTCACTCAGTAAATGAAGATCCAAATGACTATATTCCTATAAAAGAAGGAATAGTGAATATTTACAAAACACAAATAATAATAACAAAGAAAAAGCAAATAGAAATTAGAACAATAAACAAAAGAAGAAAAATTTATATCGACGCAAACGATATAAAAAATGAAAATTTTTTAATAAATATTCTACGGCGATATATAACTGAATAAGGAAACGTTGGAGTCTTCAGTGAACTAAATAGTCACGAATGGAACAAATTTCAATCGGCAATCATGGCAGTATACTCAAATAATGAAAATTTGAAATTTATCAAATGTACACAACTTGCCATCGATTTATTAGATGAAAATCAATGCTTTGAAAAAATCAAAGAAATACACGAAGGAGGAAACTATCGTGGTATAATTGAAAATTACGAAGAAATGAAAAATAAGTTTTACTTTCAAGGTTTAATAAGGATCATTACTAAGTATATTAATAATTGCGAAACATGCAATCTTGCGAAGTATGACCGAAAGCCTGTAAAACCAGAATTTCATCTAACGGAAACGACAAATGATATTAATCAAATTGTACATATCGATATATTCTTCATTAGTAAGAAACAATTCTTCACCGCTATTGATCGATTTTCGAAACATATGTACACAAAGGAAATAACAGATTAAAAATGTAATAACATTCATTACCCTAATTCAAGAAAGGAATGCTATAATGGGTAAACCAAGAAAAAAAATTGCAGATAACGAATTTAATGTGGTGAACATAAGAGATTTTCTTCGAAGAGAAAAAATAAAAGTTCATTTTTGCTCTCCAAAAGCACATACCGGCAACTCCAATATGAATAGATGTCATAATATTCTTTTAGAAAATATTAGAGTATTAACAGTTACAAATCCTGAAATAAATATTGTAGAAAAAACATTAAAAGCTACGGAGTGTTACAATACTTCTATACATTCAAGTACAAACTGTAAACGCATTGAAGTCTTTCAATGTCGTAATGACAAAAATAGGATTCATGATGTTTAACAACAAAAGAAAAACAAGTGGATTTCAATCACAACAAAAGTCGTGCGAAACCACAAAATATTGATGAAAAGACAATTTTCATTAAAAGCTATGTTAATGAAAGACATAAACATGAACCTAAATATCGAAAAGTCGATATTATTAAAAATAAAGACAATGAGGTAATTTCAGTTAAAAATAACAAACGTGGAACGAAAATCCACCGGACCAGTATTAAAAGAATTAAAAATCATTATGAAGAACAAAATTTAAAATCAGACGATGGAATTTCTGAAGATCAAAAGAATTTAATCAACCGAGCTTTGCATGAAGGACAATCGCAAAAAAACGTTAATATCAAAATTTAACATTAATATCACAAGGGAAGATATTAACACCCTGTCAGAAAAATTATGACTTAACAATCAAATAATTAACTTTTATTTATGCCTTGTAATGGAGCGAAGTAAGAAAAATCAAAACTTACGAAAAATTTACGTTATGAACACATTCTTTATTCTTCGTTATTTACAACAAGGTTATGAAGAAAGAAAATTGATATATTTTCCTATGACATGACTCTAATTCCCGTTCATGTTAATAATAACCACTCGTGTCTATCAGTCATTGATATGAGAAACAAATCAATAAAATATTACGACTCCTCAGGAGGAAGCAACAATCTAATTCTGGATGCTCTAGAAAACTATTTACAAGAAGAAAGAATTCATAAATTAAACAAACCTCTTGGTACATCAACATTCACAAAAGAAAATGTTAAAAGCATTCCAAAACAAGAAAATTCATACGATTGTGGAGCATTTACATGTATCATAGCAGAAAAACTTTCAATTAATAAAAAGTTAGCTTTCACACAAAAAGACATCCCTTATTTTCGAAAAAGAATGATAATTGAAATAATTCAAGGAGAATTGTTGAAATAAGCATTAAATATATTCTATTTTTCGAAATTACAAAATACTTCTTCCAGAGAAATAGTGATCATAATAATAATCCTATTCTCAATTATGTTATCAACTGCAGAAATGATAATCGAAAAGATTTCCTCTACTTCAGGAATAATATTAATTAGAAAAGACCTAGTAAGATTAATTAAAGATTATAAAAGCATTTACCATAAAATTGACCTTAACCAGTATGAAAGACATTGAGAGATATTTTAGAAAACATTGAACCAAATCCTTATATTATAGAAACAATTAAAGGAGAACTGAACTTTCTTCACTTCGATCATATTAATTTGCCTGAAAGCGATACTATCATAGATTTTCTCCAAACAAAGCAAAAATTATCTAAAGAGGGACAAATCATCTCAAAGAGACATTTAACTCAGCATTAGTAAAACAGGCCGGTTACATAGAAATTTGCAAAAATATTAGAAGAAAGTGAGGTCTTATAAATCCAATCGGCAAAATTTATAAATGGTTTTATGGAACCATGGACAACGATGATTATAATGATATCATGAATCAGCTAAATATAATAGATTCCAACAATCATAATTTAATTGAGTTAATGAATAAACAAATTCAAATAAATAATGTCTTCAAAAACAACCAGGATAAAATCACAAACAACATAAACAAAACCTATAACGCTTTTCAGACAATTGATAACAAATTAAATCAAATATACAAAATTTTGTTAGAAGTTCAGATGAATCATAACCTTAATATTATTAATTAATGTCAAAACAATCAATCATGTAATGGAAAAAGATATGAATTAAATGGAAACTATGCCATTAGATTTGTAAATTTTGAAAATCATATTTTAAATAACATATTCACAAATGATGTAAAAGAATTTTTACAAAGTTTAGTATTGGAACCAATCATGAATGTATCTTAATAAAAAATTGATTTAAGCTATGAACAAATCAAACTTGAAAATTTTAAAAATTTAGAACGAATTAAGGAGATTAAATATGTTCATAAAGTAAATACAATTGGAACAGAATCGATATTACTAATAGTTATTGTTGTAATAGTAATAATTGCTCTATACCTATATCTTCAAAAAAAGAAATCATTCATCAAAATTAATATAACCAAACAACGTCATGTTGAGGACAACATTGAGCTAAAGGAGGGAGGAGCTACAAATAATCCCAAACCCTTACATAAGCAAATCACACCACAATTCACTAACCCTTTATCACAATCTTTCATGACTCATGTATTGATCATCCATGATATAAGTCATGGATGATCAATACATGAGTCAAGGAAGATTATGATCAAGGGTTCGTGAATTGTGGTGTAATATGCTGATGTAGCGATTTGAGATTATGTGTAACTCGCGTCTGGGCCATTTGCGAACCTGCCTGGGCTTAGAGACACTCTTTTACATTTCAGTCGGTATATCTTGCCTCTAAAACCTTCGCCACCTCTTAACGCGACTAGATGGAAGTATAAGATTCACACTCCGAACTCGGTAACAGATGCCGCAACAAAGTAAGCCGACTGCCTCTATGTGCAAGATTCAAGATACACACTCCCCGCTTCGTAGACGGTGTGCCGATGAGATGGTGAACGCCAACAGACCATTTGCGACGTTTGCAGCGACTCGCAATCACAAGCAGATTCCCCGTCGCAACGGTGGTTTGCTTTGCGGGCCCTCTGCATGCCGTCAACCGCTGTTTTCTTTGCGCGACAACGCAATTCATGTTTGTAAATTGCGTTGCAAAGGGGTTGCTGTCATTGAATTTTAATTATAAATTTAAATACTTTATTTTTAAATTTACAATAAAAATTTGGTGATTTATAACTGTGTTTTTCAAGCAGTTTGCCTTGGTGACACCTCGATTACAATAAATCAATGCTTGCGATTGGACACCCTTGATCCGAAAAATCTAAAAAATTATCGTAGAGGCAGGTCTATATGAGTGCAAGGGCAATAAATAACGCTCAAATCGAAATTTATTCAACTTTGTTAATAATAGGATGATTTATAAATTTTACGTTTTCTCCCATCAAGTCAAAACGATACCCTTAAGCTTCTTAAAAAGTCATGGTAATGTTGTCCTTTTGATCATAATCAAGTGAGTTATGGCATTTCAATTGTATGATATTACAGCAGTAATATAGATTAACGGTTGATACAGAAGAATGAGTTAAGCTCGGACAAAATGGCAGCGTTGTCCCGCAAAGAAAATAGTGGTTGACGGCATGCAGAGGGCTCGCCAAGTAAACCACCGTTGCGACGGGGAGTCTGCTTGTGATTGGCGTTCACTATCTCATCGGCATACCTCTACGAGGCGCAGAGTGTGTATTTTGAAAGAATCTTGCACATAGAAGCAGTCGGGAATAGACGTAGTCAGCTTACTTTGTTGCTGCATCTATTTCCGAGTTCGGAGTGTGAATCTTATACTTCCATCTAGTCGCGTTAAGAGGTGGTGAAGATTTCAGTGACAAAATATACCAACTGACATGTAAAAGAGTGTCTCGAAGCCTAGGCAGGTACGCAAATGACCGAGACGCGAGTTACACATAATCCCAAATCCCTACATCAGCAAATTACACCACAATTCACTAACCCTTTATCATAATCTTCCATGACTCATGTATTGATCATCCATGACTCATATCCTGTCATTCAGTAACTTGATCTATCTTATATAAATATCTCGTTATTGCAGTATCAAATTTTGCTTACAGCATTGCTGACATAAGCATATCAAAGTCCAATTCTTAGCTTGAGTCAAAGTAACAAACAGAATGCTTCATCAGCATTCTTATCATTATAAAAGCAGCCCTTTGAGAATGAGTAAAATAGTTGAAGTTGAGTATTGAAGTTGAAGCTGAGTATTAACGAGTTACAGTTGAAGTGAAGTATTCATTAAAGTTGAAGCTGAGTATTAACGAGTTAAGTTGAAGTAAAGCATTCATTGAAGTTGAATCTAACTATGATAGTTTGAATGGTTAAGTTTAAGGTTAAGAAGTGTTGTTGTTGTTGTATATTAAAAAGTGTTAATTAAGCAAAATAAGTAAAAGGGAAAACCAAAATGTTTTTATAAAAGAGATTCCGGGGAAGGAATCTCCAGCATATATATTTTTAACAATTGTAACGTTCAATAACGTAACTCGCGCGTCCAGATTTCTCATCAAAAGGTGGATTCGTCACCAATCTCTTGATAAGCCATTTTGCAAACTCCGCGCATTGGTGTTTTTAATCCATTTAAGAACCGCGCGTTTACAAATCATCATATAATGAACATATATTAGTGGAAAGTGACCAAGTTCTCATAAGTCGACATACGATCGTAAAGCTCGGCCCGCTTTACGACAAAGCCGCGAGTATGCCTGAATGTGGCAGTCAGTTACCGTCGTGTTTAGCCTAGGACATGTACTCTTCAGATTTTTCAATTTTTGGTAGTCTTTCCGGCTAGCACAATATCTGTCACTATTCGATCCCAAAGTAAAGAAATCCACGTGAAATTGCTGAAAATAGTAAAATAACTCCCTGATACCTTGCTGCTCTCTCTCTCTCTCTCTCTCTCTGTAAAGTTGCGCTGGCACTGTGGTCGCTGTAGTAAGACTGCTAAGCCTCCTTGTCATCACATAAGAAGCTGTGACTATTGTTCGTATATCTTAAATGGATCAGTGATTTGCTTTGTAAAGCAATTTCAAGTGGAATAAAACTCAAGTGCCCCATCAAAATGTATGGTGGAAGTGTTTTCGCTTGGATGTGTGTGCAAAGGTATCTCCTTCTCTTAGCCCACCTGTTGAAAAGATTTTCTTTAGCTCCCAGAAATAATCAGGTCCCTAAAGGAGATATGAGATCGAGAAACATTTGCAAGTATTTAGATCAAATAAACAGTATCTGTGATCTGCGATATTATTTGAAACGACAACTACAGAAGGCGTCTTTGATTTGCCCCGAATCTAGTAACAATTATGTGCTCAATGCCTTTAACATGTAACGAATTTTGAAAATCACAATCGCATTCGTCGGAAATTTGTCGAAATGCTGTGCGGCTACCTCGTTTTCATTCAAGTATAGAAATCGTTTCGTGGAAAGCATTGGTGTTAAAAGTATAGTACATGTAAAGAGTTTTCAACACTAGAAGTAACTGCAGTAAATGCAAATATAATTATTTACGGTGAGAAGTACTATTTTATGGCAAACCGGATAGTCTTCATTTATTTGTCATTTAATCTCGCCTACGTTTTTTTATATTTATTTTAATGGTTACTGTGTGACTCAGACCCCGGCACAAAAATGCAATTCATTAATGAAGTAAACATCATGTTGTAACTTACAATTTCCTTTTGCCACCAGATATTGGACGCCCGTATTTTAGTAAATGTGTAAATATCAGCTACGAGGAAATGTCATGCTTGGCAAAAAGCTGTTCCCATGTGCATCAAAACTGACTTATAATTGTCGCAGGTGATCCAGTAAGAATAACACTGCTACTTCGCTAAAAAATGTAAACATGAATAATTTTTCCATTTTAAATATGCAGTTTAAAACTGCAAAAATAACATGTCCAAAGTAGATCTACTACCAAGGAGAATCCGTAGTGAATATTAAATGTTCACAGGCCTTACCCACCCCATTTACGAGCGCTCGTTGGAGGAGGATTGGGTATGTACCCTTTTTATTGGCCTAAATTTGCTAAGTTGCTTCTAAATTTTAGTTCAAAAACATGAACTCACTTTCACTGGAATCAAAAAAAAAAACTTTGAACAAGTCCGGTAGACAGAACTACGCTCATGTCAAAAGGGTTTTGATCTTAACCTACAATATTTGGAGAAAGAGAATGATTTAATTCAAGAAAAACTTTTACGACATGCACAACAAATATATTCTTGCTTTAAAAGAGCTTAATTTTTACCAGCAATACCATCTGAATCTTAAATGTATTTTTGTTATATATCTTTCCTCAAAATTTGGAGAAGATTCAATCAAAAATGTAGTGTCTGGTTCCATGGAAAGCCCATGTAGTAGGAACTTCAAATGGCTGTAACGTCGGTAAATTTTATTGAAACTTATAGAATAAAAGGATGTTCTGAAGAATTACTTAAATGGCTGAGTTCATCTAATTTAATGATACTGACACAGTTTTACTGACGAAAATGTATATCCTACTACTATAAGCAAAGTTCAAGGGGTGCCAGCCTCTAAGTTATTTGTTATTGGATCCAGCTCCATGATTCTTAGGGCTTTCTGGAAGAAATTATGCTTTACTAGCTTCCCGTCCTATCTGTCTGCCTATCTATGTGTCGTTCTATCCGTGTGTCACAAAAAATTTCTTTCGAAACTATAGACACTCTGAAGCTCAAACTTTGGGAAAAGTTCAGAAGTCTTGGTCTCTCAAAACTATATTAAAATTTTTTAAGGGGGTCCCCCCTTGACAAATTTTTTCATTAAATGAAGTCAAGTAGGGTATCAAATGAAAAGTCGTAGTACTTTCAGAATCTAAAAAATATGTCATTATTTGCATTAGGAGTCCAGGGGGTGGCAAAATGCACGAACAATGTTTGTGTCCCCTCCCTCACGATTGGACAACTTTGAGCTCCCGAAAGTAGATCTTTGTGAGTCCTATGGCAACATATACCTCAGAAATCAAAATTCATTCCACTCTGTTAATGATATTGTGATTTTTAAATTATAAATTTTCTCCCAAAAAACGAGACGGTGCCTTTATGCTTCTTAAGTTTTTACATATATGTATGTTGATATAAGACACTTATGTCTACAAAATTTCATGGAAATCAAATCTTAACCAAGTAAGTCATCGCCATTTCAACTAAATAGAATTACAAAAACAATAACATATGTTGATAGTTAATATATATTTCAAATCGACCAAGGCATTATCTTCGGATTTTCATGAAAATTTAAGGAATAGTGGTTTACTTGAATATGCTCAATGAGCCATGCATTCAGTAAAATTATTTAACATGGTATGAAATCGCGGCTCTTGTCTGCTTATGAACGAAACTTTGCATCTTTTGGATGAATTTGAATGGTTTCTTAAACAAGTATTGGGTATATAATTCAAATCATCTATTCATGGCATCAGAAAAAATTTTTTTAGCCCTAGAATGGTTACAAAACCATTCTGTTAGGACCTTCGTTTTGCCTGCTGGACTTGTTTCGCATATGGGTATTAATTGTAGGTACTTATCTTCAGTCAGTCATTAAATTGAATTAAGTGTTAAAAGCATGTACCATAAACGTTGAAGTTGGGAAAATAATGTAATCTTCGCATTTCAAACAGCCAATACTTTGTTTTACGATAATTGATACCACTAGCTGAACCAATTTTCAAAGATATTTATGATACTTATCATTCCTGAAATTTTCATGCAAACCCTAGCAAACCTGCAGTGGCTGAGTAAAAAGAGCATATTGTTCCATAGGCTTACGAGTATGTTGACATGGTAATGTAGCGCATACTGTTCAATAGTACAGGATTTTCAAATAAGAGGTGTTATTTTAATATTAAAAGAAAAAGCAATTTTTTAATATGAAAAATGCAATTTTTAACATGAATGATCGGATGTTATTTCATTGTTAAGAAGTAGGTATGCCGTTAATAGTGAAAAATAACATCAGGCAAATGACCACTATGGCCACGCTTACAGGACCATATCCTTTTCATGAAATTTTCCATAACCAAATCGCAAAGTGGCTGCTCTATGTCCACAATACCCTCACGAATTCCATCTTTGAGGTCTTGAATCTATGCTGGGCTGCTGGCGTAGACCTTTTCTTTCACGTGACCCCAAAGGAAAAAGTCGCAAGCTGTTAAATCACAAGATCTCGGGGGCCAATTGTGATCACCTCTTCGAGAGATAACACGGTCCGGAAACTTTTCTCGTAAAAGATCAATGGTTTCATCGCATGTGTGACACGTAGCGTCATTTTGTTGAAAGCAAACGTTGTCTAGATCAATACCATCCAATTCCGGCCATAAAAAATCATTGATCGTCTCTCGATAGCGCAATCCATTCACCGTAACTGTTGCTCCAGCCTCATTTTCGAAAAAGTAAGGTCCAATGACTCCGCTGGACCATAAACCGCACCAAACAGTCACGCTTTGAAGAAAGAGAGGCTTTTCAACAATAACTTTTGGGTTGCGACAATTTTGCTTGTTGACGCTGCCACTGAGGTGGAAATGGGCCTCATCACTCAAGATGATTTTTTTATGGAATTCCGGATCATTTTCATGCATTTCAAGGACCCAATCAGCGAAGACACGACGTTGTTGATGATCGACTGGCTTGAGTTCTTATGTTGGCCGAATTTTATAAGCCTTAAGACCCCAATTTTTATGCAAAATACGGTGTAATAACGTTTCTAGAATGCCTAATTCCAAAGAACGACGAGGAATGGACAAACCTAGGTTTTCTTCGGCTACACCAGCAATATTCTCGCCTGTTCTTGAGTGACGTATACGAATTTTATTCTTTACATCACGAAGTTGTCCCAACAGCTCGAATTTTTCTACTAGTTTCTGCATTGCGGTCCGACAAGGTGCTTCACGACTACCCAAAAATGTTCGAGTTTTAAAAACCGTCTCTGCCAAATTTTCACCATTTTTATAATTAGTTTCAATAATTTTAATGCCTCGTTGAAGCGTGTGTTGTTCCATTTTTATTAATGGCGTGGTTTTTACTTGTCAAATCACATAAAATGACTGCTTGAAAAGTGACTTCTGCCGTAATAGCGGGCTATTCAAAATAACACCTCTTATTGGGAAACCCTTTAATTAGGGAATGCAAGTCGCGTGAGATTGGGGCTCAAGTGAAATCCCGCGAGTTTATGAATGACAATTTTGCGAGATCTCGCCGATTTCGTGATCTCGCAAGATTGGCAGTTTTGCGTGTTTTTTCGCAAATAATCACAATATTTGAATAATTTAGGAAAAAAAAATATAAAAATTATAAGTATTATAAGATAAACATTTATTTTCACGAATTGTTTCAAAAAACTTTTATGCATCAAACATTGTTTGACGTATCTATCTATAATTTTGTAATAAACTTCTAAGTAGTAAACTTTGACAGTTCTTTTATAGCAAACAAAACAACGAGAAGTTAGAAAAAATGAAACTTGTTTTTATATATATAATTTTCTTTATTGGAATGTATGCGGTACAGAGGCCTTATAATATAGTAGGTGTTCTGACAAAGTCATCTCACCATCGTTTGAACATTACTTAAAACTATGCATATTATCGTATTTCTATGAGATTATTACAATTAGCTAGAGGAAAATTTAGGCAAAAACCTCTACTGAACTTATATTAGCTTAACATAACTTAACTTTCTACTTATAACTAGCTAAAATCTATGAGGCTAGGTTACGGCCAAAAGATTGGTGGTAGCAACTGCTGATTTTCAATTCGCCAGGGCATGTATTAGCGGATTGGGCGAGTCTTTTGCTTTCGCGATTAATTTGTCATGGCGCAATGCAGCGAGCTTACGAATTGGACTAACGCCAGCCAGTCTGTGTAGCTTTTCAGAAGAGAAGTAAAATGGTTTGTTAAGGACCATTTTCAGGTATCTATTTTGGGTGATCTGAAGCTTTGTTACTAGATATTTAGCACATTGGATCCAGGTAGGCGAGCCGTATAGGATGATCGGTTGGATTGCCATTTTGACGATGAGGACTTTGTTTCTGGTGTTGAGACGTGAATTACGATTAAGAAGGGGATAAAGCGAAAGCACGGCCTTAAACGCTTTGGAGCTAATATGCTCAATATGTTTTCTGAAAGTTAGTTTTGTATCGAATATAAGTCCAAGACCGTACTTCTTCGAAAAAACAAGGCCAATCTGTCACTGTAAATTCTGACCGATACATAGCCATGTTAAGGGATTTTTTCTTTCCACAACTGCAACAATTTGAAGCCTATAATCGTGTGACATGGTTTCAACAAGATGGCGCGGCATGCCATACAGCTAATGCCTCTTTGGCGGTCGTAAACGAGATGTTTGCTGACATTGCATGGCCGCCTAGAAGTCCGGATCTGACGCCACCGGACTTTTTTTTTGTGGGGATACCTAAAAAGTAGAGTCTACACCAATAACCCAGCCACGATTAACCAGTTGAAGACCAATATCCGGGAAGAAATGGCAGCTATTCCCCGTGCAATGTGCCAGCGAGTTTTTACCAATTTGAGGGTCAGATTCGAAGAATGTTTGCAGCGGGATGGTGCACACCTGGATGACGTTTTTTTTAAGAAATGAATTTCCCAAATGTCAATTTTTATAGAAATAAAAATTTGTATGTGAATTGTACTCAGTGTTTTTTTAATGATTTTTTCAAATTCGCAATTCTTTCTGGCCCACCCTGTATTATCATCAATTAAATAAAACTATATCTACTCAGTAGATCCATCAGGTATAGGGTTTTCCAATAAGAGGTGTTATTTCGAATAGGTCTTGTGATCTAACAACTTGCGACTTCTTCCTTTGGGACCACGTGAAAGAGAAGGTCTACTTCAACAGCCCAGCGTCGATTCAAAACCTCAAAGATGGAATTCGTGAGGCTATCGAGAACATAGGGCAGCCACACTGCGATTTGGTTATGGAAATTTTCATGAAAAGGATATGGTCCTGTAAGCGTGGTCATGGTTGTCATTTGCCTGATGTTATTTTTTACCATTAGCAACATACCTTCCTCTTTATGATAAAATAAACATTCGATCATTTGTATTAGAAAATGGCATCTTTCTTTTAATATCAAAATAACACCTCTTACTGGAAAACTCTGCATCACAGATTAATTATCTAAATATACCAATTTGTCAGACTATTAGAAATCACAGATTAATTAACAAAAGATACCAATCAAATGAAAGATTTGTTCAATACAAATCACAAGTCATTCTTACGAATTATTTTTAAAGTTGCTCCTTAGGAAGCACAAAATGTCCAAAGAATCGTCTGCTTCTTATTTTGCTGGCCAGATAACCAGCCGCTGAGGAGGCCCTTTCGGATTCAACGCTAGTTGGAACCACAGATCTCAGGCAGTTATCCACAAACTGTAAAAGTTCGCCCTTTGACCTCCCGGACTCGTACAAATTCATTTCTTTTAAGGGTTTTGTACTAAAATACAACCCCTGTTGCAATCACGACCTGTCTCCGTCTGTCCGTCCATTCATTCGGCCGTCTGTATGTCACAGCACTTTTTCTCCGTAGCTATAGAGGCCAAAGCCATGAAACTATGTGGAAAGGTCAGAAGCGGTGACTTCATCAAAGTTTGGGGGGGGGGGGGGGGGATTTTTCAAAGGGATTTAAGGGGGTGTCCCCATATAGGGAAGTGACCTTTAAACAATTTTTTTTCACCATTGGTAGTCGAGTAGGATGTCATTGGAAAGGTCTCAATGAGATCTTTTCAAAACAAGCTTTAAAATTGCCATATCAGTACCAGGGGGGCAGGGGAAGGGAAATGTTCAAATTTTTCGCGTACCCACCCTCGCGATTATTCGAAAAATCTGATATAAGTCGTGAATGTAGGCCTTTATAAGCACAACAACAACAAAAACGTGAGAAGTCGAAATTCTCTAAACTTTGTTAGTAATAGTATGATTTATCTATTTTACATTTTCTTGAATGAAATCTTAACGGAACCTTTAAATTCAGTATACAAATGACTACTTGTAAGATTAACCTATCCTGTAAGTTTCACAAAAATTGATTTGTATTTAACGAAAATGTAGCAGCTTGAATTTTTCTGTATTACCATGGAATAATAACAGTTCATTCTATAAGTCCGTAGAATGACACAACGACGGTGTTACTAGAGTTTTTTTTTCATATAATTTTTATTGGTACTAACCTTCAAACGATACGCGTACAAATTTGATAGCAATCGGACTATTGATCCGTGAGTTATAGCATTTTGTGCGAAGCACCTTTTGTTATTGAAAAAAAAATGGAAAAAAGTGAATATCGAGTTTAGATAAAGCATTGCTTTTTGACGAAAAAATACAGTCAAAACCAAACAATGGCTTGGTAAACATTATCTGGACTCTGCTCCATCGAGACAGATTTCAGAGAATTAAGTCGAAGTCGTACCAGCACAAATGATGCAGAGCGCATTGGACTCCCAAATGAGGCTGGTATTCCAGAAAACATAAAAAAAATCTACAAATGGGTTATGAACGATCGCAAATTGAAGGTGCATGAGCTAGCTGACATTATAAAGATATCAGATGGTAGTATTTTTACCATTCTACTTGAACTTTTGGGTATGGGAAAGTTCTGTACAAAGGTGGTGCCACGTGAGCTCACAGTCAATCGAAAACATTAACGTATTAATGCTTCAGAGGTCTGTTTGGCGCTATTAAGCCACAATAAAATCAAATTCTATCGTAATATGTGACAATGGATGAAACATGGCTTCACTATTACACACCATAATCCAAAAAAATCCGAAGCAAGCAAAGACGCAACAGTCGGCCAGTAAGGTGATGGCGTCTGTATTTTGGGATGCGAACGGAATAATATTCATCGGTTATCTCGAAAAAGGAACTACCACCAACAATGACTATTACTGTGCACTTTTGGATCGATTAAAGGCTGAACTCACAAAAGAATGGCCGCATTTGCAAAAGAAAAAAGTGTTGTTTCGCCAAGACAATGCACCGTGTCACAAATCGATGAAAACGATGGCAAAATTGAATAAATTGGGCTTTGAATTGCTTACCCACCCACCGTATTCTCCAGATTTAGCCCCCAGTGACTTTTTTCTTTTTTGACATCTCAAGAAAATGCTTGCTGGAAAGAAATTTAAGTCCAATGATGAAGTAATCGCTAAACCTATATTGATGAGAAAGAGAAATCGTTACATAAAAGTGGTAACGAAAAGTTGGAAAATCGCTATACTCGTCATATCGACCTCGAATGTCATGTTGAATAATAAAATAAGGTTTTCTCAAAATTTTGTTATTTTTTTACTTATCCTACGGACTTATTGAATGACCTGTTATGCACTCACTGTATTACTATGGAAACATAAAGCTAAGGAACAATATGCGCTTTTTACCGACTCAGACACTACAGCTTTACTAGGATTTGCATGAATGTTTCAGGACTGATAGGTATTATGAATATCTTTGAGAATTGGTTCAGCTAGTGATATCAGTAATCGTAAAAAAAGATGCTGTTTTAAATGTAAGGATTGAATAATTTGGAGTTATTTTTCCCCAACTTCAACGTTTAAGCTGCATGCTTTTAACACTTGATTCAATTCAATGGGCTTTTTCAGACACAGTTAAAAGTGAGCGTTAAACAGGTTATATGGGCAAGAAGAGTGAGAGGTATTGAGGGGACCTGATGGTAAAAACACGCCAACATTTTTTAGGGTGAACGAGCGTAACGTACATACACAAACGCATTTTGTTGATCATTTGGTAGGGGAAATTTTATACAAACGCCGGTAATCATTCCGAATTGAACATTCGGTGAAGAAGGTAGTCGTCGTGGAACGATTGCCTTTCTTTAATTTGCGTGCAAAAATGAATGCGTGGACGCGAGAAGCTACGCGTTATTTAATACATTTATAAAAGCGAAGGCCATGTTCAATTTCAGGAAACAACACGACGAATATCACGATTTCAATAAAGTTAAATTGCCTATTGTAAATCCACAGAAAATTTACAGTACGCATAATCTTCATAGAATCACATTATATAATAAGCAAGTTTACAACACATCAAGAAAAATATGGCATAAAAAAGATATTCAAATTTGGAATGTATTTTTCAGAAAGCGGAAAAACACGGAAGATTCAAATAAATCCAATAGAAGTTTGAATCGACAAACTTTAACATTCATAAAATACATTTTTCATTCCAGTTTTCATTACATCGTGCACAATTTAAGGCTAAAACATCGATTCTCAATCGCTTATCTCTCTGTCTTCGCTTTCATGTTGTCCGCACGATGTAACCAATTGTCTGATGCCATGAATGGTACAGGAAGTGACACCTGAAAAAAAAATTTCATCAAAGGTAGCCGATATGAGTATCAAATGAAAGGTCTTTATGAGAGCTTTTCAAAACATTTCTTAAACTGACAGTTTTTGCTACAGTAGGGGCACAGGGGGGAAATACACGAGGGATGTGTTTCCCTCCTCGCGACACCTGTGATTTAAAAAATCTGAAAAAGTTATCAAGGTTATGAGTACAACAATAACAAATACCTCAGAAGTCAAAATTCGTTCAACTTTGTTAATGATTGTATGATCTTCGAATTTCACATCATCTCCAAAAAATTATATGGATACCTTTAAACCCAACAAAATTCGATTTTTAAGTAGCTTTACATAAGGTTCCCATATTCTGTAAGTTTGATGAAATTTGTATCATATTCAAGGAAATTATATCCATTTGAAATTTTTCCAATTACAACAACAATAAAACACTTTTTTGGTATTTTATGGACTTTCCATCGAACCAGACACTGCAGTTTTGATTTGATCATCTTAAATTGTCAGATAAGATGGATAACATAAATTTTTTGGGGATTTCATGATTTGAGTGATTTTTGTTAGTTGAAAAAGGAGAAACAATATATATTCTCTCAAACGAGCAAATCTTTTTGACATGTTTCTTGGTATTATTCGTTGGTGGTGATTGCATTTCGTAAGTTGAGATCAAAATCCTTTTGACATGAGCGTTGGTCTATCTACCTAACTTGTTTAATTAATGCCTCCAGAGAATTCGTAGTTGGTTTTCCGTTTGTAGGTTCTTTGAACGCAGCAGTCAATGTTTCTTGAAGTTCTTTTTGCAATGAAATACTCTTGCGTGTCTCGGAAAAAGATGAAACCAGTTTATTATCGTCAACATCAAATTGAGCTATATCATTAGCGGTGGCAGCTGATGTTGATGCGATCGACCAAGATGGATCTGAATTGGCTGTGTCTGTGAATTAATCAGACTGTGTTGCGGATGCAAACGCTCAATAAATGATTTAATTTCAGTTTGAATCTCGCTTTTTGGAGACAATTCAATGTTTCGTCTTCCGCAAACACTTTTTTATCTGCTTGGTGTTTAGATGGATCTCTTATACGAGTATACAACAAGCATGCTGTCAAATTCGTCCGACGCTCAGCAATGCGCTTTTTTCTGACAATGGAGTTTTTAGCTCTTCCGGCTTGCGAATCATAAGCCTAGGTGTTGTTTCTGCAATAGCCAAGTCTGTATCTTGACGACATAACACCTCCACAGCCAGTTTTAAATGCCTTGTCTAAGTTCGCTAAAACCACATGTTCTTCCGCATTCAAAGAGTATTCGGTTCAGTTTCCAGGCTTCGGTCGATCAAAGCTTTGCTGACACACAGCTTGATTCTAATAAATGTAGAAATCATTTCTGCTAGGCTACAATCGAGTTGTAACTTAATATCCTTTCCAAATTCTTGCTTTGCGTATATTTGCAGAGTATCATTTTTAGTAGGTGATCTTTAAAAAGTTTCACCAATTTCCTAACTTTCTCAATAATACCTGTATATTCTGGATCTAGGTCAACTTCTATTCTGGGCATAGAGCGATGAAAAACATCATCTTCTGAGTTTGAGCCTGTGCTAGAAATTTCGTCCATTTCGAAAGGAATCTCATCGTCGTTTTCGTCATTTCAGATTCTATCACACATTCCTCAACATCAGTTTGTTTTTTTATAAATAGTATCTATTATGCCAAGTTGAACTCCATGGGCATAGCAGAGCTGAAGTAAAAGTGATATCAATCGACCCAACTTTTGCATCATACTTGCCCTATCTGTAGTAATATTGATATCTTTTTCCAGAATAAGGCCAATTTCTATTAACTTTGTTTTCAAAATACTGACACCATTTTCACCAAACACACTTCCAAAGACGCGAATCGGCCGCAAGTTCCAAACCAGGGCATTGCCGTCCAAAAATGTGTGTACATTTACATTCATGTATCGCTTGTTCATAAAAGAAGCCCACTCACCAAATGTTAGCGTAAATCTGTGATCATTCTCCTTCAGTTGAGCCAATTCACGCATTATTTTCATTTTCAATGTTATGCCATAATTCATAACTATACTCGTAAGTTTAATTGTGTTTGGGGACATAGGCAGTTTGTGTCCCGAAGAATTGAAGAGATCTCTCATATCTTTAGAAGTACAGAAAACACAGAAAGGTAGTCCATCCATGGCTACCATTGCTGATAAATTTTTTTCTCCACAGGAGTATCTTCAATCGGGAAGAAATGATCAGTAATTTTTTGCCTCTTCTTTTTTGCTGGTGGTACTGGTGCCGACGATCCTGGTGATTCTGGGCTAACATTTGACGTAGATGCGGATGCTGTTACTAGTTCCTTGTTTTAATTAGTAGCCAGAGTATTTGATGATGGTGGCGGCGACGGCAATAGCGGGGGCGATATGATATTCTTCGTTTTCGTGTCAATTTCATGAATCGATTTTAAATACACATTTACGCCACGTGGAGATCGATCTTTGGTTTTTATATTCTTCTTATAAAGTTTGCACTTAGCGCTCAATCCGTTTTCCGCTCGAAAAAAGTATTTCCATACTTTCGACACACTCTCATAGTGTTTATAAACTATATTTGCTGACACCGTTCGTTGTTCTACTCGTTAATCACATAAGAAACTTTTTTTGCATAAATAACCAAGATAATACTCGAATGCAATCGAACTCAATCATGTTAGCTAGCAGCAACTATTAGCAAACAAAAAAACAAAACACGCTCAATTTTCAACCAATTGTACGCACGAATGAATCTGAGAGACACCTCGTCCCGCGACCGCTACCTCAGACCGCTACCTCAGACCGCTACCTCAGGCCGCTGCCTCAGGCCGCTGCCTCCCGCGCACCAAACGAAACCGACAGATTGCAACTCCGTCCGTGTCAGTCCACGCTTCCAATAAAACGTTTTTATGCTCAAGTGCAATCTCGTTGAACTCGAGAGATCTTGCCCTTTTTTCATCCAAGATCAATCTCGCCAAAGAAGGCCGAGATCTCAAGAGAACGAGATCTCGTTAGAACGAGATTGCATACCCTAATAGTAATACAGGAAAATCCAAACCCCTATAACTTCGTTAAATACTATTTGATCTTTGCGAAACTTTCAGAACAGGTCAATCTTATATATAGCAATATATGTACTGAATTTTATTTAATTTAAAGGTACCATTCATTTAATTCAAGAAAATGTAAAATCGATAAATCATACTATCACTAACAAAGCTGAGTGAAATTTGACTTCTCCCGTATTAGTTATTGTTGACGAAAGGTGTCCAATCGTGACCTTCCCCTGCCCCATGGCACTGAGAAGGCAATTTTAAGACTTGTTTTGAAGAGAGTTCATTGAGACCTTTCCAATGACACCCTACTCACCTACCAATGGTGAAATTTTTTTTTTTTAAGGACCACCTCCCTATATATGGAGACCTTCCTTACGCTCTAAAATTTTTCCACCCCAAAATTTCAAGGACCTTGTGACGTTTCCACAAAGTTTCATGGCTATAGCTTCTATAGTTTCGGAGGAAAACTGTTGTGACATACAGACAAATGGACGAACGGACGGACATAAGTCGTGATTGTAATAGGGTTTTGTATTTTGGTACAGCATCCAAAAAAAAGTTTGAATACCAAAATAATTTCTCATAAAAAAGAATTTTTTCAATACATAAATTGTACATACCGTTTTCCTTCTTTCATTTAATTCTTTGGAAATCTTTTATTTATATTTTTTGCTTGTATAACCAATGCTTTTTTCTTTGTTTGTTCCCGATACATTGAATGTCATTTTCTATGTAGTCCACGCTTTTTATTAAATATAATGAATACATAATTAAATTTTCATTCATTTGAAATTTGGACCGGGTATGGGAACCGCCACGTTGGCTGGCCCCTCCACTCATGAGCTAGCCATCAGGTGAGCTCACCCCGCTCTTCCAGGGTAGAGTGGCTTTCCGATTGCGTTCTTATTAATGTTATAATATTATGTGATTCCATTATATAAGACTATAACATAAATCTAAAACGTTGATGTTTTTTCATTTGAAGGAAAAATTCATGTGAATTATGTTTATATGAGTTTTTCATTGAAATGGGAAACATCTGGCCACGTCTTCAATGGATCTTGATTCAGATGGGGTTGCGAGGGGGCATCGCTTCCATCCGGATGCCCCACTTTTATCTGGGGGCCATAAGCATATCCGGTCAAGATGCGATCTCCTCAACTCTCTTTCGTTTTCGCCAAGCCCAGTTTGTTGTTTGCTTTGGCAAACACATCCTGTTAGTAGGGTTCCTCGGCCTCCGAATTTTATTTGGTAATTCGTGAATGCGAAGTTTTTTTGTAGTGGGCCCTTGTGTTCGGGAAAAGAACCCGCCCCACGACACCGTAATGCTTGCCTGCCAGCTCATTCACGAGTCTTCAGACAAGGCCAATTTTGGCGAGCACTAACATCACCCCTAGCTAAGGCAGCAGACCGTCGCTGCTGTCCATTACGGACACTTATATCCCCTCAATTGGCTACAAATTTTTCGTGCATTTTGCCTCCCTTCGGACACCCTAATGCATAAAATTACTTTTTTTCTTTCAAATTTTGAAAGTGCTAATTAAGATCTTGCATTTGATATCGGTGTCAATCCCCGTTGGCAACACCAGCCGGAAAGGTAAATTTGTTGTATGTAGCGTAAGGTTTCGAAAAAGATTTGGCTTGCCTACTACTAAACTTCTTACTGCAATTTTCGTAGCACCACATGGGTATTTCTTAACATGAAAAGAATCTGCCGACGTTCGTATTTAGAGAGCCTTTATAGAGGTGCAAATATTTTGCTAATTAAATTGGGTTTTACACTTATGGATTACATATTGAAAATCGGCGCATAATAAATTGTTATAAATATAACAAGTTGAAGTAGCAGGAGAGTGCTCCTGCCAGAAGCGAATTGTAAAATAATTAGTAAATCAAACAATATATTCTGCATATCAAAACTTGACTAATATACAGATTCCACAAATTGAGTTCAAAAAATTATTATGGCTATTATGATTACAAACTCGCCACCATTTTGTTTCAAGTGTTTTAATCCCGTCGCTTGATAAATCATGATAACACATCAATCTTACTAAGCATTTCTAAAATTTTTATCAAAATTCCAACATATTTGTAGTGTCTAGGTCCGTTGCAAACGTATATCTCTCTAG